>JARHVA010001852.1:922500-1275000 GCA_037957365.1 Torreya grandis | reverse complement strand
TGACTTTTAGCCCTTTACCCACTAGATGGAAATTAGATGCAAATACAAATAGAAAAGCTTAGAACAAGTTGTACAAAATCAAGGTCATTAATCACTATTTTTCCTTACTTCTAAATATAGCCATCTACATCCATCCTAATCTTAGACTACACAGATTTATAGTCTCAAACATCACTCAAAGTACTCAAGTCAACATTCCTACTAGCATCACTTGTACTTGAACTAACATTTAGATGGGGATAACTACATCAATCTTGATTCCTCCTTAGAGTATTGGTATGTAGGTAGTGTACCCACATAGGGGTGTGGATCACATATCCATCACATTAGACCCACTAAACCCTTTTTCTCATGGTGTTCAATAAAACCCTTACAAGTACAAAAACCTAAACTTTTTAGATAAAATAGATATATAGGAAAAAGTATTGATCACATAGATTTGAAATTTATATGAAAGCTATAACAGGGCTTGTTATAGAAAACCCAAAAATTATTTTTAGATATTATGAGTGGGACACAAGCATACTACCTTAGATATTAGCACACTGTGCTACTATCCAAAGGATCACACTATTGTCCAAGGCTAATTCTGACACTTGAATCTGGTTTTTGATAGTTAGACCTATTTTCTCACTAATCTTTATAGTTTTATTCCTCTTGAAAGGCCTATTTCAAGTTAAGTTATTCTTTCTTTATCATCCTTTCTACATTTAGAAAATTAGATTAGGTTAATTATTGTACAAATCAGTGGTTATATTTATTGCATGTCTCCCTTGATTTACTATAGTCAAACCCTTTAACAACCTAGGATTTACATACACTAATTTCTTAAAATTTAAATCATCTTCCACAATTGAAAAATATCAAATTTGGCCAAATTTAATAATTATATGATTCAAATACACATTTTCAGAAGCATTTTATATAATGGTACCATTTTTATACCCAAGTTTTAGCTTGAGACATTATGAGGTGCATATTCCATGAAAAAGAGAATCTTAAATTAAAAAATCAAATCAAAATTTATATTTAAAATAATATTATAGACTTTCATCATATCTAGGATGAACTTTTATAGACATTATTGAGCCAATCTACTATAGTAGTTGGTTCACCTTTTGGTATGGTTGAGGTGATTGAATCACTCAATATTACCAAGTTTAGAAATTGGGCTGCATTGAAACATATAACTTCACCAAATTTATAAGATGCAGTGATTAAATAATCCACCCTCACCATATTTATAGTGTTATTTTATTGAATCACTCACACACACCAAGTTATAAGTATGATTAGGTTCCATTATGGGGATGAGCTTAATGGTCATGTGGAAACTCACCTTTTCACTAAACTTGGGAGCATGGTGTCCTCAAATATATATATATGTGTGTGTGTGTGTGTGTGTGTGTGTGTGTGTGTGTGTGTGTGTGTGTGTGTGTGTGTATATATATGTGTGTATATATATATATGTATGTATATATATATATATATGTATGTATATATATGTGTGTGTGTGTGTGTGTGTGTGTGTGTATGTATATATATATATATATATATATATATATATATATATATATATATATATATATATGTATGTATATATATATATATATACATATATGTATATGTATATATATATATATATATATACATATATGTATATGTATATATATATATATGTGTGTGTATATATGTATATATATATAAAGCATTTAAAATCATTTCAATTATAGATTATATGCACTAATTATATACTATAACATGCTCTTGGTTTTAGGTCAACCACCAAAAATCTCTCAAATGGGTCTCAAGTAAAGACAAGTTGTGTTATACACACCTAAATATGCATTTATTTCCTTTAAACTATTAATTTCATTACTAGATTAAGGGGTGGGGGGGAATATATACACCAAATCTAAATTATATAACACCTTAGTCTTGTACACTTGGAAAATACTTATCATGGTTTATCCTTCAGTTCTAAGACCTTTCTCTTATCGAAAGGCTCGCATTCACCATCTCTTGTACCTAAATTACTTATATCTTAATCTAACCACTATTATTTTGAAGACCAAGCCTTATATATTATGTAAAATATTATAGACTTGACCTTCTCTACCATTTTTGGACATGTACCTATTTTTTACTCGCTCGAACACTTGTGTCCCAATCAGATACCTAGATCGATGCTAGTGTCCCTTTTTAAACTAAGTGTATATAACCTAATTTGGTCAAACAACCACAAGTACTATGTCTTTTATTGATATTTCACATGAAGGTCTTAGTGATGAATATAACCCTTGTTTGCATGGTCATTTTGGGTCTTTTCATCTTTCTTAAGACATATCTTCCCTATTTGTTGCACCCGTAGTGGTTGTAAGTCACCCTCTCCCAATCACAAGGTCACTTGCCTATCTTGTTTGGTCTTAACTTTATTTTTAGGCCTCAAGACACTATCTCCATTTTTATAATATTAATTCCATGTGGTGATAGTTTCTAATTATGGTTCTCATGTCTAATAGTCATTTTCTCTTGTGTTTTGGGTCTTAACCCTACCTTGAGTCTTCTCCTATGTTTTTATCCTTTTTTTACATCTTATCGACCAGTAAATAAGGTCATATATTCAAATCAAATTTATTTATATATAAAGATCTTTACAAGGCATTTTACATCTAGAATTTACTATTTTGGTACATAAATACATAAAATCAATCAATAATAGAGCTCAATACTTTACATACTACTCAGCAATCACATCTAGACATTACATGCTTGATCAAATAAGTGTCTAATTAAATTCATTCTATCACACCATGCATGTTGATTGTGCACATTCCCTAAGAGAGAAATACATGTGATCTGAGACCCATATAATTGGGGTTAATGTAGGTAGGACAATAGAGGTTCTTCTCTACACAATCATACTATCCCATAACAAAATCTTTCCCTTTATTTTGCATTCGATTTGGATTTTTTCATGTGTGTGGGTACTTATTAGGGTTTTATAATATATTTATCTAAAATATTGATAAATGTGAGCTTCTAGAAGACAAAAAACCACCTACAGGTCCCCCAAAACCTTGCACAGCGTCTTTGAAACTTCTAGACATCTCCTCCAAGAGGGACACTAGCACCATAATTGGACACTAACACTACTATCCACATAAGGTCACTACTATTCAAGACCAAATTTCAGCTATAATCATAGAATGAAAGGTATTTGCCTATTTCTCCAACCTATTTTAGCCTCTTGAGCCACATAAATACTTATTTTATTTTAAATAAGTGTTATTTCTCTTTATTCTTGCTATTTTGGGAAAGGTTTGTCAAATCAGTTGTTTCTAGTTTTCATTCCATGTTATTTTTATACTCAGCCCTTTAGCAACATAGGATTTACATACACTAAATCCTAAAAGGTTAAAATATTTGGTGAACATGTCTTACTTTGAATATTGCTTAAACCCCTAGTTTTGCTAGGGTTTACCATATTCCAATTTTTGTGCACTAAATTAAGGTTACAAAATTTTATTTTTTCCTAATTTTTAGCATAACCTAGCTCATTCAAATTAATCTTATATTAGGGTTTCATTAATTTAATGTAATTTAATTTTTGAAAAATAACCTTCATTCGAACCCTAGATCCACATACTAGGTCCTCTACATCTAAATACTAACAATTAGGGTTTCAATTACAATCCTAATTTCTTATACACATTGGGTTACATATTTCTCATAGTTGCACATATACTTATGTTAGATTACATTCTACCTCTTGTGTGCTTATTATTCAGTACTTACATTATCTTCTTTGGCAAGTTTAAAATGGCATCTAATAAGCCTCTTACCCCTCACCCAGTTGATGAATTTGTTATTTTTTATGATTATAATAATGAATGGTCAAATTTTTAAGATTGTACATTAGAACATGATAAGGATTTCATTTATAATGATGATGATGGCTATTATTGTAATAATGGTTATGAATATTATTATAAGTGTTGTCACATGGATGTGTACCCTTTGAAGAGATGTCTTTTCTCTCCTCATCTAAGTGGAACAATTGAAACACCTCTAGGCTATGGATGAGCCTAAGAATGAGGTGAATCTCTAGATAGGGATAGTTCCCTTGATGTACCACTTTTATAACACTAATAAACCTAAACCTTATGAGGGAAAATGGAGAGATAAAGTTGAAATCAAATTATCTTAAAGGAGGTGATACAGCAAATTAGTTGATGATTACCAACTAGCTGCATGTTACACATGAGAACAAGGGATTAACCAAATATACACTTCTCCAATCTACATCTTCTCACATCAATATTTCATTATGAGGTTGTGATGAATGTTTAGGCTAGGAGGACTAAATAGAGGCCTAATATGACACTTTTTGAATAGGCTAACTCACTCAACCTTGACACTTCATATAACACTTCACATGGCCTCCAAGAAGAAGCTTTCCAACTACAAATAGGTGAGAGAATGAGACAGCATGCTAAGGAAACAAGAGTCATCACTAAGCAAGATCAATCATCTAAGTAAGACACACTATGAATAGTCATGGAAAAGGTAAAAATTAGTAGTATTCATTGATCCATAGTATGTAAATGAGTATGGCTTTACCATACTCAGGTGGAGCATAAGTTACAAAGGCCAAAATGGCTAGTTCTTATAGAACTTGAGAGAGACAAAAGAAGATTGAAGTCAAAATGTCATAAGGAAACTTATAAATATGATAAAAGGAGATACATATACATGAGAAAAATATGTGAAATGAATCGTGTAAGGTCAATAAGCACAAGTGTCACCCCAAGTCATGAAACTCTTGAAATGTGGTGTAGAAGTTCTCATTTTGGCTTAGAAAACTACCTTCATGATTTATCCCTATTTAAACATCCCAAAACTAACTAGGGATAGTTATAATTATTGGAATGAGAAGGAATTATATTATACATGCTTCTCCATTCATTGGTTATAGTCATGGTCACCTACAATCTTCTGGAAGTGAAACATCACCATATACAATCTAAGAAACTCACTTTTTAGTCACCACTCACACTTGGCTTCCAAAAAGGAATAAATTTTATATGAATATTCATAAAATGGAGTGGATGACACTTTACAAGACCCTCCATTTCCTTAGAGGCATTAGCCACATCTTAAAATTAGTTTCACTTGAAGTTTTCATCCTTCTCACCATCATGTTTACTATGCCAATTTTGACTAGCTAAGATGAGATCTTTTGTTGAGGAATTTAGGATTTATTTTGAGGCATGAAATTTAAATTGGTAGTTATATTAAGTATTAATATTCCCTTCCATATTATTTTCATCTCTTGAAACCTTCTATAACCTGCATAATGCACAAAACTATCAAAAATACCCTATTTTGTACCCCATCTATAAAATTTCATACAACTAATCCTAATGGTATGGATTTTGAGAGAGTATTATACAAATTAAAATAAATTTCATTGTAATTTCACCCCATTTTTATATCCCTCCAACCTCATATTCCCAATGGGGTCCTTATCCAAGGGTTTACAAGGGTTTTAGGCAATTTCCACTCTTAAGTTTTGTTCATAAAGATGAAACATTGGAAATGAAAAAAAAACACAATAAATATGTTCAAGGACCATATTAACCTCAATAAACTCTATTTTCCTCCATGCACATCTTTAGAGGAGATGTGAGCACTTAAAATTGGTCTATCGAGCCTTTTCTCCACTTTACACAAGCCTGACTTATCTTAAAGTCCAAAATTAACCTTTTCATGGCTTCCTTTGAATCTCAATATCTAAAACACATATTTTTTACTTATATTAACATTAAAAATTTTATTATAAATCTCACCTAAGGTTATAAATGAAAGTGATCCTTCATTTGGGCTCTAGGCCTAAACCTGCTTAATAGGCTTGCCTGCAAATTTGAGAGTCTTGGTCATCCTATTGGAAATTATCCATTTGTGTTGGTTTATCATGTTTTCCACACCTAATAAATATATTAACACCATATATAGTTTCTCATTTTCCCTTTATCTCATCCCTTCCTCTCTATTCTTCAAGACTGCAGGTTTGTGCATAAAGGGAAGTGCTCTCTATCTGAGACAAAATAGAGGTCGCTTCCCCTATTCACTCAAACAAAGTGAATATTTTATGGGCCTAATTAATTAATAAATAGGTTTTTTACCAATTTCCATCCCTTGACAAGGTCATTTGACCCCTAAAATCTTTATATCTCCAAGACAAACTCCTAGAATATACAGACTATGTCGGGTTCCTTCAAACTATGTATTACATGGTTTAAGTTCTTTCTTGAACATGATCTTCATTGGTGAGATAAATTTCAAGGTATAAAAATCATTTTGGATATGTTCTAAACTTTTTTATCATTCCAACTTACTACATACCCTTGATATTCCTTGCTCAGTCAAAACTGAGTTTCAACTTTTGACTATATTTCCTATTTTCCTCCCTCAAATATGACCCCTATAGGTGGTCTTGCAATAGTTGAACCCTGACATGATGTTCCAAAACGTTATTTATACCTCCAAAGACTTTTTTTCAATTACTTAGATCAATTTTCCTCATGTTTATGCCATTCCCACACCAAGAGCACTACTTCTATGTTCACTATTTGTAACAGTCAACTATAATTGACTTTTTGAGGCAAAAGGCCTATAGATTAGCATTATCCCTTGAAATTTATGATACGTATTCCTTAATAATATTTTTATCTCTTCAATATTCACTTTGAATCTTCTTTCAATAATCAATATTGGTGTTTTCATGCTCAAGCTCTTACAATGGATGATGTGGATTTTAACCCTTGGTTGTAGGTGCATAACCTTGGAGTTAGGCATACATGTAGGTGCTTATGAGGATAAAACCATACCTCTCAACTTTTATTTATTACCTTTGAAGAATTAGTATCTTCCTTACCTCACTAGGACCAATCCATCCTAGATATATGCCTCATATTATCCTTTTGGGGTGCAAGATCACTTAAGGATTCAAATCCTATAGATGTTACTACCTAGTTTAGTGCATAAAAGCACAACTTTGGGCTTCCAAAAAACTAATCTCTATTGATCCTCTACCCATAAAACTTTATGGAGTCCTTATCCTTACTATAGGTTTTAAGATAAGGTCATTTATATGCTTCAAAACAATTTGTAACCCTATTATGAAGCTTTGGAAAAATGCTTAGGTTCCCTATTTTCATGTTTTAGGGATAGGGGCCTAAATTCTATAGTCATCATTATTGAGAGGTTATTCATAATTTTATCACAAAATTAGCACTTAAATTGGGTATACCATGTTCTACAACACATTATTACTTTAAGGTAAGCCTCATTACTTGTTTCAATACCTCAAAAAGAATCCTCTTTGTGGTACCACTTGTAGGTGGTTATTCTAATGCACAGGCAGTAAATGGTCTTATGAGAAATGTATATGATTTGTAGGCTTCAATGTAGTTTATACCCTTTTAAAATATTTAAAATAGACTCTCTCAATTATCAAGTAACATGATTATCTCAAATGACATTTTCAACATGTTTGGTTTCCATGAGGGCACCTGTAGGTGTAAATTTTGAGTTGTATGCAGGCAAACAATGAGCCCAAGTAGGAAATGAGCAAGACATGCATATTATGATCAAATATAGGTCTTCCAAAATCCCAAATGTTTTATTATCATTATTATGGTCTTATAAATAGATTTAATACCTATATTTCAATGTGATATCCTTCTATAAGGATGCCTACAAATGTATCTTCAAAACTACCTAACTATTTTTCTTGCATATGATTGTAAAATCATGGTATGTTGATTTGGATAATAAGTTTTAAATGGGATGAGATAATTATAACATTATAAAAATTATGATGAACCTATTTCCACCCCTTAGAATCACTACCAAAACATGAGGATCTTGAAAATGGTGAAAAACTACCTGTAACATAGAATGGTGCATTCACTTGAAATTTAAGTTACTTTGCCCATATAACATGAAACCAAGTATGGATATAAGCTGAGGAGGAATTAAATATCATTTGGAAATAACATCATCAAGTTAATTATACAAACTTTTCCAAACCAAGGTAAAACCTATAGGGTGTAAGATTAGTAAAACAAATAGATAGTCTAACTTCTTAGGAATGATTCATAAAGCAAATATCACCATTCTTATAAAACCAAACATAAAATTGAATATAAATAAGTGTATAATATACCCCCAAGATCAATTTTTCTTAAACCTCCCATGTTGGTTATACCAGGTACAAACCTAAAGACTGGTTTTGTGTGTCTAGAAGGGTGAAAAAGGAGCAAAATGATTTTAGCTCAAAATTGGCACTTCCAGAGCATTTCAAACATGTAATTGAGCTTGAGGAATATGAAGATAAAGTCCTTAACCTTATCTCAAGTGTCACACTCCCTTTTGGGTCGTACAAGTGCCAAAATCTTCCTTTATCAAAAGAAACTACTCTTTTTTCTGAATAACCTATCGCTTTTTAGTTAGTAATAGTTAATAAAGACTTACTAGGACACATGGGATGTGACATCACATTTTAAAACCTTAACATTTCCTAAGTTGGGCATACAACACATTTAATGCTCTATTTTGAGCCCCAAAATGACTCAAAATGATATAACAACTAAAATGACTAATGACCAAGGCTAATGTTACATTAAATTCCATAAAATGACCTATAATACACCTTATGACCAAATATTAGACCCCTTAAAACATTTAAAATAAAATTTTCACCTATAGGGGTCCCAATTTGACCTTCAGGGTTAAATTTGGTTAACAAATTGGTGACTCATAGGGGTAGCATGCCTGTTATGCTAAAGATCAAAAGCCTTATTAGTCCATTAGGATTAGGGAGTAATCTAAAGTATAAAACAAAACAAGGAGACCTCTGGCCATTAACCATGAGATTTGATAAAGACAAGACTAATTGACTACCTCAAACACACAAAACAAAAGACACACACCAAACAAATCAAACTAACTAACAAGACACACACCAAACAAATCAAACTAACTAACAAGACACACACACACACACACACGTTCAAGGCACTTAGGGGAATCAAAAAATAAACAACTATATACAAATAACAATTAAGCATACCTCCCTCCTAGGTCAAAGGGGAAGTTTGAAAATTTCCTTGCTTCATGATATGAAGGATCGAGTGAGACATGTAGCCTTTTGACCTTTAGCATTGATGTTTCCATCATCTTCATGGTGTTTTACAACTTTATTAGCATGATGTTTAATTAGAAACAAGTAACTTCATATAGGTTGAGTATGGAAATGGACTCTTTTTTAATCCAAATAGTCTAAACCTTCTCATGTACTTGGCCCTTGATGTGCAAGTTTGAAAATATGGCAATCCTCTTAAACTTGCTCTCTTCCTTGACATAATGTGCTTGATGTTTGGAAGCATGAAGATTTTCTTCACCATGTTCCCACATTCCTAAATTTGGTTTTACCTTAGATGGAGCTCTTGATTATATTTTAGGTACAACAATATCTATCTTGACATCATTATCTATATTTACCACTTCTTGTACACTAGCAACATCAAATGGCTTCAAGACAGTAGGTTTTTGACCAGTAGGATGGCCTTCATCTTTATGTTTGATTGAACACTCAAGATCATGTTTATTAGACTCATCAACAAACTTGTCATCAGATATGCAATCTTTTGGAGAAGAAAAAACTTTACCCAACTTATCAAATTCCTTGCATATGGCATTGAAATTCTACCATAAATCTTATTCATCATGAATGTCATCTTCAAGAGCTATTTCCTTTACCTTGGTCTCATGAGGCTCTCTAAGGACTTCCAATTCTTGAGGAGTGGTTTGACCTTCATCCTTAAAAGTACACTCCACTTCATGCTTGAGGTGGTCATCCATGATTTCATGATCAGACATGCAGTCTTCTTCAAATACCTCTCTCTTCAAGTCTTGGTCACATTCCTCATGGATACACATCCCTTCAAAAATGGAGGCTTTATAATCTACTTCATGGACACACATCCCTTAAAATATGGAGATATCAGCGTGTGGATTGCCATTTTTTTCACCAAGGGGAGTCCCTATGGTGATTTCTTCCTCATAGTCACTCATGAGATCTTCTTGATTAGATATGAACTAAGTTTTCTCTTCTTCCCTTACTTATATTAAGATATGTTCTTCCTTAAGAAAGGGTGAGGTGGAAGGTTGATAGATAGGCTCACATGAAGGAGATGGAATGTGAGGTGTATTGGAAGGTTGATGAGTGTGTTCACATGAAGGAGATGGAATGTGAGGTGTATTATAAGGTTGATGAGTTAGAGATGGAGTGTGGGATAAAGGAGAGGGCTAATCAATGGATTTGGGAAAGAGAAAAACACTAGTAAAGTCATGGGGAAGTGAATTCTTAAGCTGATTAGAAGGAGAGACACCTACATAAGTAGGAGATGCATCTTGCCAATAATATCTTTATGTAAAATCCATGGAATTATCTAATTTCATATGACAAGACTCATAAGAGTACTCTTGAGGCTGATAGGCATCATGGTATGAAAGATAGGGATCATATTGGGACTGATAGAGAGGTGTTTATTGATAGGTTTCTTAGTATCCATCCTCATAGGGGTTGTCCAACAACATGGTGTCCATATGGAGAGGGAAATGAAGGGCTATAGGGATGCCATGGCTCATAGGATTGATAGCAATTTTGATAAGACTATTAGGGGATAAAAGGTGATTCATAACAAGGTTGATAAGAAGGTTTATGATAGGAGTATTGTCCATAGCTATCCATATCAACCTCATATATGAAAGAAAACACAAAAACTAAGAAAAAAATTTTAAATAGACATACCTGGGCTGATTACAACTAGAAGTTATAATTTAGAATCACCATTGGTGTTAGCTTGTTTGCTTCTAAAAGTTGATTAGAGGAAATACACACCAATAATATTCCCATTCTCTTGGGCCTTGGTCCCATCAGGCATGAAAAAAACTATTATCACTTAGATTTTTACCCTTTAAGGAGATATCTCAAATCTCCTCATCCAAGTGGCATAATTGAAACACTTATAGGCTATGGGTGAGACTAAAAATGAGGTGAATCTCTAGATAGGGCTAGTTCCCTTGATGTACCAATTGTAAAACACTACTACACCTAAACTTTGTGAGGGAAAAGGGAGAGAGAAAACTAAAAAAACTATCTAAAAGGAGGTGATACACCAAATTATTTGATGACTACCAATTAGCTACATGTTACACATGAGAACAAGGGACTAACAAACATACACTTCTCCAATTTGCATCTTCTTACACCAATATTTCATTATGAGGTTGTGATGAATATTTAGGCTAGGAGGTCTAAACAAGAGGCCTAGGATGGAATTATTTGAATAGGCCAACTAACTCAACCTTAACACTTCTTAGAACACTTCACATGACCTACAAGAAGAAGCTTTCCAACTGCAAATAGTTGAGAAAATGAGACAACATGCTAAGGAAATAAGAGTCATTGCTAAGTAAGATCAATCATCTAAGTAAAATACACTATGAATAGTCATGGAAGAGGAAAAAATCAATAGTATTTATTGATCCATGGTTTGCAAATGAGCAAGGATTTTCCATACTCAGGTGGGGCATAAGTTACAAAGGACAAAATGGCTAGTTCTTATGGAACTTGAGAGAGAGAGAAGAAGAGAGAAGTCCAAAGGTCACAAGGACACTTGTAAAGTTAAGAAAAGTAGTTACATATACATGATAATGATATGTGAAAAAAACCATGCACGATTAGGAACCACAAGTGTCACCCCAAGTCATGAAACCCTTGAAATGTGGTTTATAAGTTCTCATTTTGGCTCACAAAATTGCCTTCATGATTTAGCCTTGTTTGAACATCCCATAATTGACAAGGCACATGTCTAATGATTATAATGAGAATTAAGTCTTTAGACATGCTTCTCCATGCATTGGTTGTAGTCCTGGTCATTTTAAATCTTCTAAAAGTTAGCCATCACCATATATAGTTTAACAAACTCCTTTTTCAATCACCCCTCACAATTGGCTTCCAAAAATGCATCAATTTTCCATGAAAATCCATAAAATAGATTGGATGGAACTTGGAAAGACCCTCCATGGCCTTAGAGGCATCAGATGCACCTTAAAATCAATTCCACTTGAAGTTTTCATCCTTCTCACCGTCATGTTCACTATGCCAGTTTTGAATAGCAAAGATGAGAGCTCTTGTTTAGGCTCTTAAGAGTTGTTATGAGGCATGAAATTAACATGAATAGTTATCTTAAGTCTTAATCTTCCCTTCCATGTGATTTTCATCTCTTGAAACCTCTTATAATCTACATAATACATAAAATAGTTAGAAGTAACTTGCTTTATACCCCAACCATATAATTTCATAAAGATAATCCTGATGGTAGGGATCCTAAGAGATTCTTCTACAAAATTCAATAACTTTCATGGTCATTTCACCCCACTTTGATATCCCTCCAACCTCATCTTCCCAATCGGGTCCTTATCTAAGGGTTTGCAAGGGTTTTAGGTAGTTTTCCCTGTTAAGATTTGTTCATAAAGATGAAAAATTGGAAATGAAAAAAAATATCAAAACTATTAACCTCCCTAAAATCCATTTGCCTCCATGCACATCTTCAGTGGAGATGTGAGCACTTAAAATTGGTCTATCGAGCCTTTTCTCAACTTTACACAAGCCTAAATTGTCTTAAAGTCCAAAATTGACCATTTCATGCATTTATTTGCATATAAATATCTAAAAAAAATCTATTTTAATTCCATAAAAATTCCAAAATGAATTATAAATCTCACTGAAGGTTAGAAATTAAAGCGACCTTACATTTCGGCTCTAGGCCTAAACCTGTGTAATAGGCCTACCTACAAATTTGAGAGTCTAAGTCATCCTATTGATATTTCTCCCTCTATGATGGTTTATCATGTTTTTCCACACCTAATACATCTATTCATACCTTCTCAAATTTCTCATTGTCCCTTTATATCATCCCTTCCTCTCCATTCATCAAGATTGTAGGTTTGTGCATAAAGGGAAGTGCCCTCTATTTGAGACAAAATAAAGGGAAATTCCCCTAATCACTAAAAAAAGTGAAGTTTTTATGGGATTCCTTAAGTCATAAATAGGTTATTTACCAATTTTCAGCCCTTGACCAGGTCATTTGGCCCCCAAACTCTTTATATCTCCAACACAAACTCCTAGAAGATATAGACTGTGCAGGGTTCCTTTAAACTATGTATTGCATGGTTTAAGTTCTTTATTGAGAATGATATTCATTGGTGAGAAATTTCAAGGTATAAACATCATGGTGTATATTTTTAAAACTTTTTTATCATTCCAACTTACTACATACCCTTGATATTCCTTGCTCAGTCAAAACTGGGTTTCAACTCTTGATTGTATTTCTTGTTTTCCTCCCTCAAGTATAACCCCTATAGGTGGTATTGTAATATTTGGACCTTGACATGATGTTACAAAACATTATTGAGACCTCCAAATAATTTTTTATAATGACTTAGATCAATTTTCCTCATGTTCATGCCATTCCCACACCAAGAGCATTACTTCTCTATTCATTGTTTGTAACAGTCAACTATAGTTGACTTTTTTAGGCAAAAGGCCTATAGATTAGCATTATCCCTTGAAATTTATGTCACATATTCCTTGGGAATATTATGATCTCTTTTGGAATCAATTTTAATTTTCTTTCAATAACCAATATTGGTGTTTTCATGCTCAAGCTCTTGCAATGGGTGATGTGGATTTTAACCCTTGGTTGTAGGTCCATAACCTTGGAGTTAGGCATACTTGTAGGTGCTTATGAGGATAAAACCATACCTCTCAACTTTTTTTGATGAACTTTGAAGAATTATTATCTTATTTAACTCATTAGGACCACTCCAACTTGGATATATGCCTCATATTGTCCTTTTGGGGTGCAAGATCACTTAAGGATTCAAATCCTATAGATGATATTGCCTAGGTTTAGTGCATAAAAGCACAACTTTGGGATTCCAAAAAACCAATATCTATTGATCCTCTGCCCCTCAAACTTTGTGGATTCCTTTTCCTTTTTATATGCTCCAATACAAGGTCATTTATATGCTTAAAAATAATTTGCAACCCTATTATGAAGCTTTGGCAAAATGCTTAGGTTCTCTATTTTCATGTTTTAGGGATAAGGGCCTAAATTCCACTATCATCATTCTTGAGAGGTTCTTCCTAGTTTTCTCACCAACCTAGCACTTCAAGTGTGTCTTCCATGGTCTAAAACACATTAGGAAATTAAGGTGAGCCTCATTACTTATTTCAATAACTCAAAAAGACTCCTCTTTGTGGTACAACCTATAAGTGGTTATTCCAATGCACATGTAGTAAATGGTCTTATGAGCAATGTGTATGATTTGTAAGATTTAATGTACTTTATACCCTTTTAAAATATTTAAAATAGACTCTCTTAGTTATCAAGGGCCATGATTAGCTCAAATGATCATTTTCAACATGTTAGGTTTCCAAGAGGGCACCTATAGGTGCAAATTCTAAGTTGTATTCAGGCAAATAGTGAGTTTAGGGAAGTAGTGAGCAAGACATTCATATTATGTTCAAATATAGGTCTTAAAAAATCCCAAATGGTTTCTCATCATTATGATGGTATTATAACTAGCTCTAAAACATATATTCTAACGTGATATCCTCCTATAAGGATGCTTACAAGTGTATCTTCATGACTTCCTAACTATGTTTTTGCTTATGATTGCAAACTCATGGTATGTTGCTTTAGATACTAATATTGAAATTGTAGGAGATTAATATAACATTTTAAAAATGATGATGAACCTATTTTCACCCCTTGTAATCACTACCAAAACATGAGGATCCTAAAAATGGTGAAAATTTACCTATAACATAGAATAGTGCATTCACTTACAATCTAAGTTAATTTGCCTATAAAAACCTCATAAAATTTTAAATAAATCATGGATATTAGCTTAGGAGGAATTAAACATCATTTAGAAATAACATCAACAAGTGAATTTTATTGACTTGTCCAAACCAAGGTAAAACCTATAGGGTACACAGATTAGCAAGCAAAATAGATAGTCTAACTTCTTAGGAATGGTTCAGAAAGAAAATACCACCATTCCTTTGAAACCAAATGTTAAATTTAAGTTTACTAAGTTTAGAAGACACCCCTAGGAGCAATTTTTTTGAAACCTCCCCTGATAGCCATACAAGTACAAACCTAAAGACTGGTTCTAGGTGTCAAGAAGGGTGAAAAAGGAGTAGAATGATATTAGCTAAAAATTGGCACTTTAAAAGCATTTCAAACATGGAAGTGAGGTTGATAAATCTGAATATACATTCCCTAATCTTATCCCATGTGTTGCACTCCCTTGTGGGTCGTACAAGTGCCAAACTCTTCCCTTTTCAAAGGAAACTACTTTTTCTTCTAAATAACCTATCACTTTTCAGTAAGTAATAATTATTAAAGACTTATTAAAACACATGGGATGTGACATCACCTTTTATAACCTTCACATTTCTCAAGGAGGTTGTATAACTCATTTAATGCTCTATTTTGACCCCCAAAATGACTCAAAATGATATAAGGACTAAAATTACTAATGATCAAGGCTAATGTGACATTAAATTCCATCAATTTACCTATAATACATCTTATGACCAAATATTAGACCCCTTAAAACATCTAAAAATCAAATTTTTACCTATAGGGGTCCCAATTTGACCTATAGGGTCAAATTTGTTCAACAATAAGCATGACAATGAAAATCTTGATGAGGATATATTACATACATCTTCTTCTCTTTCCTCTCCCTCCTCTCTTAAACCTCAAAATTAAAATAACAATATAATGCTGAAATAACCTCTTGTTGGTAGTACTTTATTGCAATGTGATCCTAGTTTCTCAACAACATTTGTTACATCCTTATTCAAATAACATCAATATAAGTGCAATACACAAAATCCACTTTTGCATGATTCAAGAAAATTAGACACCCTTCTCAGTTAAATTTGAAAAAGCATATACCAACGAAATTACACCTTTTACCAATGCATAAACTAAAGTAGATGAAATTACTTTGTCACCTTCTTTTACAGTCTAATATCAATGCAATAATTCTTTATAATATATTGATAATGCCAATGTCTCTAACTCTTCTCCTACATGTCATAATATGTAAAATGAAAACATGATTGTTAATTATTCTACCCTTGACTCCAAGATTTAAAGTAATAATATTCATTCACTCCACACATAGCTAGTGATATAATGCATTGCATTACACCCACACATGATGACACATTGCATAGTAGTAAAAAGTTAAAATCTTCTCTTACCCTCTCTCATAGTCAGCATGTGAATGATACTTCTTCTACTCTCACTTATACAAGTGGATTAAACTCTAACTTTGATTAACCTTGGGATAATGATGATTACTATGATAATGATGAAGAATACATGGAGTCTACACCTTCTAGTTCTCCTCCTACTTCACCTATTTATCTTATTTAAACAAATGTTAGGTTATAAGTTAAAACACACACAGACACTTATTCTTATGTTCATAGTTTACATAACTTACACTCACCTGATAATAAAATACCTTCTAATCTGTTATGATGTGATACTTTTTTTCAAATTAACAAAATAAGATATACCAATGAATCTCCCTCAACCCCCCTTACTATAGTAGAACATGTTTCTCAACCTAACCTAAACATGGGTGATAGCTTATTTCCCTCTCACCATGCCCCAACTATCACACCTCCAAAGGTTACAAATAGCAAACTAATCCTCCCTAAAAAAGGTTCCCAATGCAATATACCAATGGCTAAGATAAATAATAAAATTCAAGCATTAAATGAACCCCTTGATGATGATAATATACCTTCATAAGTTGTAATTTCCTTTATGCATGTCATGGGTGATTTGCAACAACGAATACACCATCTCACATTGGAGAATAAAGCATACCAATCTCAGGTTGATGTCAGTGTCATCCATGGAAATCCCATTCCACGTAGAGTCTTCACTATAAGGTTAACACCCAACTTTCAAATACTAGTGCTACCTACAATTCATGGGCATGAAAACCCATACTTGCATCTTCAGGCTTATGAGAAAGCCATGGGACATGTCACCAACAAGTTGACTCTAATATAATTATTTCCAAGGTCCTTAGATGGATAAGTACTAAATTGGTTCCAGCATGAAATCCCTAGTGGGTCACTATATACATATGAGGACTTAAAAGAATTTTTTCTTAGGAACTACATACAAAATAAAGGACCTCGAGTCACACATGAGAGGTTACCTTCAATACACCAAGGTGAGGCAAAACCAAAAATTAAATATATTTTAAGATTCAAATCATGTTTGCATTAGTTGGTTTCCTAGCTAACAGATTTAGAGGTATAGTAATACTTTGTCAAAGGCCTCATTTTTCCTCTTAAGGATAAATTATTATATCAGACATCCAAATCATTTTGGCATCTATGTAATGTAGCTATAGCATTAGAAATAGAATTGGGACTAGTGGCAACAAATCTAGAGGCAGATTTGGATGTAGGTTTCTCATAGCCATAGTCATCTAACATGGTATAAAAACCTACTCCATTCTTGAATAAGAACTAATGAAACAGAAAAAACCAATAAAAATACTCAACAAGGGAAAAGAGCCACTTTATAGAGCACCTCCTACAGTGAGTAGAGCATAAGACACATATAGAGGGGTTATACAATTTTAGATAGGGATAGACCTCATGGCATCTTGATTACATTATTAGATATAGAGATGATCACACTTACTCTTACTAATCATCATACAACACACCATTTGCAAAGGGTAAAAAATAAGCCATATTGTAATTTTTTTACGATAAATGGACATTCAAAGTATCATTATTATGCACTCTCAGACTACATTGACCATTATGTCAATCGAGTCATTATAGAATTCACATAGGGGAAACCAATATCTTAGTCTCCACGGTCTCCTAGATCACACTCCTTTATGATAAAGTTATCTCAAGATGTTTCGTTTGAGGATCCATTAGTTACTCATTGTATGAGCTTGTGGTTTCTAGGACACCGATTTATGAGCGACCTCATGCACCATAAATTTGGAAGAGATGGTAGCTAGATGATAGAGATCAGAGCACAGCCTTAGTTTACATACCAATCAAGATATTTGGAAACAATCATAGAGATCATAACATAGCCTCAGTTCACACACCAATTAAGATATTTAGAAATAATCATAGAGATCAAATCACAACAATAGTTTTCATACCTATTAAGATATTTGGAAATAATCATAGAGATTAGAGTACAGTCTCATTTTGACCATCGATCAAGATATTTGTAAGAGATCACAAAAATTAGAAAATCATGCAGCAAATAATCAAGATATTTTCTAGAGATCACAAAGTTCAGAGTATAATTTGAGCATGATAACCAATCAATCTCTTTACTATGAAGACTACACACCTAGCCACTAGTAGTGTATCACATGCATTTTCAGTTCCAGAGACTACTTCTACATCAACATAGCATGAGTAGTATGGTCATTGGTTTAGCATGTCATCCAAGTTCAGATAGTGCATACCATAGTCACATGATCTACACATAAATATCCTATGAAACACCTATAAAACCTATATCAACAAATAAAATTACTTGTCCACTACACATGTCTACTTAAGCATTTGTAAATAGATAAAAAAAAATTATTATTGTTACTTAGACAAATACCATATACCAGTATCACCATTTAACATAATCAAAACACTTAAACACATGTAAACATGCATAAGATACCAATATACATAATGCCAATATAACAACAAACATCCATAGTTATAACTTATAACATCATTTCAATACAAATATAGTACATCATTTAATAATATAGACATGGCCACTAGGACCAACCCCCTCACTCTCACTCTCAGTCATATCCATGTTATAACTAGAGGCTCCACTCTCCCTCTATAACATCGATTGCTGACTGCATCTACTCTCTCTCTCACACACACAATACATACCTATCTCAGCCATACACTATGCATGCTCTCATTTTAGATGTATGTAATCATCCACTATCTAGCTACTATCCCCATTAAAAGATTGAGGTGTGGGCATGGTCTATCTCTACAACTCTATGCATGATTTATCCCTATCTACAACCACCCATTTATACACCATAGTAGTTATCATAGCTCGATTGAATAAATGGGCATGGACACCATCAAAATAAATGGACCTTTCCACTAATCCATCATATATAACATCATAAAGAATATTCCATGTCAATATGTAAAGTGCAGACTCCATAGTAGTCTCCCAATACTCATCATCACCTGAACCTACACATACCCATAAAATGCATCAAATTTTTAATCAAGTAAATAAGTAACCAAATACATAGAATGTACAAACATATAATAACAACTTACCTTCAATATCCCTAAGGGGATCTACATCCACTAAATTCTCTATAATAATCCCACCTCTTAAAAATAGAGGTTCCCATCTATGAACTCTCCACCAAGTTGTATAGGCATCAATGACTCCTACATTGTCCACATCTAGTATCTCAATCACCAGATCCTACTTTGTCAATGGAATTAGGTATAAATATACAATCAATGATATATACCTACTACCTAGCCTCATTAGATCCTGATAACTCCTCAACCACACCACTGGCACTAGGGGTACATCCCTAGTAACTATTATCATTTAGAAGTGCACCTTGTTGAGAACATGTGCCTGTTCTCACTTACATTGATACAATGGAAACTCTCCAAGGTGTGGGACCTTATATTGAAGATAATATTTATATGAAGGGTTGGTTACCTTTGGTACACTCACCTACTTCTCTCTTAACTCTCTAATTATGTGCTTTCTTGACTAGGAAAAGAGTAGAAGTAGCAATACTAAAGCTAAAAATGCAAATGAAAACTAAAAATTGGGGTGACGCACTAATGTGAAGGTCAATTATTCCTATACCTAACATTATTTTTAAGCTTAATAACCTATACACATTCAATTTATTCTCATACAATGGCTCTTGCATCCATATTTCATACATAGATCTTGAAAGACACTCACACTAGTTTGGAATGAATGAACAATGATTGAATTTACTTTCAGATTAGGTTTAAATTAGATTTAGACACTTTATATGACCTGAAATAGTTATTATTTATTTCATAAAGGTGATACATTTAAACTTAAACATAGGAAAAATAATCATTCACTAAGTTACATCAATGAATATTAAGAACACACTTCATGAACAACTTGAAAATAGAGGAAAAATCAACTCTTTATTTCTTCAAAGGTGAGGTAGTAAAAATTTGGGTAAAATTTCAATAATAAAAATTCATAATCTCATCTTAATCATTCAAAAATTAATGTACATATATAAATTAAGAAGAGAGAGAGAAGACAAGAAGCCCCAGATGAGTCCATGTTGGTCATAGTTCACTCCTACTTTAACTCCACTACAAACTCAACCTTGAACTAAAAATTCTAAATGTTTAGATTGATCCTCAAGGGATGAAAAATCATAATTTTATATTCTAAATTCAATCTCATTTGACCAACATAACTCTTGATCATCCTCTCTTTAAAAATTTCCCTCTTCATCTGCATGTTCTTATTTTTCCCTTCATACAATAGGTCCTTAATAAGGAGATGGTGGGAGAGCAAGAGGTTACATTTGGTGGAATAGGAATATAGTTAATTATTTGTTCCTTTTGAATGGTATTTGATATTTAATAGGCATTAAGAATACTTTTATTCAATATTTCTTTGAAATAAGGGAAAGAAACTTGTGTTAGGGTTTCATGCTTCAATGTTTCATACTTCTTTTTCCACTCAACACTCAACCTCTCAATTCATCTTCATGGACAATTTCATTTTTATGGATGGGTGGAGGGATTGATAAACTTATAAAATTTCTTGGTTGGGCTTCTACAACTTTATCTTTCTCTTTATTTTAGATAGGCATGCGAAAAG
This sequence comes from Torreya grandis, assembly GCA_037957365.1. Lineage (NCBI taxonomy): Eukaryota > Viridiplantae > Streptophyta > Pinopsida > Cupressales > Taxaceae > Torreya > Torreya grandis. The sequence goes on along the minus strand of JARHVA010001852.1, from coordinate 1,253,887 downwards.
GCTATTTTTCAAGAGTAGGCATGACATAATCAGGGATCTTGGTCCAAGAAGGTTTCCAAGATGGAATTGTATTAGGCTCTTTCATAGTATTATGAGTCCTAAAAATTGAAATATTAAATCAATTATACTCTCTTGAATGTTCAAGGGGTTCTTCTTGTTTCGTAATTGGGATTTTAGACTCAATTCTTTGTACTGTCATGGAAAGTTATTGTATTACTTCTCTTGTAGGCTCATTGTATCTCTTCAATTATTTTATCTCTTGATAATGTATTTAGGCTTTATATCCAATCTCTTCTTGATGCTTATTATATTATTATTCCCTATCAGACTCTATACATTATCTCTCAAATTCAAGTGTTATCTCTTGCACACTCTTTTTAGGTTGTTTAGAAAGAACATGATTTTACTGAGGTTGATTGGAAACATGATTAGGGGTTGGAGGGTAAATATCATGAGAATTATGATATCCTTATGGTTCAATGCTAATTGAGGTGGATCCATAAATATTCTTATCTTGATATGAATAATATGAAGGTATAAAAGTTATATCTTCAAAAAATGGAGGATTGAAATACATACCAACTGATGTTTTTAGGTACTTGGATTGCTCAAACTAGATATATATAACTTGGAGTCACTAGATAATAAGTAATTTATCAATGTATTTTCTGAAAAATTCTAAAACTAACACCAATCTTTAGAAATCTTTTGATTTATGTCCTATCGTGTGTGCTAGAAATTGTTATCACTCAGAAGTGCACCCTTACTAAGAACATGTGCTTGTTTCCACTTTCATTGATATAATGAAAACTCTTAAAGGTGTGGGACCTTAAATTTTAGAGAATATATATATAAATGGTTGTTTCCCTTTGGTAAACTCACCTACTTCTCTCTAAACTATCTAATTCTATGCTTTCTTGACTAGGAAAAGGGTAGGAGGAAATGTTAAAGCTAAAAATGGAAATGAAAACTAGAAATTTGGGGTAAACAAACAATGTTAAGGTAAATTATTCATATACTATACACACTTTGGAATCTAAATTACTTCTACATATTCACTTTATCTTCATATAATGACTCTTGCATCAGTAATTCACACACAGGTCTTGACAGACGCTCACACTAGATTGGAAGGAATGAACACAGTTTGAATTCAATTCCATATTAGGTAGGAATAAGACTTAGACACTTTATATGACCTCAAATAATTCTTATTTTCTAAATAAATGTAAGATATTTATACATAAACATAGGAAAAGCAATTATTCACTAAGTTACATCAATAAATATTAAGAACACACTTCATGAATAGCTTGAAGATGGAAGAAAATTCAACTCTTTATTACTTCAAAGGTGAGGTAACACAAATTTTGGAAGATTTTTAGTAAGCCAAAATCATAATATGATATTAATCATTCAAAAATGAATGTACATATATAAAGGAAGAAGAGATATAGAAGATAAGAAGCTCCAGAATAGTCCTTACTGGTCCTAGTTCACTCTTCCTTCAACTCCACAACCAACTCAACCTTGAACTAAAACTTCAAACTTTCAAACACACTTCCCAAATTCCAACATATAAGTTTAATAATTTGAAAATTATTTCCCTTGGAATATTTCATGGTAATTATGGAGAGAATATTTTTTTAGTTTTTGAATATTCAAAGGTCTCTTGCATGCTTTGAAAGTCTTCAATCATGAAGAGATCTTCAGTTAACTCTTGAACTTGCAACTTGTATTGAAATATTTTTAATATTTAGATAACTCCTTTTGATATTTAATGCATCTTAAATTTTTAATTTATTTACCTTTATTTTTATCTTAGATTTTGACTTGAGATTCTTGACTTGCAACTTGTTGTTTAATTTCACTTATCTTGACTTGCAACATGCATGCATCTTCACTTTTTAAATTTAGCCCAAAGGTGGGTGCAGTAGGATGGAGACTACATGTTAACCTTCTAAGGGTTATATTGAATTAAAATAGGGCCTAAAATATTAACCAATACTTGAACTCAACTTCTCTACTTTTGCATGTTTCTAACTTCACTTTTCTAGGGTTAACTGAAGACTCTTCTTGTTGACTTGACCTTTTCTAAATTTAGCCAAAAGAGGGGCGACTAGTATTTTAGATTTTCAAAACTCTTTAGGTATATTACAGACATAAAACCACTTTAAAAAATTTAATTACATCAAAACATAATTCCATGTCAAATTTCATGAGATTTCATTTAATAAAACTCAAAATATGCACTTTTTAGTGTTGACTAGCTTGCAAATTTCATTTTTAAATGCCTATAAGTGATTTTTTCCATTTTATTAAGTTTAAGGAAACATAAATACCTCATTATTTTTTTATTATGACCATAAATATCCCCTCTAAATATTTCAACCATTTTATGTGCTCAACCAATCTCTTAAACCTCTCAAAACATTCCTTTTCTAAATGTCTTTTTTATTTGCTTAAAACCATCATACCTGATAACTGTACCTTTGCCTTTATTTATTTTTTGATTAAAATTTTTGATTTATTAACATTTATTAATTTAATTTATTCCACATAATATCTCACACAACTTTTATTTTTCAAGAAATAACTCAAAAATGCAATTATATCTCTTAAAATTGAGCCATTGGCGTTTTATAGCACCTGTTTGACTTACTGATTGTTAATAAATTTAAATTAATATAACCTTTAAAAAATTCATGTAATATTGAGGTAAAATTTCTCTAAAAATTCCTATAATACCATTTTAACCAACTCTTCTTCACCTTCATATAATGAGCATTTGAAAACTGCCTTCACTAGCTTGCAACTAATAGCTAGTTAGAGGAATAAAAGAAACCTTTGTCAAAATTTGGACATGTGAGATGTTTATGATCATGGTTTTTTATTTATGAAGGTTGTATGATATTTTTTATACCTTTTTTAATGTTCACTCCATGAATTGAATCTTCTTGAAAACCTACACATAAACAACTTTGACTAATGGTGGCAAAATTGTCAATAGTAACACCAAACTGTCATGTCAACTGTTCATATTGTAACCTCTTCTATACATTGACCCAATGGTAATGCAGCCAAAAAACCACTCAAACACATCTCAATTGAACATCATCCTCATGCCATCCCTCATATCCCCTTTAGGGCCTCTAGATAATGTCTTCAGTTGTCAAATTATCTAGTACATGCCAACACTACATCATGCTCCTCTTGAGTATGTGGGCCATCCTAGTCCACCTCTTCATAAATTATTGTATATGGGCCCAATCAACTCTTATATTAAACACCATCCTAGTCACTACTATGTTCTCATATTCTAAATAGTGTAATAGTGTGGAAGATCTAATACCTTCACCACACATCTCTTACATAAAATGGTATAAACCCTGGTATAGGTGGCTAGCATAGTGTGACACCATGAGTATATGTTGCCATGCTCCTCTATGTCTTGAAATATCTCATGCATCTTTTAAGATATAGATACCCCTCTCCTATTTAAAACCATAAACGAATCCAATAAAATCAATAAGAACTTTTGTAACCATGAAACATATGACATGACAATCAATGACAATAATATATCATTGTTGTTCCCTATACCATGAGTCCCTATAGCCATAGCATAAAAATACCTAACAACCCATTGTATATCCAAATCCCTAATATCCTCATGTAATATGGCTCTCTACCTAGTAATAGGTACTCATAAGATCCTATACACATCCTCCAGGTTGACAATCATCTCCCTAATAGGTAACCAGAATGTGCAAGTATCTACATCCCACCTCTCACATAGTGCAGTCATCATGTGTTTATCCTAGGGCATAAAATATATGGATACCATGTGACTCAAACCATCTCTCTCTATCATCACCATCTTGGTGTCTGTTAGGGGTAGACCCCATAAGGTCTCCATCATCTGATTACTCTAGAACTCTCTCATACACACATAAACCTACAAAAATAAATATGATATTAAAAATGTAAAATATAATACCAATAAACAATAACAATCATCAAAAACTAGTCAATAATAAATAGCATCATAAATGAATCCTACTAGACACTAGCATTGCATACAAAATAGTAGTATTGAACAATAGTGCCATATCTAAGACACTATAGACATGTCTTGGACAGTGGCACCAATATCAAGACATGAGTGCCACATTTCCAAAAAGGCCTTAAACTACCAAATTTTGAATAAAAATAGTAAAAATGCACTACAACTGACAAACATAGGAAAAATTACAAGTTCCTCACCTGAGTAGTTGCATCCCCAGCTTGGATAAGCACCTCTACCTCTTCATACTAGGTCAAAGTCACTCCTCGTCTCCTTGACATATTATCTAACTTAGATAAATAATAAACATCAACTCAAATGATTCAAATGAATTGTCAAACTAATCAAATAACCTATTTTAGTCACATATATCAAATTTCACCTTACTAAGGTTCACCTTGCATGCCAATTTCCCCAACTAATACCAACCTCTTACCAATGCACTATTTAGAGAATCATTGATCTAATTTATGAGTCATTTCTTGCACGTGGGACTTGGCCTCAATGTGACACACCCTATATTGGTTAAACCAATATCTTGATCACATTTAACTTTGAAAAATGACAAAAATTGATTTTATTATGATAGACTCAATATAGATAAAATGTTTATCCCATTACCAATTTCAACACTCAACTCTATCACAATAGATAAACTATTCAATCTTAAAACAATATCACCCCCACTAATTAACACCAACACATCTAATCATTACCAGTTTTGGTTAGACACCCTCACCTCAATCTCATCTCTCTTACCAAAAGGGGGGGAAATACACATATATTTCTTCAGATACAGAGATTTGGATGCACAGGTTCACTCAAATACAAATATTCAGACATAGGATCACTCATATACAAATATTCAATCACATAGGTCTACTAAGATATAGATAATTTCGACACACATGTCTACTCATATATAGATATTCAAACACACATGTTCACTTAGATACAACTATTTAGATATATAGGTTCACTCAAATACAACTATTCAGATACATAGGTTCACATAGATATATAGTTTGACTTAGATATACAAGTTCACATAGATATATAGTTTAACTTAGATATACAGGTTCACTAATATATATAGTTTGACTTAGATATATAAATGTTCAAAATACACAGTAACATTACTTAGATATCAATATTAGGGTCATGATGTAGAGCACATGTCCTTGATCTCTATTTTTAGATAACTAGGTTACACTTAGATCATCACTAGGATCTCACCATATTTTCACTAGTTTGGGCCACATGACCATATACAATATTTGATCCATAGCCTTCCACTAGACCTAGTTTACATATTCAAATTTAGTACACACATTAGTGGGGGCAAGCAAGCCTTGTTTCTCCACATATTTAATTTACATACTCAAATTCAGTCTAGATATTAGAGTGGGGGCAATCATGCCTTGTTTCTCCACATATTCAATTTACATACTCATATTTAGTCCAGATATCAGAGTGGGGGCAAGCATGCCTTATTTCTCCACATACGTAGTTTATATACTCAGACATAATTCAAATATCAAGGTAGTGGAAAATAGGGTTTTGTTCCTCATGATTCAATTCACTATTTAGATTTAGGACACAGGACATCCACATTATGGAGTTCCTCTTCACATATTTAACTCTAGCTTCTATCCACTTCTCTAGCTAAGAAGTGAGGTAGGTCTAGAAAACATACAAATATGTAAGTACAAGTATGCATTCCACTTTTTCTTTTAATCTAGTACTTTCATTTCATTGCATTACTAGAATAAAAAGGGGGTTCGTGTATAAACCTTAATTTGGTCAAACAACCATAAATACTATCTTTTGTTGATCTTTCATGTGAAGGTATTAGTGATGAATATTACCCTTGTTTGCATGGTCATTTTGGGTCTTTTGATCTTTATTTTGTCTTATCTTCCCTATTATTTACACCCCCATTGATCTTAAGTCATCCCCTCCCAATCACAGGGGGGTTATCCTATCTTGCTTGGTCTTAACTCTATTTTTAGGCCTCAACACACTAGTACCATTTTCAAGACATTAATGCCATGTGGTGCTAGTGTCCAATTATGTATATAGTGTCTGACAGTCATTTTCTTTTATGTTTTGGGTCCTAACCCTACCTTGAACCTTCTCTTATGTTTTTATCCCTCTTTTATGACTTGTTAGCCAATGAATAAAGTCTTATATTCAAATCAAAGTCCCTTCTATATAAAGATCCTCACAAGTAATTTTACATCTAAGACTTACTATTTTGGTACATAATTACATAAAATCAATTAATAGTAGAGCTCAATACTCTACTTACTACTTAGTTATAACATTTATACATTACATGCTTGATTAAATAAGGGTCTAAGTGAAATTCATTCTATCACACTATGTGCATTGATTATGCATGTTCCCTAAAGGAGAACTATATACGATCTGAGACCCCTAGCATTGGGGTTAATGTAGTTAATAGCTAGGACAACATGGGTTCTACTCCATGCAACAATAATATCCTAAAACCTTGTATTTTCCTTTATTTTGTATTTTATTGGTTTTTATTTCATGTGTGTAACTATTCATTAGGGTTTTGGAAGATATTCAACTAAAATTTTGACATAAGCAAGCTTTTAGAAGACATAGAAACACTTATAGGTCCCCAAAAACCTCCTTTAGCTTCCATGAAAGTTCTAGACAACTCCTACAAGAGGGAAACTAGTGCCATAATAAGACACTAATGCCACATGGCACTACTATCCACATAAGGGTGTACTATCTCAGACCAATTTTTAGCTAAATTCACATAATGAAAGGTCTTTACCTATTTCTCTAGCCTGTTTTAGCCTTTTGAGCCACATAAATACCTATTTTATTCTAGATAAGTGTTCTTTCTCTCTATTCTTGCTATTTTGGGAAAGCTTTATCAAATTAGTTATTTCTAGTTGTTATTATAGGTTATTATTATACTCATCCCTTTAAAAACATATTATTTATGTACACTAAGTCCTAAAAGGTTAAAACAGTAAGTGTCTAGTGCCCAAAGTCATCCAATTTGAAAATAAATTGTATCTTAAAGGTCAGCCTAAGTGCTTTAGTTCAAAATATTTTCAAAAGGGATTGGTATATATACAAGATCAACCCTCATTTATTCCTTACCTACAAAAGACCTAGCATACACCAGAAACTCTCAAGGTAACTTACCAAAAGTACTCAATCAAGCATTCAAGTGACAAAATGTGTTTTATTCATCTATATTTCTATATCATGCATAGGAATAGTATCCCCATAGGTTTGAAGTATTAAAGGAGCATCCCAAAAGCCATAATTATCAAGTTATAAGCTAGGTCATTGTATATACTTATTTATCACACATTACATTCTTATGCACACACAAACCAACATATATGAAAGAACTACATAAGTTTAAGGCCCTCTTTAGAGTATTGGTTATGTAGATAGTGCCTATTGATAAAAATGTCCTTAGGAAAACTCAACACCATGTGCCCACTAACCCATTTTTCTATAGTCACTCTAAGAGTGAAGAAGTCATGGTTTTGATCATTTGACAAAACGTGATAGCCTATGCATGAAATTTGAGATCATTAGAAGAAAAGCAACTTAAAACCTAAAAGGTTCTAGGTGGTCACATCCAAATATAGTCACCAATCTGTACTGGACACTTATATCCAACTCAGACATAGTGTCAATTCAACCATCTTGATATAATACAATCATTTGAGTTCATAAAATGCAAAATTATATAATTTGATGATTGTTCTAGAGTCTTGATCCAATCCACTTACATCTTATTTTAGTCCAAATATACATACACATAATAAACCAACTAAGTACTCCTATTTTAAATTCATTACAATATCAATCAATAGTTGTACTTTATATTTTTTGGCATATCTTAATTTAATAAATTTAGAATATTGTTTATCTAACTTAGAAAATTTATTGGCCAGCTATAGATTTGTTTATCACCCTTGTGCTTATTCATTTCTATATTCCTAACGCTAGTGTTGTACTAAAAGTTTAATTTTATGGTCAAGCACAATATTATAAATCTATTCAGAGTAGTCAAAGGGTTGAATGAATCTTGTCCTGATAATTTTTCTAGTTCCTTTTTTACTAGTATAGCAATGCACAGATGCATTTTTTGTATTTTTTATTTAATAGGCTTGGTCTCTGGGTGCACAACAAGATGATGTATGATTAGATACAAATATAACCCAATAATATTATCATAAGCCCATGTGAAGATATCAATGAACTCCTTAATAATGTCAATAATGAATTTGTGTTCTATACAGTGAGGGACACACCGAGTTTCACAATTTTGGGATCATCTATAGAATCAATGTTGACCATAGTGGTTTCTTCCATGATCAATGTGGAACCATCCTATAATATAGTTGTACTAATAGGAATTAATCTTATCCATTTGATTGTGGGCCATCAATATGACCCATGTAACAAGAATTAAAATCACCAATGGAAGGTAATAACTATTCAAAAAATGTTTGAGGAAAATCTTATACCAACCACTCAAATGTCTTTTGTTCCTCTAAACTGATGTTTGAGACAAATATAACATGTGGACTATTAGGTCTTTATGCTTCCTGAAAAGGAGAGTGAACTTCCCCATCCTTTAATGCCTGAAACAGGTATTCACCAAGGACTCATCTTTTTCTTTACTTTTACCCTAGTCCAATAGTGCCTTAAGGAGGTTTTCCCTAGTTGACTTTGATGTTTAATTTTAATTTTGATTTTGACTAAGGAAGTTCACCTGCTCTCCAAAGTAGGTAGCAGGTTTTAATTTTAATTTAAATCCTTCTTTTTGGTCTCATAGTGGCATACCATCTCTAAGACATAATAACTTTGAAAGTGCTTCCTCGTTTTGTAAATCATCTAATGGTATAATGTGAATTTTATGATCCCAATCAATTAATTCAAGACAATGAAGGGTAAGAATAAATCAATTAAGGATGTGATGGTAATAATGACATTTCTATTGAAGAGGTTTATATTAAATAGAAGATCATAGATACTATAATAGGTTTCTACATCGTTGCCTAGATCATTTTCATTAAATGATAAAGTTGTGTCACTCTTAAGATTTGAGGGGTCACCCTAAGGCGGTTTGTATCCAATGTCTCAAGTACCTTTATGATTAATTTATGAAACAAGCTTGAGAATACCTTGTTATTTTTCCCCCAATCATTTTCATTTATAGTCATGATGTTCTATGATCCCATTAGGAATAAGATATTTGGCACTCTGATAACAAGAGGTGAAATCATCATTGTATAGCCAAGAATATTCAAATCTATTGGATTATTATTGATTCAAAAAACTATTTTTGACAAAGAGAGGAGGTCCCTTAAGATGAGAATTTGTATTCTTGCATTATTCCATCTTATGCCTACCATATGATTTGGGAGACTTTAGAAATTTGGCAATATCAAATGCATCTTTGATACTATACATGCCAAGACCCTTATCTTCAATAATAAAGTGAGAAGAAATTTGGGGAGGTGAAATAGCAAAAGTGGATGAAAGGTTGTTTGGGTCAATGTAATTAGACTTAGGAGATTCAAGAGATTTATTTTTGTCTTTTTAGGTAAGTTCTCGATGTTAAGACAATAGTTGTAATAACCATACTCAACTTCTAAATGTTTAAAATATTTGTATGGTTGTAAATCATCAGGAATAGTAACCTCTATTCCAAAATAGGGAATTTTTAGCCATTGATGCAATGTGGAAGGGACTATGCATACTTCATAGATCCATGGACGTCTAAGGAAAAAATTGTGTGACAATTCAATATCGATGATATGGCAGAGGGTATCATAGGTGATAGGCACAACAAGGATGGGCAAATAAATGGTAACCTTTGATTATTTATCTATATTTTTATACACCTTAATAATAATGGGTCTAGTTACAAATCTATTATAGTATATTGCAAATATGTTACTAATTTAAATGAGATGATATTTAGGCCTGAATCATTGTCTATAAGAACCCATTTCATCTTGTGGTAAGAAATGATGGCTTCAATGTAAAGAAGGTTATTGTGCAATGGACCAAGGAATGACATATTACTATGTTCAAATGTAAGTTATTGACTTGGGGATAAATGCCCCACAAGTGATTGAAATTAAGTAAGCTCATTGTCATTTAGAATATTAGATTGGCACAGAATCTCATATAATAGTTCCTTGTGGAATTCAGATGTATGTAACAAATCTAAAATAAATATTTATGGTGACAGTTTTTTAATCATTCCACAAGATCATATTACTTTTTAGTGGAAGAAGATGGCTTGGATTTTGAAGGCAAGGTATTTTGAACTGGATTATTATTTTAAGTTGGTGAAGGACCTTGGATTAGAATTTGTGGGCATAGAGGTATGAAAATGTAATTTTGAATCAGAAGAGGATTATTTGAAGAGTAATTAGAAGGAGAAGGTGGACCTGGAATGGTGACCCATGGATACTTAGTTATGACATCACAATTTTGAGTCAAAATAGGGCCACTAGGATATGAAGGATGAGGTCTAATAATGGAAGGGGTAGCATGTTGAGGTGTGTTAGAAAGTTAGTGAGGGCTGATATAAATAATGGATACATAATTACTAGTAATATGGCCTAAAACATGGTTGTAGTCGTAAAAGACATTATAGTAACCAATATGATTAGCTTGGGAATCCTGACCTTGATTATGGTTGTTCTAATTATGGTTATGCCCTTGATTATGATTATGATTATTTAATGGGTGGTTATTCTAATTTTGATTGTGCAATTGATGTTGGTTATTATGTTTCGTAAATGGGTCTTTGAAGATACCCATATTTTGATTGGAAGTAAAAGCAGTGTTATCCATCTCAATGTTCTCATGCTCAAGTAGGTATTAAATAAAGTGCCTGAGTTATATACATCTATAATTTACATGGCCTTTGACATGATGGTATTCACAATATCCATTGTCTCTATACCATATAATCTTAGGTTTTCCTTCTTCAAAAGGTTTAGTATTAGGCCAAATGACCATGTTTGCCACAACCAATTTCTATAACACTACCTCTATGGGCTCAGCAAGGTTAGAGAAGAAAATTATTTGATATTAGTTTTATTGAGGAGGGGGTATATGTAATGTATTAGATGGAGTAGGTGGAGTATTTTGGGTTGGTGGTGTTTTCCTGTGCTTGCACTGGAGCATGAGCTTGTGCCTGATTCTAGGAAGAATTCTTGACTAGGCCCTTGTTTATAAATACCTTTTCAATTTTCACCCCCTTATCTATAATCTCTTCAAATGTATCATCACAATGAAGTATCATATTATGATCCACTTATATATTGAGTTTAGAAGTGAATATATTTACTAGTTTCTTATCGATAAGGTTATGTGGAAACCGACTAGCCAAAATTCTTCGTCATTGTAAGTAAGAATAAAAACTTGCTACACTACTTTATTTAGCATTGCATAAGCCAACCATGGTAAAATCATGCTCTATGTTATAGGATAAGTGTTTAAATTTTTTTTAGACAAGTTATCAAAGATGTTGATAGATCCCTTTGGCAAGTAAAGAAACCAATCCAAGGCTTGTCTACCCAAACAACACAGAAACAAGTAAAGTAGATAAATGTTGTTATATGTTACTTCTTGACATGCCACAAAGAATTCCTTTATGTACTATCTAGGATCACCCTTTCCTTGGGATTTTTTGAATTTCAGTGCCTCAAAATGAGATGGGAAAGGTACCTGAAGGAAACTCATGTCAAATGGATATGGACTTATCTTATCAAATTTGTACTTCTTATCCAGATTACCTGCTTGGAGTCCTAGAAAAACATCTTTTATCTATTGAAATACCTAGAGAGTGTGAATGTTTTAGGATGGAGGAAGCATATTTTATTGAATGTTTAAAGGGAGATTAGCTTGATTTCGAAAAATAGGTGGATTAGGATTAAAATAGGTTGGAATGGGTACCCTTTGTGTTGAATTGTTGGGGTTATTCACCCTATAACTATGATTATATTGTTGATATGGTACTTATTGTTGATTAGCATTGGGAAGTGGATAAGCAACACATTGTTGAGTTCGAGGAATCTATGGTCAATATAGATTAATTTAGTATTGAAAGATATGGACCTATCATAAAGGGAATTGTTGTTAGAAGGGGACTTGTAACTAATTGGTGGGAATTTGTAATTGACTAGAAGGGATGGATTATGGATTAATAGGGATTTGTTGGGGGTTGATTACAACTTGTTGTGGTGAAGGATTTGCAACTTATTGTTGTAGATTGGAAGGGATATTATGTGAATTAGAAGGGGCCTATTGCAAACTAGAAGGGATTTATTGTGAACTAAAGGAGATTTGTTGGGACTTAGAAGCAATTTATTGGGAATTTTAGGGGACTTGATGCATATTAGGGAATTTTTGTGATGGGTTAGAGGAATGGATTTATTGGGGATTATAAGGCACTGATTCTAAACTATAGGGGATTTATTAGGAATTAAAGGGAAATTGATGGGGATTAGAGGGAATTTGTTGTGGATTACTTAAAGTTTGTAACAATGGATCCACTAAAGTGTTTGTTTGGGATTTATGAGTGGATTTATGCTTGATGGAGGAATAACTAATGGATTTTGTTATTATTGCTCGAGGGGTGGATTTTGATCCACAAAATGGGAAATGTTGAAGAAGAAATAGATAGGGAGGTAGCTAAAAAAGCTAGAAGATGACTAGTTTGTTGTAATTGTGCAATAATGAGTTAGAAGGATTAGGAGGGGTCTACAAGTTGCACTTTCCCTTTGTTATATGGTTATCAGTTTTAGACAAAACTTTGTACAAGGGATTTTTCATGAGTGGAAACTATCTCTAGAGGTACTCCTTCATCCAAATGTGGCTATGTACTTATTTTGTTATGAGTGGCACATCCTCATATTTAGGTGTCTGTAACTCATCCTTTAGGTTTTCATTATTTCATAAATATCCAAGTCGATCATAAGACCACTCATCATCAAGTGCAAGGTTATAGGAAGCTCCACTTTGTGTATACTTAGGCATGTTTGGTTTGATAATCTTCATCTTGAATCAAAGTTGGATGTTCAAATTGATTGTATTTGAATGTGTATAAAAGACCTTGTTTATCAATTCAAAGTTTATTATTAAATTTGAAAAGTGTTATTTGAATCAACTTGTATTTTGATGTGACATTGGAATGCCTCTTGGTCAAAGTAGAATGTTAGTACAATTCAAGTAACTTTTTCAAATTTCATAAAGTGTTGAAGTATTAAATGTGTCTTGAAAATGAATGTGTGATTACAAAGTGAGTTTTGAAAATTTAAACACTTGACTTTAGATGTTGAAAACACTCAGATTTTGATTTGGACTTCAATGTTTGACTTAGGAATTTGAATTTTGATTTGTTTTGACCTTTGACCTTTGACCTTTGAACGTGGGAAATTTGATTTTGATTTTAGATTTAGATTTGGCTTTAGTTTGACTTGAGATGTTTTGACTTGAATTAAATTACTTTAAAGTTTAACTTTGAATTTTTAGAGGTGTTTTACTTTGACTTTAAAAAAATTGACTTTGTTTAAAAGTTGACTTTACCTAACCTTTGAATTTGATTCCAATTGGCTTTGACCTTTTGAAAGTATTTGACTTTGGTTGACATGGAATAATTAACTATAGACATTGACTTGTGAAAATGCTTGAAAATGTGACTTGTTTGAAAGAGTTGACTTGATTTAAATGTTTGACTTATTTAGAAAATTGGAATGATTTGGATTTGAATTAGAATCGATTTTCATTTGAAATGAACCTTATTTGGATATTAATTAGAATTGGAATTTAGAATTTGGATTAGAATTGGATTTAGAGTTTGGATTTGATTTGGAACTAGATTTTAGTTCAAAATGAACTGGATTTGAATTTGATTTCAAATTGGAAACATGATGTGTGGACATAGTATTATTTAAATTAGATAACATGACATATAAAAGGGGATAAAATGGATTCAAAATTTGGATAGAATAAATCTTCATAGTGCAAAAGTGTGATGACAAAGTTTTGGACTTAGGATAGTTTTGCTTTTGTTTGATGTGTAAGGTATATCATGAAAAATGGGTACAAGACAATAAACAATCAACAACACACATTCAAAATAAGCCCTATATTAGTATCAAAACATGTGTGTAACATGATTATAGCCCATGTATCTACCTCATAATAAGTAAGAATAGGTTAATCTCTTAACCCTCACTTCAAGCAGTATGTCATGAGATCTTGGGGAGGTTAATTTCCCTCATACTATAAATCATTTATGTTTAAAATGTCTTAATCTAAAATTTTGAAAGGGATTTTATAAATGGTCAGTCCCCAATATACCTCATAGTATGTGGGGATAAAAATCTATCAAAGGTGAATTCATGGAAGGGTTTAGCCCCTTCATAACCACTTCAACCATGAGATCTTAGTGAACTGTTATTGTATGTTTGGACTTTGAGGGTGATGTCTGATAGTTTAGATTTAGAGATAGAGTCATGAAAAGGTGATGAAATCCACATCACATAGCCAAAATAAAAAGGGAATTTTTGTTATTTCTAATCCTCAGGATACCACAAGGGGGTTTTAAGAAAACATACTCTAATTACACTTTAGGGAAAATACAAATAGTAGCTTATGTGTTTTTGGTCACCTAGGGTTCCACAAGTGGGTAAGGGGAGAACATACACACAATATATTACCTATAAATAAATAAGTAATACAAACATGCAAGCAATGAAAACAAGAGTAGTTTTATAACACCAAACATAAATGTTGGTTCTTTTTATGCACCAAAATAAAGTGTATTTGTAAAGGAAATAGCCAATTATTTGACAAGAAAACCTACTAAAAAATAGATTAGATTTTGAAATGTGGTCTTTGACTAGCAAGGGAAGTTGAATCAATGCTATTATAGCCTCAATAATTTGCAATAGAGTGAAACCACCTTTTACTAGAGCAATCTCACCATTTAGCAGGGAAATCCCACCAATTTGAAAACACAAAAAAAATATAGAAAGCTCATGATTCCACTAATTATCAAGATGATATCATTGTTTAGCAGGGTAATTCCACTGATATGCAGATTGATATCATCATTTTTCAAAAAACACATTCAAAATTAAAATAGAAAAAAAATCATTATTTATACCAGCAAACCCATCATTTATAAGAATGATATCACTGAAATGCAAGAAAAAGAGGTTACTAAGGTATTTTTACTGATTTGTAGGTCAATCCCTATGATTTGTACATTTATTCCACCATTTCTATAAAATGGCATTATATGTAAAAGCTTAGATAAAAACCAACATTTTACAGCATATTTCTATCGAATTACATGTCAAAATTGCTGACCCACAAGTCAATATCACTATTTTTCTAAAAACCATAAAAAATAGAATAAAAATGATGTCACTGATTAGCAGGGATATATTGTTTATTCTAGGTAGCAATCTTACCGATTAGTAAAGTGTACCTACAACTAATTTAGGAATTGAAATTGGAAAAAATAGAAGAAAATGAATAGAAAGTTAGATCAATTCTAATCTAATTTATTAATTAGATGAATATTCTAACATTTTAAAAGAGATTGTGGGGTGTTAGTCCCATCAAGCATGCGATATGTAAATACATGAGTATAATGGAGTTAGTTATTTTTCAATATGAAATTGAAAATGAAATGCATAAAAACCTAAAACCCAAATGTATGTCCTAATATAGGATAAGGAAAAGAATGAGGTAAATAAACATAAAGAAGATAATTAACAAAATTTTACCTTTCTTTGGATCTCTCTATCTCACTGAAATGCAAGTTTGATTGACTTGGATATAGTTCTTGGGATCTTTATCAATGTCACAACATCATTCTAACAACATATCCCCTTGTGTTATGCATGTTTTTATTGATCAATGAAGAACTTAGTGAATTTTTTTCTTGGAGTTTTAGTAGAATATGTCTAACACAAATATCTTGTTGAAGAAGAGGGAGGTCTCTTCAATTTATATATTTCTTGTCAAATGTTTGTTAGGTTGTGGAGCTAAAAGCTTCAACCCTTTGCAAACTGAAGGAACAAAGGTTGCTGAGATCCAAGAGCACCGGCATCGGCAGCAGGACCGACGTCGGTCGTGACCAGTGCAGAAGGCCACCGGCGACGGCAGGGAGTCGACCGACGTCGACAGAACCAGGCAAGCAGGGACCGGTGTTGGTCGCCTGTGTGTTCCAGAACTGCTCATTGCACAGACAGTTAGTTATGTAAACGAAGAGTTTGCATGTTAAGACCAGTTAGAGTCTTGGGCTGCGAGGATAATTGTCTAAATTAAGAGTCTAAGTTATTGTTTAAGTCTGGGATCTATTTATAGACCCATTGGCATGTATTGTATAAGTATGAGATAGAAAGGAAGAGTTCCTTCTAGTTGTAAGATCATTGAGTTGCAGGTTGTTGCAAGCTCATAGGGGATCTACATGTAAGTTTGGTCTATTGAATTGCAGGTTGCAGGTTCATGGGAGATCAACTTGAAGTGCTATAGAGTGCTTGGTGTACCGGCAGGGTTATTACTGACTGGTTGGTGAGGTCAACACCAATTCTGTGTGTGAGTTGGTTGTTGGGACCATTTTTTGTGTAGGAGAGTGTTGTGAAGAAGAATTACTGTACACTTGAGGCATGGGAAACCGCTGTAAGGTGGAAGAGTGTGGCGGCTCTTTGTAGTATTCTTTTCTGTAAAGTGTTAATACAATATAGTGTATTGTCTCTCATATTCTGTGCTATTGGTGAATTTTAGCTACTTGTGTTTCTGGTTATTTCTGCATATTTAATTGCTTATATTTGGTAATCATACTGTGCTCTTTCTGAGGAGCAAGATCCTAACAGGAGGAATCAGAATAGGTGTGTTTGTTCTTGGATTCCCTCCACCCCTACAACTGGTATCAGAGCTTTTGGTCAGGATACTAACAGATTGGTTTAGATCTGGGTAGTGTGTTTTGATTATAGGTTACTCACAGGGTTTTTGTTTGAATGGGAGTTGAGCAATGGCAGAAGACAATCAGCTACGAATGGAAAAGTTTAATGGCAAGAACTACCAATTATGGAGGATGCAGATTGAGGACTATCTGTATCAAAAAGATTTGTACTTACCATTGGGTGGGGTTAATAGCAAACCCTCGGATATGAAGGATGAAGAATGGGAGGTTCTTGATCGGAAGGCTCTGGGATCTATTAGATTGAGTCTTGCATCATCTGTGATTTCTAGCTTATCACAGTGTAAGACAACGGTGGAGTTGATGGAATCTTTGGTAAATTTATATGAAAAACCCTCAGCTTCTAATAAGGTATTTCTTATGAAGCATTTATTTAATTTGCAAATGTTGGAAGGTGGATCTGTTCATAGCCATCTTAGTGATTTCCATGGTTTGATAAACTAGTTAAGTTTAGTCAATATTGTATTTGATGATGAAATTAGAGCTCTCTTAATCTTGTGTTCATTACCTGAAAGTTGGGAAGGTTTGGTAATGGCAATTTCTAATACTGTGTCTCCTTCAAAAGTCTTAAAAGTGGATGATGTTGTGAGTGTGATCTTAAATGAAGAGATACGCAGAAAAAGCACAGGTGAATCATCAAGAGATGCTTTGAGTGTTGAAGGCAGAGGAAGGCCAAGAGAGAAGATAGAGCGTGGGAGATCAAGGTCGAAGATAGGCAGAAGATCCAAGTCCAGGTATGGCAGAATAACCTGCTGGAAATGTGGAAAGCAAGGGCACTTAAAGAGAGATTACAGATCAGGTGAAGATCAGCATGAAGGACATGGAGAAGAAGCAGATGTTGCGGATTACATTGCACAGGATGCTCTGGTATGTTCTTTGGATAAAGTAGAATCTTGGGTTTTAGATTCTGGTGCCTCTTTTCATGCATCCCCACAGGGAATTTTTTCATGAGTATGTCCAGGGAGACTTTGGAGAAATTTGTGTAGGGGATGGTAAGCCTTGTCAGATTGTTGGCAA
This sequence comes from Torreya grandis, assembly GCA_037957365.1. Taxonomy (NCBI): domain Eukaryota; kingdom Viridiplantae; phylum Streptophyta; class Pinopsida; order Cupressales; family Taxaceae; genus Torreya; species Torreya grandis. Next base: position 1,235,771 of record JARHVA010001852.1, on the reverse strand, counting down.
AGGAAAAGTGAAGCTGAAATTGCAGACAGGTGACACATGGGTGTTAAAGGAGGTCATGCATGTCCCAGTTCTGAAACGGAACTTGATTTCTGTTAGAAGTTTGGGTGATGAGGGTTGCACAGTAACTCTCACAGCGAACTCTTGGAAGGTTACCAAGGGTACACTTGTTGTAGCTAGAGGTAAGAAAGTAGGTACACTTTATCTATCTACTTGTATTACTGATTCTCTTTCTGGGTTATCTACTTCAGCTGTAGATTTGGAGATGTGGCTTAATAGGCTTGGTCACATAGATAAGAAGGAGATGCTTGTTCTTGAGTCAAAGAGTATGCTTTCAGATTTAGAAGGCATGGATCGTGGTTTCTGTATGCAGAAGAAGAAGGTGACATTTCTTGAGGAATCCAATGTTAGTGACAAGAATAGGAAAGCCTTGGTTTTCAAGGAGAAGGTGACAGACAGAATTCAGCACAAGGTGCAGAGGAGTTCTGAGCAAAGCAAGGGTGATTTGGACAAGGGTTTGATCCAAAAGGAGCTCGCGAGAAAAAGTCAAGTCTCACTAGAAAAACACAAAGACCGACGTTGGCAGGAAAATCGGCATCGGTGTCCAGACAGGGACCGACATCGGCTATGTGCAGCCCGACGTCGGTGACTCAGGGCAGATAACAATCAGTGTCAGCCAGGGGAAACTGACGTCGGCAAGGTGGCAGTCGCAGGGAACCGACATCGGTCGGCTGTAGACTGAGATGTGACCGGCATCAGTCACTGAGACAAATTTTGGGTGGACAGCCAGCTGTCATGGAGTCTCAAGCGCCCATATGGAGGACTGAAGGTGTAAGTAAGTTCTTAAATTCATCATTTCCCTTCTTTACACTACTTGTTGCTCACTTATGGTATAGAACCAGGAAGTTGTTAAAGAAGCAGAACAGGTAGATCTAGGAAACAGTGGGAGCTTGGCATGGATGAGGATGTGATTCCTTGGAGGAGAACCAAATAGGTGTTTTGGGCAGAGTTGCAGGCTGGAAGGAAGCACTGAGAGACGAATTGATGTTTAGGATGAAGAAGAGCGGAAATGGATACGTGAGATGGAAGATCAGGGTATATGATCTTGTATTAGCTACAGGACAATGGATGTTTGATCATTGTGTTTCTCTTTACCAGGTTGGATAATATTGGCTACATTATCCTATTTCTGTATGATGTGCTTGTTGCAGGGTTACATATACAGGTATTGCTGAACTAAAGGTAAAGCTAGTTCAGGGGTGTGTCATGGAGAATCTGGGAGCAACAAGATTCTTTGGCATGAGTGTGTTCTAGAGACATGGAGGTCTTGTTGACTTTGTTTCAGGATGATTGTGTAAGACCGGTTAGCACGCCGATGATTGGACAGTTCATAGAACAGGTGTCTTGATTCACATAATGAGGTTAAGTGCATGGTATGTACTAAACCTGAGTTTTCCCAAGCAGTGGGAGTTGTCACAAGTTTGGAGTCAATCCAGGAAAGTAATACTGAAGGGCAATTCAGTGGGACCAGCAGCAGGTGCAGATGTTATGCAGGGTCAAGTTCTTTTTCTACATGGTTTGTAGATGCGGATGTGGCAGGTAATTTGGATGACAGGTTTTGCACTACAGGATTTGTGGTGGTTGGTCTTCAAGAGTGATCTTGAGGAGGGATACAAAGCCAAGGGAACAAACTAGATGGAGTACAGGTATAGGTACAGGTTGTAGCTATTTATCTCCAAGTGGGAGATTATTAGGTTGTGGAGCTAAAAGCTTCAACCCTTTGCAAACTAAAGGAACAAAGGTTGTTGAGATCTAGGAGCACTGGCGTCGGCAGCATGACTGACGTCGGTCGTGACCAGTGTAGAAGGCCACCGGCGACGGCAGGGAGTCAGCTGACGTCGGCAGAACCAGGCAAGCAGGGACCTGCATCGGTCGCCTGTGTGTTCTAGAACTGCTCGTTGCACGGACAGTTAGTTATGTAAACGAATAGTTTGCATGTTAAGACCAGTTAGACTCTTGGGCTGTGAGGATAATTGTCTAAATTAAGAGTCTAAGTTATTATTTAAGTCTGGGATCTATTTATAGACCCATTGGCATGTATTGTATAAGTATGAGATAGAAAGGAAGAGTTCCTTCTAGTTGTAAGATCATTGAGTTGCAGGTTGTTGCAAGCTCATAGGGGATCTACATGTAAGTTTGGTCTATTGAATTGCAGGTTGCAGGTTCATGGGAGATCAACTTGAAGTGCTATAGAGTGCTTGGTGTACTGGCAGGGTTATTACTGACTGGTTGGTGAGGTGAACACCAATTCTATGTGTGAGTTGGTTGATGGGACCGTTTTTTATGTAGGAGAGTGTTGTGAAGAAGAATTATTGTACACTTGAGGCATGGGAAACCTCTGTAAGGTGGAAGAGTGTGGCGGCTCTTTGTAGTATTCTTTTCTGTAAAGTGTTAATACAATATAGTGTATTGTCTCTCATATTCTGTGCTATTGGTGAATTCTAGCTACTTGTGTTTCTGGTTATTTCCGCATATTTAATTGCTTATATTTGGTAATCATACTATGCTCTTTCTGAGGAGCAAGATCCTAACAGGAGGAATCAAAACAGGTGTGTTTGTTCTTGGATTCCCTCCACCCCTACAATGTTACCCATTGATCCAAGATGGATATAAATGGTTGAGGGTTAATACTCATCCTCATAAATGTTGGAGGGTGAATTTGTAAGAAACTCCATTAATGGAAGCATGGAGTATGTAAGAGTTTCAAATTATGAGGATATGGTGTGTGTAAGAGGTTTATAAGAGCATGTTGAGTGTGTAAGACCATGTCATACCTTTTTATTGCACACTTTCCTTAGTGATGTCATCTTTGGTGAGCCAATAATCCAACTTTGAGTTTAGAAAATAGGAAATTCCAAAAAGTTATGAAATTTCCCATTAGAGGAGGATTAGGTCCAATTACAAAGGTTAATTAGCCATGGGAATTAATATGATTTTTATAAGTTGTTTATCAATTAAACATTCCATTTAATTATCTTGTGGTAACTTTTAAAAAGTGTTAACTTAATTAGGGATATTATTGATAACTTTGATGTTGTGCTATAGTGTGTTGCCTCAATTAGAGATGTGTCATCATGATTCAGGATTAAATCAGTAATCTTATGGATGATTTGGAGCAATTGATAATTTCCAATTAAATTTGTGCATTTTTGTGAAAATTCACTCTAGTTGTAATTTAAACATAGAAGTGATGAAATTGAAGTGTCTACACATGTATACACTATTGTAAATTGATAAAATCTATCATATTTTTCCCAAATTCAAGATCATTCACTAGGATCAATCACAAGTTAATTTTGAAGAATTTCAAATCAATTAAAAAGCTAACACTGTCAAGTATCGAAGCCTAATTTCTATTTATATTTATAAAGTCAACGAGAATAATTGCACAATCACTCTAGATGGGAGAACTACATGGGGATTGATTCCCTCCTTGGAGTATCTAGATATGTAGGTAGTAGATAATCATCAAAGGAGGTGATTTGGGTTAGTTCAACACATTACACTTCCCCTTCATTTTTGCAAGTTTCTAGCTCTCACAAGTACCCCTAAGGTTTTCAAGGTAAAAAGAAGGAAAACACTAACTTATATGCAACATCTATAAAAGTGAAATACATAAACTCTCTCAACACAGGCATAGGTTATAGAACAATCATAGTTTTATCACAATCAATGTGAATAAGTCCACAATCAATAGGCACAATCAACCTATGTTGTTGTCCAGGAGCACGTACCTATCCATAAATATTCACAAACTCTAATTTCATTATCTTACCTGGATTTTCATTGTCATATATCTACTATTTTAACCTTTTAGGACTTAGTTAATGTAAATCCTATGTTTTTTAAAGAGTTAAGTAGACTAAATCAAGGTAATAATATACAATAAATATAACCATTAATTTGTTATAAAATTGACTAACTTTAATCTTTCTAAAAATAGTAATAAATATACATGTAAAAACTTAGCTATAAAATGATCGAGACAAATAATATGAAGGTTAGAAATTGAGGTAGAGATTGGTCTAAGTGTTGTAAACAAGATCTCAGTGTCAGAACCCCTCCTAGATAATAATGCCCTAATTGGATAATAACACCATTATTGGAAATGTGGTGGTAGTGTTCTTGTATTGGTAGTAGTGTCATTTGTGCAGGACTATCCTGAGCTTCTAGGTACACTTGTGTCTATATCTCTAAGTTTTATTCTTGTGTGAAAAAGTTATAAAACATTGTATATTATCTGTTATGACTAATTTTGTGAGCAAACCCTAATCCTCTATGTTGTTAGGGCATTTAGTTGATACAAGCTAAAAAGTGTGTTTCTTAGTGGGGTAGGCTGGACATCCTCAACACCCCGCTATGATGAGAGTTGCCTACATACCAATACTCCAAGGACGGATCAAGCCCGATGTAGTTTTCCCCACCTAAGTGTTGGTGCAAGTGCAATTGAAGCTAGTATAATAGTGGATTTGAATGCTTTGAATGTGTTTGAGATTGTAAATCTAGGTAATTTAAGATTAGGACTATTGTGGATGGTAATATGCAAAATTAGGGCATAATAGGGATTGATAACCTTGATTTTTCATAACTTATTTTGAGTTTGAATGTGTATTTTGCATCTGATTTACATCTAGTGGTTAGAGGGTTAAAAGTCATGTATTTATATTGTTATGTTGCTTGTGTGGGTGTTAAATGAGGTTTAGGCCAACCTTAGGAGGTTTTTAGTTTGAAAATATATTCGTTTGTGAAAAATAAATGGAAGGGACATTAGTGACATTATTGGGACACTCACATCATGTGGCACCAGTGTTAGTATGGTTCTAGTATCCAAATGGTAGAACACTAGGCACAAAGGGCCAGGATGTAAGAATGACAGTCTGAAACTGCTTTAGGACTAACTAAGGAAGTCTATGGCCTGCACAAAGGCTGGATAAGTGTGATAATGGGATATAGGATAGGTCTAGAGCTAATCTAGGGATATGTAGTCTCAAGTAGCACTCTTAGCACTCAAATACCACTTTTAGGTGATTACACCTACTACAATTAACCAAAATCTATAAAATCTAATTATCTTGTGTCTAGTTGTACTTACTATTTTTAACATATGCCACTTGCTAGTATATTTTAGGCAATTATGCTTTACATTTAGATTTATGCTTAGATGTCATGTATTACAATCTAAATAGATTTATCAAATTTTAAGCATATTTGACATTATTAAATAAAAATTAATGTAAAACAACAACAATATATATTTGTTATAAATATGTCATGTAGATGTAAAAATTTGAAAGTATGGAAAAAATAAACTATATTTAAGAATTTTTATATCCATAAAAAGGTGTTCAAATTGCTTTTAGTGTAGGGATAAATAACTTACATAAAAAAAATTATAAAAAAACATTGACACAAGATAAATCTATGAGATATTAGTAAAATACAATAATCGTACCTAACTAATGCCTAAAAAATTGTAACTAAAACTAAATTAAACTATTAAACAAGCCATAAAATTGAAGTAAGAGTGAAGACATATATAAATGAACACCTATGGTTGTTGCTCCAATTTTTTCAAACTAGAAAAAAGATATAGTTGTCTAAACTACAACCCTATAATATAGATGTCCACTATGTCGGGGGTCATATTCAATAAGTGTCTAAATTTTCCCTGTGTGTATTTGGCATGCCACCAAATGTATACATGTCCAGGCATTGAATATGTACCTTACTATTTTTTCAAGTTCTACATATTTTTGGGTGGATGCACTAGTAGATGATGAATAACGTTATGCACTTGCTTTGTTGGTGGCCATAATTTTAGGTTATTTTTATCTTTTATATTTAACTCACCTTGCCAAAATGTTTGGAGAGGATTGCAAAATGTGTAATGTCATCTAGCTTGTGTAACCTCTAGGGAGTTGCATTTACATATCTCCCATGGATGGAATTAGAGCCAATGTAGTTCTCATGTGCATGAGTGAAATTACAAGAGTAAGAACTCTACCTTCTCTCCTTTATAAATAAAGTACAACTATGACATTGACATAGTCCTTCTTTAGTACAATATGCAGCTAAAACCTTATTGTGTGTCATTAAGAACAAAGATAAAGAAATTAAAAGTGTGCCTAGATTTAAATCTTATTGTCGTTTCCTTCTTCAAATGCATCTATAAATACTTGTGTGTGTGTGTGTGTGTGTGTGTGTGTGTGTGTGTGTGTGTGTGTGTGTGTGTGTATTCAAATCTCAATTTTGAGCTAGGAACTTATTGGCATGCAAACAAACCAAGAAATCACACAAAGGTTGACAATTTTAGGTCCGAACATCGAAGAGAAATGAAAGAGGGTAGAAGTGACTATATAAAGACAAGGTACAAATTTGCCAAGCCATGAAACAAATTTGGAGGGTCTCTGAATTTGATGCAATAGAAGAAATGGGACAAGATGAATATGAAAACACATAGGATTCCTTCAAACATATACAAAACTAAGACGATAAAGAAAATATAATAAAATAAATATCCCAAGACCACATAGAGAGGAAGATGAAATCATGTAAAAAAACACCAGTAAGACCCTTATCTAAAAAAATGGATAATATGCAAAAAAAATCACTAAATATATTTCAATAATAAGCTATATACCAAACTTAGGGGTCTACATAATGCTCTAAATTTATATGTGTATGTGATATGAATGCATGCATGTGTGAAAGTAAAAAATAAAATAAAACACATACATGTACTTACCTAGGAAAGAAAGATGAAATGCTTGAATACATAGGTAATATTCCACCCACACCTCAATGTTCATAAAAATTGGTATACCTATAAATAATACCACCTAATATCAAGTAGTCAATATCATATCAAATCCATGCAAATATAGTAAATTTAAAATATGAACATAAGAATGAATACCCCTGGTGGTACACAAACCATGTTATTGTAACCTAAAAACAAAACATTCTCACACTCTTCCAAATTCGTATCGAGTATTATAATTGTTAGAGTAATTTTTGATAACTCGTCTTTATTTCATAATCAAGGAAGTAAATAATTAGCCATTTTTTTAATTATCATTTCACTCAATTCAGTTTATATTTTTTCTCAATTTGCCTTAATATTTGAAAAATATGAATGCAAAATATCTGGATATATGCCCCTTTTTGATGCGAGGGATTGTAAAACCTACTCTTGTAAATCAGTCATCTCAAAAGGAAGAGTCATGTGTATCATGTGTTATCAAGTAATATAGAAAAAGTTGTTTGAATCTTTGAAAAATCAATAAAAACATATGTATGTGTAGACACCTAAATTTGTCCTATGACACTTTGATAACATTGATTTTACATACTTGGAAAATGTACACATCTAATTCTTGATCATAATTTCCCTTTATCACTCTACCAATCTACTATCTTATCCACCTTTATCCACCATATATATTTATTTATGATCAACTTGGTCTACACAATAACATATTAAGAATCCAAGATAAACATTCTCCATACCTTGTATCCTTATTCTCACTCTAAAGACACTACCAGTAAATGTGGATAGTACCAGTTATGGTAGGTGTCTTCATCTACCAATAGTGTCTAAGGACACTCAATGGCTATTTTTCAAATTGAGAAATATCCATTAGGTTATCCTAGACATGATTCATGGGATGATTTAGCGATAAATTAAAAAAAATTCACCTATATATACAAATCATCCATAAGGTTAGTATGAAGTTGAGAATGCCTTACAAGCCCTTTGATCATATCTCACTCTCTTAGAACATAATTCAACATGTACAAACACATCTCAAATATTCAAGGAGCGATGCTAGAGCACTCTATAGACTCAAATCTAAAAATAAAAAGGATAAAGTTGCATGGTGTTAAATGTCAAAAATCAAATATGGGACTGCATTATATATTGTTCATGATTTTACATATTCACACACTCACCTATTTGGGAAAACTAAGTGTAGTTTGAGCCTTATTCAAACTATTAGAATGTAAATAATGTTCAACCATTTAACAGGGAACGGTTAGAGTAATCTAACCCAAAGTCTTGACCCTTTGTAAGGTGCCTTGTGATCCATTAAACACTGTGATCAAGGAATTTGACTCAAGAGAGGAGGTTAGTATTTTGTTAGTTCCAAAAACCATGAAATCTACACACTAGCAATCTAACATCTCTAGGCCTAGATCATGGGTGGAGCTTAGTAAACAAATCTAATGAAAACCTAACTAAAATGCAAAGAAAAGAGAAATTTCTTTACCTTCCTTGATTGATCCAAGAGATCTCTTCGTTGGCTTACTCGAATTATGCTCCAAGGTATTCATCAATGGGGCTTGGCTATCTCCATCTCCTCTTGGCACCATGGTTGGCTTGTGGCTTAGCTTGGCATTATAAAACTATGTTTGCATTCATGAATCAAATTCTTGCATAATAACATTACTCCATCCAAGCTCTCATAATGAAGAGATCAAAGCTTGATTTTATAGGTTTTGAAATGACTTGGAATGAATTAAATTTTATCCTTGGTTTGCTAAGTTAACCCCAGTAGGGTTAAGAGGTGTCCAAAATATCATGATAACCCTGAATAGATATTTTGTATTTGGACAACTCGTGATTAGCTTTTAAGATGCTTTATAGGATATTTATTAATATTTGAATTTTCTTTTTTGATAATTGATTTTAATTGCTCATGGATTACTTCAATTAGGATTTGATGTTTAATTAATCTTTGTTAAACTTTTACACATTTTCAAAGTATTTAATTAATATAATGTGTGCATTTACATGATTTAATTTATTTATGGGCCAAATTGAGTTATTTTCATGGTCAGGAAGTCAAATTTGAGACTCTTAAAAATTATTATTAAAAATTATTAGGTTAGATGTTAAATGGTTTGTAAGAATTACTCTAATGTTGGGTATGAAGCCATTGGTGGCCAAATTTAGATGTCTATATTTTGCTCTTGTTTGGGAAGATGTTGCAAATTGTAGGCACAACAATGTCTTCTTAAAGAATGAGAAAAGTCTTGTATTCCAAAAAGAAAATGATGGTTGAAGAAAAAGCTCTAAATGGTGTTTGGGAAGCCTAGGATGATGCCCCCTTGAGGGAGTGGCCATCATATTTGTTAATGGATGATCCTTCGAAAAGAAGTAAGAAGAAAGGTAATGATTTACCCAAAGGTGGTTAAAATCAGGTATAAAATTTGAAATAGCACATGGGTGAGATTAATCCAAACGAGAAAATGTTTGCATGTATTGATTTAAAAAGGTACTGATTTACCCAAAGGTGGTTATAATCAGGAATAGAATTTGAAATAATGATTTGCCCATAGAAAGTTATAATCATTAAGATGACTTGGATTAGATAAAGATGATGTTTGATATGGTTGTGCCCCAGTAGCGTAGATTAAAAAGCATGAATCAAGGATAGAACATGTTGCACATATTAAATATGAGTGTGCACAAACATAGATGCGATAGTTTAATGACTAAAGAAGCCATAAACAACCAAGCATATGAGGATGCAAAGTGGTGAAAGAGATGAATAGAAGAATAAGATTGATCATTATAAATGATTTAGTTGTACCTACTAATGCAAAGATGCACATCCTTATTAGCATTGATATAAGTAAAATGGTTAATGGGTTGATATGTTCAAGATGGGTGGAAGGATTTGCCAAGGTACTAAGGAGAAACATCTCTAACTCCATTACTTGTATGACCTCTTGAGCTAAATTTTGTTATAGCTCATGACGGTAGGCATAATGATAGAACACCATGAGAACTTCACCAAAATATGCATAAGGACTGACTCCCAATCTAATAAACAATTAAAAATAATGCACCAATGATAAAAACCATGATGACAATGTTAACATATAAATATGGGTGGACTCAAGACTAATGCACAAGGAATCACCTGATCAACACATATAAACTAAGTTGTGGCAACAATGTTGAAAGAAAATAAATAGGTAAGTGAACAAATAAACAAAAAAAAAATAGAAATCCTAAAAATAAAAGTAATAAAAAGCATCCTACAATAGATTTTTTCTAATAGGGTGGATCAAGGATAACTAACTAGGATTAGACAAGAAAAATGTTTTTGGATTTTTGAAACTTCATGAATGTTTTTGGAATTTTGAGCATCTCAACTCAATCGAGAATGATGAGATACTAAACGAACGAATCTCACAAAATGGAGAGAGCATGAAAAACTTGAAATGATGCTCACAAAATGATGAGAGTGTAATGGGAAAGGGGGACTGAGTTGACCTCAACATTAATTGAGCATGACCCACATAGTCTCGATATGGCCCTAGGTAATAGTAGTTCTTCATTTCAACAGAGGAATCTGACTAGTGTAACAATCGATTCAAATAAAATAGGCACAGTTGGTATGATGGCACAGTACGACATATGAATGGATAGTTGGTATATCAAGGCATAATAAACAAAGTTGCCCCTAGTTTGCCCACAGGTGGTTATAACTGGGATACAATTGATCATATCAATAATACTAATTTGCCCATAGGTGGTTATAAATAGTAGCAAGATCGATGAACACTAATTTACCCATTTAGATGGATATAATCAAGCTCACATAAATAAACATGATAATAAGGGAATAAGAAATAAAAGATGTAACTATCAAAACTTATATCTTACTATTTCAAAATATTGCCTTTATCTATAATTCTTGAAACAACTATTGAAAGTAATCTGATTCTTTGTGCTGAAAATGTGAAACCAATGGATAAACCAAGGTAAAATGGGCTAGGATAGGATGTGATCAAAACATGCTTAGGTTGATAGAACAGAATGGTAGGTTGAATAAATGATAGGATAGTGATAGGCTGGGAGGATGATAAAAAGGTAGAATGATAGGTTGATAAAGAAGAATGTTGAGAGGGTTGCCCCCAAGTTGTAAGGTGACTAGTTAGGTATGCAACAATGGCAAAAGGAATGGTAAATGAAATGGTATGGTATATGTTTGTGGCATGGGTAAGGTTTTTGACTTTATTGTTCTTATTGATGTGGAGATACACATAATACTCAACAAATGATATAAACAGAACAATCAATCATATTAACTACTATCCCAAACCTCATTTAAATAGTTACTTTATCAAGAATGGGCTACAAATTTAGATGCAAATAATGTTGTTGTGATCTTCATTGGTCATTGATTCAATTTCCTTCAAACACTGAGAGACGATATCTTTGTAGGCTCTACAAAATAAAGTGCAACCATGGATGGAAAATAGGGATAAATATTGGTTGATAGACTTATTAGTCAAATAGAATGGTGGATGATAATGGAATGAATGATTGTGGGGAAACAAAAAAAGATCAGGATTTTTAGGCACACACAATGTTGCTAATTTTAGATTTAACATAACTTTGGATGTGGTAGGGCTGAAGACTTATGAATATGCTCTTGATAGGACCACCAAATTTTTATATTGTTTGGGCATGAGATTAACTACCATCCGATTAGGTTATTGATTACAAGTTATTTTGATTTGATATTTGATTATGTATTCATCAAGCAATGAAGAAATTTTATGCTCAACTATTGGCACCTTAATGAGGTTTCTACCAATGAAGTTATCTTAATTGTCCCATAGCACCTCTAAGAAGGTTTCATTAAGGAATGTTGACTTTTGACTTTGATTGTCTTCTAGCACTTCCAAGAAGATTTCACTAGAAGATGTTGAGTTTGAAATTTGATTATCCCTTAGTGCCTTTGGAAAGGTCTCATTAGGAGATGGTTATTCTTTTGCCTGAATATGGTCTTGGCTTCCTTGATGTTCTTCTTCAACTGTTATGTCACCATGGATGTAGTTTAATAAGATATGAAACTATCAGTCCCAATCAACACTTGTGGGAGATGGAATGTCGATGATATGACTATGTTGGTTGGTGGTAATGGCCTATGAAATGGTAATGGGATGGGGTTTGGCAACACAATCCTCATATAAGATACTACAAAAACTTGTGTTGATGTTGAATTAATCATCCTCAAAAATCATAGAAGGATCATAAATTTATTCAAATTGATTTGCAAGGCATGTGTAACCAATATTATAAAAACCATGAACATATTATGATTCTAAATCTGATTCTAACTTAAGGGACTCTGAACCCAATGTCGAGACTAATGTTGATTCTAAATTTGATGCTAAATTTGATGTTAGTTCAAAGATAAAACTTGAGTCTAATTTTGATTCTTCATCTACTGTGGATGTTGATATAATGATGTCTTGTTGAATGTCTGATTTTGGACAAGTAACGCCCTGTGATGGCATGGCGGGCTACACAAAGACTAGTTTTTCAAAGTGAGACTCCTCAATAATGAAAATAGGTCAAGAAACAAATCCTTAGAGACTAACTTGTCAAGGGGAGGCTCTTGAAAGACAAGCATATGGTTGAGGTAATGATTTTCCCAAAGGCGATTCTAATCATTAAGAAGTGACACCAATAAAGATTGGCTCATTAGGGTGAGACTCCTCAACAACAAGAATAGGATTAGAAGATGATTCATCACAAGTTGACTTATCACAAATGGTTGGTTAACAAAAACATTTTGGATTGGTTAGTTTGCTTGACCTTGGTTTAGAATCAATTATAAAATGCCAATTTTGAATACAACTTGGTCCTCAGATGATTGGCTCAGTTGGATGGGTACCAATTAGCTCAGTTGGGGTATTGATTGGATCGATTGGGATTTGGATTGGATTAGTTGGGGTTATGATTAGATTGGTTGAGGTTGTGATTAGATTGGTTGGATATGTACTAATTGGATTGGTTGAGGTTTTAATTATATTGCTTAGATAATGGGTGGGCATTATGGAGCTTGATTGCTCACATAAGCAGATGGATAGAGTCCTTGAATGATTTGGACAAGGCATTATGTAGCTTGTTCACTCACAAAAGACAAAAGACAAAGTCCTAGAATGATATATCTAGGGAATTGTGGAGCCTGATTGCTCGTACAAGACAATGGATGAGGTCCTTGTATAGAAATGGTATGGTGGTGTGAAACTTGATTGCTCGCACAAGCCAAAAGATGAGGTCCTAAAAAGGTAGTGATATTCTTTGGATGTTATGGAGCTTGTTAGCTCATGTAATCTGAAGGAGGGTTAACTGTAGCTGCTGATTGGATAATGGAAGGGCATTGTGGAGTTCGATTGCTTGTATAAACCAAGGGATGAGGTCTTAGAATAGAAATGGTGTGATGTTGTGGAGCCTAATTGCTTGCACAAGCTAAAGCATCTAAGTCTTCCTCATAAACCATATCATCCAAGTTGGTAACTTGATTTGGATCATAAGTAAGTTATTGACTGTCTCCGAAGAATTCTTGAGCAAAGTCATCAAAATCAAAGTCATTTTATGTGGTCATTCTATAATAACTTAGATTTTACGTGATTCCACCATAAGTGTAGATAGACATATCCAAATCAATGAAGAAAGCTCCAAAAACGAAAATGCTTAGAGTTCTACAAACTCTAAAAAACAATGTATGAAAAGACAAAGAGGTTCAAACTTGGTCTAGCTTGGTCAAAGGTGGAGTTGTATCTCTAAAAACAATGGTTTAAAAGTGGAGTTGTACCTCCAAAATGGTTTGTGCTAAGACTTGGCAAAAAATAGTCTAACATAAAATGTCATACACATAAAAGGTCAAGTGACAGAATAAAAACCAGCATGTCAAAATTCTAGGCCAAAGTGTTCCAAACAAGGTTTAAACTAGGAAAGGGAGAAGAGTCACTAGGGCTTTTGTCCAACTGTGGAGTCAAAAGCTAGGTTTAAATAGGTTGTGCTAGGACTTTTATCCAAACATGACATCAAAATATAGGCTTTAAAAAAAGGATGATGATGATTTGATTTAATTTAACAAGTTTGGAATAATTATGACATAAACCTGGCACACATAATCAAACATAAACATGATCAATTGGTATAAGCCATAAGGCAAAAGGCACCTAGAGAAAGGCGATGCTCTCCTAAATAAAGGCAAAAATAATGATGAGGATAATATATTATCAAACAAACAATAGTTTTCAAATTTGATCAATTAACCTAAATTACGGAACCCAAAAGAGAAAGATATGTGTATCAGCCCCTATGAAATAAGGCTTAAACAGAAATCAATCAATGTTTGGATCCAAACTTGTCAAAGTTAATTAAAAACTCAAGTGTTAAAAACTTAGGCTTTAGTGAACCAAACAATCTAGACAAATTTTAATATCATGACCATGCTAAACAAAGATCTAATAAGGCTCTAGTGATTGGTTTCGAACAATGATAATTGAGACACAAGACAAGACAAGTCTTTTGAAATAATTTGGGCAGTGTAATGATGTTAGCACTCCTAAAAGATGTGACAATGTTTATGTTTCAAATACTTAAAGGCACAAAATTGATAATTATTTGGGCAACACAAAAGTACCCATTTTAGTCAAGTAACACAAACATAAACATGTTTAGCAAAAATTACAAGGAACAAGTGTGGTGTAAAATAACTAATATAACACATCTTCAAACAAACGAGTGACGTATGAATAAATTTATTTTTGACATGGTATAAACAAACATATAAGTTTGCATCTCAAAACAGTAAGAAATAAATAATAAATGACAATGTACAACTAAGTATATCATCTTATATCCTATCAAGGTGTGGCAATGTGGGGTTGACTAAAACCAAATTTTTGACCGTCTAGATTGATCTTATGTGTGTTGGGGATCAACCAACAATGGATTACACTTGTGAAAGCAATAAATGCGGAAATAAATCAGATAGATAAGTAACTGGAATGATAAATAGCACAGAACAAGATATACAAGAAAACACCCTGAAAACTTGTATTAAAAAACTCTTTACAATAGGAATACAAATGAAGAACTTTGTTCTTCCACACCTCTCTCAGATGCACACAAGATCTCTCACTAGATCTCTATTCCTCAAGAGCTCTCTCTCAAGTGTACTGTCCTTCAAACATTCACAATGTTCTACTCATACTCATATAATAGCTTAGAAGATCTTTCCTACATATAGAAATAGGAAACTTGAGCATGCTCTTACAACAAACAGTTAAGCCTCTTCAACAAAGGCTCTAAAAATAATATTGCTAACAATAGAGATGCGAGCTTGAGTCTACAACTCAAACTCATCATGCAAACACTCGCTTCTGTCCTCGGAAATCGCTTTCTGGACACACAGGTAACCGACGTCGGTTCCTGCCTGTTCGCCTGTGACCGTCGCCGGCCGACCATATTGCCGACGTCGGTGCCTCTGTAACTGCAACTGACCGACGTCGGTCGCTCCTGACCGACGCCGGCATCTGTGTAGACCTGAACCTGTTTGTGTGCTCCTTGGTGAAGCTTTTAGCTCCACACCCTAACAATCTCCCACTTGGAGATAAACCAGCTGCACCAATACCTGTACAGCAACATCTTCTAGGTCCTCCATCTTCAACTCAATCATGAAGGCCAATAGAAGTTAAATGAAGATTCAACTTCTCCTTAGTAATCAGCTTTGTTAGCATATCAGTAGGATTCTTGTCTGTATGGATCTTCTCCAGCTTCAACTCACCATCTTCCAATACCTGTCGTATGAAGTGGTACCTTAGCTGTATGTGCTTGGTTCTAGAATGAAAAGCTGAGTTCTTAGCCAAATGGATCGCACTCTGACTGTCACTATACAATCTGCAACTCCCATGCTCCCTTCCAAGCTCTTCCATGAACCGTGTCATCCATATCATCTCCTTGCTAGCTTCTGTAGCTGCAATGTACTCTGCTTCTGTAATTGACAAGGCTACAACCTTCTGCAACTTAGATATCCAACTAACTGCTGTTCCACCTACAGTAAAAACATAACCTGTAGTGCTCCTCCTGCCATCCAAATCCCCTACCATATCTGAATCTACATAGCCATGTAGAGAAGTATCTGAACCTCCATAGCACAAGTGTCTACTGCTCGTTCCTCTCAGATATCTAAGGATCCATTGAACTGCTTTCCAATGTTCCTTTCCTGGATTGGCCATATACTTGCTTACTACTCTCACTGCTTGGGCAATATCCGGTCTAGTACACACCATTGCATACATCAAACTTCCTACCGCGGAAGAATATGGAACCTTACTCATGTACTCTACCTCATCATGTGAATTAGGACATTATTCTTTACTTAACTTAAAATGTCCAGCCAAAGGTGTGCTTACCGGTTTAGCATCCTGCATATTGAACCGTTTCAACACCTTGTCCACATAATCTTCTTGAGACAATATCAACCTGTGATTTTCCCTGTCTCTCTTAATGCTCATGCCAAGGATTTTCTTCGCTGCTCCCAAATCCTTCATAGCAAACATTTGAGCTAACTTCACCTTAAGCTCAGAGATATCCTGCATGTGAGATCCTGCAACCAGCATATCATCTACATACAACAATAGAATAATATATCTACCGTTATCAAATCTCTTAAAATATACACAATGGTCGGATTGACACCTACTGTAGCCATGCTCAGTCATAAACTTGTCAAATTTCAAGTACCATTGCCTAGGAGCTTGCTTGAGGCCATACAAGCTTTTCTTCAACCTGCACACTAGTTTCTCCTTACCCTTGACCTCAAAACCTTCTGGCTGTTCCATGTAAATTTCTTCATCCAAATCTCCATGAAGAAATGCTGTCTTAACATCTAGCTGCTCAAGATGCAAATCTTCAAAAGCAACCAAAGACAATACAACCCTTATAGAAGTCATCTTAACAACAGGAGAAAAAATCTCACCAAAGTCAATACCTGGCTTTTGTGCAAATCCTTTAACAACCAATCTGGCCTTATACCTCATCTGTCCATCCTCACCTTCTTTCAACCTGTAGGTCCACCTGTTCTTCAGTGTTCTCTTACCAGCTGGCAATTCAACCAAATCCCATGTTTGGTTCTCTCTTAAGGACTCCATCTCCTCAACCATGCCACGCTCCCACTTACTCCTGGACTCCACCTGTAATGCTTCTTCAAAACTTTCTAGTTCTCCACCATCGGTTAGCAATAAATAATATAAGGAAGGAGAATATCTAATTGGAGGCTTACTTACCCTTTCAGACCTCCTGATTGGTGTCTTGGACTCGTTCTCAACAATCTGTCCACCCAAATTTTCTGACAGTGACCGACCTCGGCCACCTGTAGACCTGTTACTGGCCGACGCCGATTCTTCCTGGCCGACGCCGGTGCCTGGTCTGCCGACGTCGGTCTCTGTATGACCGACATCGGTTTCTGTACTGCCGACGCCGGTTCCAAACCTGCCGACGTCGATCTCTGTGTTTTCCTGTAAGTGATTATTTTTTTCCCGCGAGCTCATTTTGGACCATAACTTCGTCCAATTCATTATTGCTCTGCCCAGCTTGATCTAGCTTCCTTATCTGATCACTGTACATCACTCTTTCATTGAAAACAACATCACAGCTCCTAATTACCTTGTTAGTTCCTAGATTCCAAAATCTGAAACCAAAATTATCTGAGCCATAGCCTATAAACGTGCACCTCATAGACTTAGCATCAAGCTTCTTTCTATTTTCCTTATCTATGTGCACAAAGGCTTCACAACCAAAAACTTTGAGATATGAGAGATCTACCTTTTTACCTGTCCATGCCTCTTCTGGAATTCCACCATCCAGAGCTGTAGAGGGTCCTCTGTTGATCAGGTACACTGCGGTGTCAACTGCTTCTGCCCAAAACTCTAAGGGCAACCCTGCATGCAATCTCATACATCTTGCACGCTCCATAATAGTTATGTTCATCCTTTCAGCAATACCATTCTGCTGAGGTGTCCTTGGAACCGTCCTTTGTCTTCGGATTCCACGAGTGTAACAATACCAGTTAAACTTAAGACTGCAGAACTCACCGCCATTATCAAATCTCAAGCACTTTAATCTTCTGCCTGTTTCATTCTCAACCATGGCTTTCCAAATCTTGAAAGTCTCAAAAACATCAGATTTCTTTTTAATACAGTAGATCCATACCTTTCTTGTGGCGTCATCTATGAATGTAACATAGTACTGTGATCCGCCAATAAAGGCTACCTGAGCTGGTCCCCACACGTCTGTGTGAACAAGCTGCAACTTCTGCCTTTTCTTAGTAGACCCAGTCTTTAGAAAACTAACCCTTTTCTGTTTTCCAAATACACAATGCTCACAAAATTCTAGATCCATACTTTTCAAATCTGAAAGCATACCTTTAGACTTAAGGATTGACATCCCCTTCTCACTCATGTGGCCAAGCCTTGAGTGCCAAAATTTAGCATCCACATCTGAAGTAGATAAAACTGAAGGAGATTTGTTAGTAACACAATTACACAAATAGAGAGTACCTTCTCTCTTACCTCTGGCCATAACAAGTGCACCCTTGGTCACCTTCCAAGAATCTGCTGTGAGAGTTACTGTACAACCCTCATCACCTAGCTTACCTGCAGAAATCAAATTTCTCTTCAAATTAGGAACATGCATCACATCCCTCAACACCCATGTGTTGCCATTCTGCATCTTTAGCTGCACTTTACCTTTGCCAGTAATCTTACAAGGCTCATCATCCCCTAAGTACACTATTCCAAAATCTCCATGGACATAGTCACTGAAATATTCTATGTTAGGGGTAGCATGGAAAGATGCACCAGAATCTAATACCCAAGATTCTATATTATTATGCAAAGAGAAAATAAGAGCATCCTGTGCAATACCTACAACCTTTGTCTCTTCCTTTCCTTCGTGCTGATTGTCCTCCTTAGGCTTTGACCAGCAATCTCTGCTTATGTGCCCCAACTTTCCACAGTTCCAGCATTGTGGCCTTCTGCCATTCCTGGATTTGGATCTGCCTTTTCCCTTAGACTTAGATCTTGATCTCCTCTTGCTCTTTTATTTTTGCCTTCCTCTGCTCTCGAGATTTAAAGCGTTTCCGGATGTCCCAGATGTCTCTTCTGTGCTTTTCCTGCGAATTTCCTCATTCAAAATAACACTAACCACATCCTCTACTTTTAAAATATTCGAAGCAGAAGCAGTATTAGAAACTGCCATTACCAAGCCATGCCAGCTTTCAGGCAAAGAACATAATATCAAAAGAGCTTTTATTTCATCTTCAAATACAATATTGACAGAACTTAACTGATTAACAATACCATGGAAATCATTCAGGTGATTAGAAACAGATCCACCTTCTTGCATATGCAAATTAAATAACTGCTTCATTAAATATACCTTATTTGAAGCTGAGGGTTTTTCATACAAATTTGCTAACGTAGTCATTAACTCTACCGTAGTTTTTGCCTGTGACAAATTAGATATCACAGTGGAGGCCAGACTCAGTCTTATAGACCCAAGAGCCTTTCTGTCAAGAACTTCCCATTCTTCATCCTCCATGTCCTTGGGCTTCTTTGCTATCCCACCTAATGGTAAGTAAAGATCCTTCTGATACAGATAGTCCTCTATCTACATTCTCCAGTGTTGATAGTTCTTGCCATTAAACTTTTCCATTCTCAACTTACTTTCTTCTGCCATTGCTTCTCCCACTCAAACAGAAATCCCTGTGAGTAACCTGTAATCCGAACACAGTACACAGATCTGAACCACCTGTTAGTGAACCTGAGCTCTGATACCACTTGTTGGGGATCAACCAACAATGGATTACACTTGTGAAAGCAATAAATGCAGAAATAAATCAGATAGATAAGTAACTGGAATGATAAATAGCATAGAACAAGATATACAAGAAAACACCCTGAAAACTTGTATTAAAAAACTCTTTACAATAGGAATACAAATGAAGAACTTTGTTCTTCCACACCTCTCTCAGATGCACACAAGATCTCTCACTAGATCTCTATTCCTCAAGAGCTCTCTCTCAAGTGTATTGTCCTTCAAACATTCACAATGTTCTACTCATACTCATACAATAGCTTAGAAGATCTTTCCTACATATAGAAATAGGAAACTTGAGCATGCTCTTACAACAAACAGTTAAGCCTCTTCAACAAAGGCTCTAAAAATAATATTACTAACAATAGAGCCGCGAGCTTGAGTCTACAACTCAAACTCATCATGCAAACACTCGCTTCTGTCCTCGGAAATCGCTTTCTGGACACACAGGTAACCAACGTCGGTTCCTGCCTGTTTGCCTGTGACCGTTGCCGGCCGACCATACTGCCGACGTCGGCGCCTCTGTAACTGCAACTGACCGACGTCGGTCGCTCCTGACCGATGCCGACGTCTGTGTAGACCCGAACCTGTTTGTGTGCTCCTTGGTGAAGCTTTTAGCTCCACACCCTAACAATGTGTACACACTTTCACGTATGCACACAAGAGAATCAACATGTTAATTGAGTCTATATCGATCAACTTATTATGAAAATGTCTTGCCTTTTTCACAACCACTACATCCATCACTTACTCAGTGTCGTACAATGTCTATATCAATCATACATCCCAGGCTTAACTAGCCACTAACGGAGATGGTTTAACTACTCAAACCACCATCCTAGTGGGGTATTCTCAATTTGTATACCCCCCTCATAGAGATAGGTTGAAACACTATCGGGAGATTAATACCTAGGTAAATGCTTGCCTAAAAAACTTGAGAGAGGTAATGACATCCCCTTTACAAGCTAAGATGCATGAAAATAAAAGACAAGTAGAAAGACTTTAGGGTTGCTTTTAGATCACCTAATGTTATGTGATTTTTGGGGAGAGCTTAGGCAACGTTCTTTCTAAACCTTGGAATATGGAGTAAAATGCAATATAAAGGCAATTTTGATCCCATAATTTCCCTTCAGGGAATGGGGGGAGAGCATACATGTGCTATCCTTTTTGTGAAAACAATAAACAACAAACAACAAACAAACATGGCATAAAAGTGAACGTGTTCAAAAGCATGTAAATTACACGATGTTAAATTCATTTTAAGGCACCAAAATTAAATGTGTAATGAATTTTGTCCCCTTGGCATTGATTTAAACTTTCTAAAACATTGAAAAACATCTAAGACATAAAAAATAAACTAAGCTCTTTTTAGATACTCAAAAGACGATGTGAGCAAGATTGATAACATGTTCTTTTTAATGCCCAAATTGAAATATTTGATTTGACAAAGTTCATTTAAAAACCCAAAATTAAATTTTTGGTTAATCTAATCATGCAAAATTTTATTCAAATTGATCCTTCAACCTGTAATTGTTCGGTAATAACATTCTGCTTTTAAGCACTTTTGGTTTTGAGCAAAACAAGTTTTGGAAATAACTGATATCGATCGATAAGGACCGAGATCGGTTACTTATGAACCTAAAGGCAAAAAAAAATGCACAAATTTTATTTATCTCAATAATACACAAACATTAATCTCAAAATATCAAACCCTGCAAACAACAAGTTAGAAGGCTAAAAATAAAACTGAACACATAAAACATAAAAACTAGTAGTTAGTATTTTGATCATAACATATAAACTATGCATCAGTTATTCACAAAAATTTTGTAGGTGGTTTATAGGTCAAATTTTCACCTCCCTACAAAAATTTAAGCCAAAAAATCTAATTAAAAAAAATATTATCTCTGTACTAGCCATTTTTACCAAAAAAATAGAACATAAAAAGTGACAGTCACTAAAAGAGTCATAACTTTTAAACTACAAATTAGATTTTAATGAAATTTTGAGATAATTAGTATCAAACCAATAAGAAAAACCTATAATTTTTTTTTTAAAAATTAAACATATTAAAAATAATATATATTTTAACAGTCATTTTTGTTCAAATATGTGGGGTGTGTGATCGTGTCCCACCGAGCGTGTTATTTGTGATCTAAGAATTTGACTCAAGAGAGAAGGTTAGTATAGTTTTAATTCCAAAAAAAATTAAATAAACACACTATCAAGCTAACATATATAGGCCTAGATCATGGGGGGAGCTTAAGGAATAAATCTAATGAAAACCCAACTAAAATGCAAAGAAAAGAGAACTTTTCTTACCTTCCTTGATTGCTCCAAGAGATCCCTTTATTGGATTGATCGGATTGTGCTAAAAAAGTATTCATCAATGGGGCTTGACTATATCCATATCCTCTTGGCACCATGGTTGGCTTGTGGCTTAGCTTGGCTTGGCTTGGTATTTTAGCATTAAAACACTATGTTTGCATTCATGAATCAAATTCTTGCATAATAACTTTACTCTCTCCAAGCTCTCATAATGAAGAGCTCTAGGCTTGATTTTATAGTCTTTTAAATGAATTGGAATGAGTTAAATCTTATCCTTGGTTTGCTTAGTTAATCCCAGTAAGGTTAAGAGGTGTCCAAAATCTCATGATAAGCATGAATAGATATTTTGAGATATTTTGCATTTGGATAACTCATGATTAGCTTTTAAGATACTATTTAGGATATTTATTAATATTTTAATTTTAATTTTTGATAATTGATTTTAATTTATCATGGATTAATTCAATTAGGATTTAATTGGGATTTGATTTTTAATTAATCTTTGATATGCTTTTGCACATTTTCCAAGTATTTAATTAATTCAATGTGTGCATTTACATGATTTAATTTATTTATTGGCCAAATTGATTGATTTGCATGGTTAGGAATAAAAATTTGAGACTCTTAGAAATTCTTAGGTTAGATGTTTAATGGTTGGTAAGAATTTCTCTAAATTCGGGTATGGCCAATTTTAGATGTCTACAAACACAACTAGGGTTTAAGAAAAAAGAGATAGAAAATATGCAATATCACATAAGATCAAATAGTTAACATCCAAAGAAGTAAATTGAAGTTGCAAAGATCCCAAACGTTTCAAACCCCCAATGTGCATATAGACACTACTAATTAACGTTGATAGTGCTAGTTGCCTCAAGTGCCTAACCTTTCTAATAGTGTTCAAACATACTTTCAGCGCTTTTTTTAGATCTAAGTACCTGATGAACCATATCTTGAGTATTTCCAGATCCTATGTCATCTTTTATGAATGACACATAGCCATAATTAACCAAGTAACCTATCATTTTTTTATTTTGTGATTTATAAATCAAGTGGTTGCAATATCTAGTATACCATTTTTAATTCAGATTATTATACTTACTACCTTTATTTCTATAATTTTAATTAGTGCACAATTACAACTATGTTACATCTCTTATGTGTAAAATAATAAAAACATTTTGATGAACCCCACTATTGATTTGAACATGAAAACCTTGGGTTTCCTTCTACATAAGAGTTCAATTTTTTTTCTTAGGGTCTCATATATTCTTATTTTCCCATGGGTGCAAATTGTTATGAATTCAAATATAATAAAACTAGGAACGTTATTATACATGATGAAATATTAGCCTCTCTTAGTAGCACACATTCCATAAATGTTGAGTATTAAATGCTTTTGTTTACTACATAAAGGGAATGGGCATGCATGGCTCCTTTCACCCATCCTTCCTCAATACCTTATGGTATAGGCATCCATCACCCTTCACCTGTTATTTGACACAAAATTCATAATTTTCATAATGCAAAGAGATAGGATACACAATCCTTTGGTGCAAAGTAGGGGTAAATAAAATATCCCTCTTAATATTCTTCCACCACCTAAATTAAAAACCAATACAACCATATATTATCGCATCATATTTCAACTTAAGAAGATTCATGTAAAAGTCTCTATCTTGGAATTTGTCAAAATATATACTATTTATAAGAATATTACACTATGTGATACTACTTTACCAATTTATATAAAACCCACTCATTTTGCATCCATTGTCAATACTTTAAAAGGAAATGGAAAAAAAAATGAAATTAAGATTTACTCACCCAAAAAATTATATATCAAAACCTCCCACTATATATTAAAATAAAGATCAGGTAATGGTAGATAATGGATCAAGACCAAACATTTTCAACATCACATTTCTCTAAACACTTAGTATCAATATCAATTCCCTCAATAAATAAAATATGAATATCAAGGGTTTTGACAACATACCTCACTAAGATCTAGGAACAATTATGTTTGATATAATAGTTGGATATAAAACATCACCCATTACATTTTCAATAATGTCAGACTATGTGAATTATAATCTTCTACTTTAAAGACCTTATATTCATGTTTTGGGTGTTGTCCCATCCACGCTACATTAATACTTAAAAATCTTACACAATGGATGTTTGCATACATGTTGATTTAATCTTTTAGGCTTTTACACAAGTAATTTCTATTTTTGGTTAAAGCATTGAGATGTCTAAATCAGTCAAATAATATGCAATAATTAAGTATTAATTTGTTATTGCTTTCCTTTAACTTTCTAAAAATAGTAATAAATAGGCTTAAATATAGACTTATTTGGAAAGTGACTATTGCAGATGATTTGGGTTCTAAAAACTAAGTTTTGGACAATTTTGAGTGTCATCAACAGGATTTTGGGATTTGTTTACACATTGGACAATAGCAACCCACATAGATAGTAACTCCATGTTGTTGTAGTTTCCTCAAAGTGGTGTTAGTTTCCTCTTTTCAAGATTGTTCCTATTTATGGGAGCACTTGCGTCTATGTTTTTAGGTCCCATTCCTGCACACACAAAATCTAGAACTCTATGTTATGTCTAGAAAACCTAATCTAGTGTGCAAACCCTAATCCTCCCTGTAAGTATGGCATGAGCAATAATTATGTGTTCATTAGTAGGATAGGCTAGACATTCTCAATACCCCATTATGAAAAGAGTTTCCTACATACCAATGCTCTAAAGAGGGATTAAGCTTGATGTAGTGCTCCCACCTAGTGTTCGATGTAAGTACAAGTGAATGCCAAAATGAGAGTGAACTTGGATTCCTTGGGTGTGCTTGAGCTTTGAAATATTTGAAATCTAGGTTTAAGGTTATTGTTGATGGTAGTATGCAAAAATAATATATAATAGGGATCGAATGCCTTAATTTTTCTCAAATTATCTTTTGTTTGAATAGGCTTTTGCATCTATTTTCCATCCAGTGAGTAAAGGTCAAATAGACTTGTATTTATATATATATTTGTAGCTTGTGCAGATAATAAAATGTATTTAGGCTGACCTTAAGAGGGTCAAATATTTGAAAAAGATCTATTCGAGAGAGTTAGGGCCAAGGACAATAGTGCCTAGTTGGGGACACTAGCATCATGTGGTTGTAGTGTCCTAAATGTGGTGTTAATGTCCACCTGGTAGACTATTGGGCAAACTGGGTTGGGATTTGAGAAAGTTATCTTGGGACTATGATTTGGTTGATTGTAACATTTTGTGGTCTACACAATGACTAAAAAATGTGGTAAAGGCTCTAAGATAGGTCTAGGACTAAGTTAGGAATATGATAACTCAAGCGACACTCTTAGCATCCAAATACCACTTTTAAGTGATTACATTTGCCCCCCCCCCCACTTTATGATAGAAAGGAAATAAAGTGAAATGAATAGTATAAAGGAAAAAGTAGTGTACTTGGACTTACCTTGGAAGTGAAGCCTATGTAGCTAAGTCTAAGTATGTGAATCTGGGTCTACATATGTGAAACATGATCCAAAGCAAATGACCTGTAATGAAACATGCAAAAATTAGTCCTTATTTAAAAGATGATCAAAAGAAAAAGACTATGTTGAAATAAAGTAACTGAGTAAAGAGAGAGGAAAGGAGTGAATACACCTTGTTGGGTACACAAACCAATGCATGAACCTAGTGACAACTATGTGTATGAGTGTACATAGTGATCATATCATTGAATAACTTAGAATGAGTTGATGGCTTTCTCAATCCTCATTTGGGTGGCTCAATAACTCAATC
Source organism: Torreya grandis (assembly GCA_037957365.1). NCBI lineage: Eukaryota > Viridiplantae > Streptophyta > Pinopsida > Cupressales > Taxaceae > Torreya > Torreya grandis. The sequence continues at coordinate 1,209,874 of JARHVA010001852.1, read as the reverse complement.
TAGTTTTTTCTCCATCATTGCCCACCCCTGCTCAATGGATCATGATCTGTGAATAGTTTGGATAAGAATGTAAGTGTGTGTAACCCTCCCATATGGGTGGCTCAAGAAGTCAAGTAGTCCATGACTCCATCATTGCCTACCCGTAAAAAGTATATGCATCTATAACTGAGCCATGTAAAGTGTTGAAAGTATCCAACTGAGTAAATCTAAATGTGTATGTTAGTTCCATGGCCACTCAAGTATATTAGGCAACTCTAGGCCACTCAAGAATGCCAACCAATATAGATGGAGTAAGGCATGAATCTGGTAATGACCTAGAATGTGATAGCAAGTGTATGTAGTGTAGAGAATGACATATAGTTTTCCATTCCATCTAATCAACCTGTGTGTAACTAAGTATATGGAAACTATGTGTCATGCACATGCCCCCAATCTGGTATCTGAGTATACTGAAACTGAAATGAGTATGTAATAATTGAATTTGTATAACTAAATCAAATGTGGGAATGATAATGGCATGCAAGATGCCCTTAAATATGAGTAATTGGTATGAATATAAGATGGAATGAGTGTATCTGAGCAAAATATGAACATAGTTGTTAAACTGTGATCGCATTTGTACAAATTGGTATTATACCTAGTATACTAGTTTGGCTAATCTGGATTATCTTGAAGCTGGGGCTACTAAATAGTAGTGCCCTATGGTGGATAGTAGCACCCTACGGTGCTAGTGTCCCAATATGGGTGCTAGTATCTACCTAGTCTAAAATTTAAGTGATCTAACTTCTAAGTCTCTGTTTTGTTATGTGTCTACCCTGTGTTTGATTTTTGAAATTGAGCTTGTGTGCTAAAATTTATTTGTAACTAACAAAGTAGGAGCCTAATATTTGTGACAAACCCCTATGAATTCCCCCTCTTTTGAGGGTATTTGTGAAATCTGTGTAAGAACTATCCTCAAAAGAAGTATCTCTGCAAAATGTGTCAGCCAAAGCATAAACATAATATTCCAATATAATGTATAAATATAACATCAGAATTCAAATGAATCTAAGCATAAGTAAATAATGTAAGATGTATGTTGTAATTTAGCATTGCACAAAGGTGTCAAGATCGATGTAACCAATGTGTATAGCAGTAAATTTGAGTAACTATGTAGGGGGATGGGGCATGATGTCCATCATGACACCCAAGTAGGAAGGGTAGATTCATGAAGTCCCTCATGGCATCAAAAAAATGGTATGTGTGTAACAAGCAAATACAAGTGTCATGATGAAGAAGCATACAAAAAAACATACGTACAATCACATAAGGCATGTAAAGGTAGGCCAAGGGGACACAATACAAGGAACATGGGCACATGTCACTAAATATGAGAATGAAGACATATAAGGACAAGTTTAAATGTCCACATACGCAAGCAACAAGCAATTTGGATTAGAGCCACATAGAAGGACATGTTTAAATGTTCGCAAATAAAAATAGGAAATAACACACAAGGGACATGGGCACATGCCCAAGGCATACAAACATAGAAGTGGTGTAGAGCTAAAGAACAATGGCATATTCAAATGCCCTCAAAGATCAAAGAAGCATAGGAAACATAACTAAGTCTAAACTAGGAAAGCTAAAAATGAAATCATGTATAATTATATAGTATAAATCTTTGTAAATACTAGGATGCACATATATTGAGTCTAACTAGTGACAGTTGGCAAAAAATCTGAGTAATGATTAATATCAATATGTATCAATGCATAAACTGGAATGTATAGTATGAAGAGATAGAACTTAGTAGTAGCAACTATATATGAAATGCCCTCGAGTGGGTAAATGTATCAAATGTATAAACTTGGATCGATGTATATACCCCCAGTGGGTAGATGGTAGTAAGTTTGGATCAGTGTAGTGGACCAGAGTCTTGTATGTAATTTGTAAGCACTTGACAACAAGTGAAACATATGTGTATGATAAAATTGATATACTAAGATAGCTAACAATACACAATATCTGGTAAGTAGTATAAATGTAAATATAACAATGCATATAAACTATAAATTTTGTATTTTAAAAATATTTGAATGTTTTTGTATTTTGACATGTTATATTATTTTTGTGTTTTTAGAGCATAATATATGTACAAAGGAGTAGAAGTAAATACTAAAAATGTAAATGAAATAATATACAAGTAAAGTGTAATGTCTTTATAGACCTAAGAGCACATCCATGGGATGTGGATAATCAAATGTTGGATCTAGTGGAATATTGTCCAGTGTTAGATACTAAACCTATCCAAACTAAAATAAGTCATGATCATTGTACAAATATGTATGTATCAATGGGGCCTTATCCTTGGCATGAGTTTGGAGTCTGTGCATCTGAATGGTGTGCTACTCAACTATACAAGATGCCTCTCATGTGGTCCTAGGGTAAACCACATTAGACCATGGAGTATCTGTATGAAACCTATGGTTTGTATCTATGTCATCATGTAAAATGTAAACCATGTGTCCATCATGAGTGAATGTCAAGCATCTGTCTAACCAATAAACTGTAGTATCCATAACTTGTAACCATGTACTTCTAAGTGTAACTTGTATATGAGTGTCTCTGCTCAAAATGAAGAATAATGTATTGGCCACCTTAGGGCCACATGTAATTGGTAATGTAATATGTCCAATGGAGTCCTAATTATGTATAACATGTTGTAGCTTGCTCTCCTAATAACCAATGTGGTGTAAAATTCCCAAAGTGCAAATATTAGGATCAAAATCCTCATCTATAGCCACATGGAGAAGATATCTATCTATTGTAAATATTTGTATGGTAAATGGATCATGTTGTGAATATTTGTGTTAGTGAGGACTCTATCGTGGTGCTCATATATGTGAAGTAACTTGTATCACCAATGGTGGTGGTGCCTATGGAGGTAGAGGTTGCATGATCTATATGGTACCCTTGGCCTTGAATTTATTTAGTTTATGTTTTAGTGCTACAGACATGTCTGTATCATGTCCTATGACTCTATGAAAGTGGTAAAATGGTTGCCCTTCCTATGGTGATATTCTACTAATTGATCTATGCTAAACTATGGGTTATATCATCAATCCTCTATGAAGTAGTAGTTATAAGATTTGGTGTGGTCTATCCTATGATCTCCCTACCTAAATTTGTATGATTGAATCAGTATCCATGCATGTGATCATATGTACTGAATGGATTAGGGGATTTGCTACTGATTGTGGCTAAGTATAAAGCCTTGTAGCTATAGAATCTTGAATAAGTGAGGTTATTGGTGTAGGGGTATGAGTGCCTTTGAATTATCTATGTACTCTCCTGAGCCCATTGGTGTAAATCTCAAACCACATAAATAATCATCTATGTCTATAAGTAGTTGATCATCCTCTATAGTGGCATGTGAATTTGTGTCAGAATTATGAATGTAAACCTCTTATAAATTGATAGGTAGTGATAATTGTGCTATGATAATCTCATCATCTATCCTAGATGAGGATGTTTATACTATGAAAGGTTGTTCCTCTATCATCAATGAAGGTAACTATGTAAGGAGAGGTTGGTCCTCTATTATCGGTGAAGGTGTTTGTGTTATAGAAAGCTCTGAAGGTGGTATATGAATAGTATTACTAGACTCTCCAACCTCATAAGTATGCATCTGATCAATGGGAATCATGTGAGGTAGGGGTTTGATGAAAACATGAAGTGTCCCATCTAATGATGTACTCGATGTAGGAGGCTCAATAAGCCTATAATATCTAAATGGCTGATTATTTGTTAGACATGTGTATAGGTACCCATCATGCAAAAATTTGACACATATGTGAAGAGTGGAAGGTAAAACCTCTATAACATGTATCTAAGGTCTCATGAGTAGTAAACTATAATGTAAATGGTTCAGCATCACCTAAAAGTGTGTAGATAATGTCTTTAGTCCCACTGTAATATCCAATGTGATTGATCCCAATGTCTATCTAGGAATGTCATCAAACCCTTAAATGTGATTGTATGTCTTCTAAATAAATGCTATATCAATCATTATGGTTTTTAGAAATGTGAGGTTATATATATTGAGCCTTGAACCACTATCAATGAGAACTCAATTAATAGTTATGTTGTTGATTTGAGATTGAATTAAAAGTGGCAAGTTCTGATCAATTACTGATTATGAAGGTAAATCCTCATTGGAAAAAAGATATAACATCCTCCATATCTTTGATAGTATTCATGATAGATGCAAAATAGGATGGATTAGAGTCACGAGGCATAGATGTGTGATTAAGTGTTTAAAATAAAATATCTTTGAATATTGTTGCTTATTGAAGTAATTCCAATATAGATATTTTAGCTGATGTGTTTCTCAACTAATCCACTATATCAAATTCTCTTTGCTAATATCTAGGTGTTATCATAGTGTGTTGGGGATGAGGAGGGATGGTGGGGTTATGTTGTTCTTGTATAGGCTAAGGAGGCACCCTATTTTTCCTAGTGACAACTCAAATTGTAGGATCTCCTATTTGCCTAAGGTGAGTAGTAGAGGCAGGATGGGAGCGTAGATAATCAATTGGTTTAGTGGAGGCAAAACATAAGGAGTCATTTGATCCCTCCATCGTCTAGTAGTAATTGGAGGTAGCTTAAAATGATCCATATAACCATGATATATAAAAAATTAGGGCTCACATGATGGAGTAACAATATCTAAAACAAGCTTAGCTCAAGCCGAATCCATGATAGGAGTAACATACATATGTACCTTTCTGCAAATAGTTGGTAATAAACATGCTAAGCAAAGTACCAAGATTTGTACCATGAAGTGAAAGATGGATTTCATCATGATAATCATGGTAGCAAGCTATAAATTAAGACTAAGTAACTGCTATAAAGGTGAACCCTAGGGTTATTTAGGGTTAGGGTTTTTTGGAATCTAGTGTTTCTTTGCAATAATTTAAATTATATGTAAAATAAATTGAAACCCTAATATTAAATTGATTTAATTAGCTAGGTTGTCTAAAAATATTATAAAATTAGAAGTATGCATCCCTAATTTATCACACAAAAATTTAGATTAATGAAAGCTAGGGTTTGAAGCAATATTTTAAGTAAGTCGTGCTCACTAAATGATTTAACCTTTTAGGGTTTTACACAAGTAATTCCTATGTTTGGTTAAAGGGATAAGATGTCTAAATCAATCAATAATATGCAATAATTAAGTACTGATTTGTTATGGCTTTTGACCTTCCTTAAATTTCTAAAAATAGTAATAAATATGCTTAAATAGAGACTTATCTAAAAAGTGACTATCACGGATGATCTAGGTTCTAAAAATTGAGCTTTAGTCTTAATTTTATCAATAGGATTTTGGGATTTGTTTTCTCACTAGAAAGTAGTGCCATGTTGTTGTAGTGTCCTCAAAGTGGTGTCAGTGTCCTCTTTATAGGACTGCTCTTATTTTTTGAGAGAGCGTGCACCTATGTTTTTAGGTCTTATTCTTATGTGCATGAAATCTGAAACTCTATGTTGTGCTTGGAAAATTTGATTTAGTGTGCAAACCCTAATCCTCCTTACAAGTATGGCATGAACCATAATTGTGTGTTCATTATTAGGATAGATTGGACATCATCAACACCCTATTGTGAAGAGAGTTTCCTACATATCAATACTCCAAAGAGGGATCAAGCCTAATGTAGCTTTCCCACCTAGTGCTTGATGCAAGTGCAAGTGAATGCTAAAATACGAGTGGACTTGGATACCTTGAATGTGCTTGAGTTTTGAAATATTTGAAATCTAGGTTTAGGGATATTGTAGATCATAGTATGCAACATTAGGACAGAATAGGGATCAAATACCTTAATTTTGATCAACATGTCTTTTGTTTGAATAAGCTTTTGATTCTATTTTCGATCTAGTGAGTAAAGGTCAAATAAACTTGTATTTATATAGATTTGTAGCTTATGTAGATAAAAAAATGTGCTTAGGCTGACCTTAGGAGGGGTACACATTTGAAAAAGTATCCATTCAGGAGAATCAAGGCTAAGGACAATAGCGCCCAATTGGGGACACTATTGCCATCTAGTTGTAGTGTCCCAAATGTGGTGCTACTATCCACCTAACAAACTGTTGGGCAAACTAGGTTGCGATATGAAAAAGTTATCCTGGGACTATGTTTTGGCTGACTGTAATTTTCTATGGTCTACATAATGACTAAAAAAGTGTGGCAAAGGTTTTAAGATAGGTCTAAGGCTAATCTAGGAATAGGCTAACTCAAGTGACACTCTTAACATCCAAATATTACTTTTAGGTGATTACACATGTCATGTAGGTAACAAACCTTTCAAATATTATGTAGTAAAGTTAACTAAGGGATTTATACTACGATTAAACATTCAAAAATCATCCATAATACCTCCACTACAAGTCATATCTATATAAAAAAATCATATATATGAGATATGAGAAAATGACATGACTAATGTAAATAAGTCTGTATAGCCACCAACTCTAATAACTAAATAGGATATGGTAAAAAGGTCAAAATTTACGTATGGAAAAAAAAACATGTATTTTGTTAGTGATTAATTTTGGAAACAAAAATTTTGAAGATAATGATGAAGATAATAGTGATGATAATAATTTCATTCCCAAGAACATAGACAAATACTTGTTTCATTTAAACTTTACGCTTATAACACCAAGTGAATATCGAGACAATTCAAACATGGTGGGCATTGATGGATTATGAGGTCTTATTTATACTCAATCTCAAAAATATAACAACAAATGAAATGAAATTACTTAGATGTTCACATAGAATGATTTTATATCGCATAAAATAAACAAATATGAGAGATCACACAACAATAATTGACAGTAGAACAGAATACTAGATAATATAGCAAAGCCCCTTTGAGGGGGCAACCTCCACAACAATGCACTAAGAGTAGAATACTTAATAGGATGATCAAAGACTAACCACTACCTCCTAAATATAGTCAACTTAGCCATGGTTATTCCATAGGCTGACCTAACTAAGAACATAGAGAAATGTAACAAGAATATAAAAGAGGTATGTAAGCCACAAGTTAGCCACATATATCCCAATAAATGCCAAAGGTTAAGGGTGTAGGATTCCCCTCCCCTTTAAAACAACATTGTCCTCAATGTTGAGTCAACTCTGGATGTTATTTCACAAAGGATTCATCCTCCCAAGAAGCATCTTTATAGGGCAGATTCTTCCATTTGATCAAGTACTCCTTAATCACTCAAGACCGCAACTGCTTAGTGCATATTTGAAGGATCACCTTAGGATCAAGAATAACTCATCCTTCCTCATCCAATTCTAGTAACTTAGTTTGGATAGCAAATTTGTGTCCAATGACTTTCTTTAGGCATGATACATGAAATATTGGATGTATGTGAATGGAGGAAGGAAACTCTAACTTGTAGGCCACACTACCAATTTTTTGCAAGATTTGATAAGGCCCATAATACTTAGGGGACAACTTGTTATCCTTTTTCTATTGCTTCAAGGACATCTGCTTATATGGTTGTAAGTGAACAAAAACCCAATCACTAATGTCAAAGTGCCTCTCACTCCTGTGTTGATCTGCCTATTATTTCACGCGATTCTGGACCATGGCTAAATTTTCATGCAAACTACCAAGGACCTCTTATTGATGATGAGTATGTTCTTCAACTACATTAACCTTGGTATGGAACTTCAAGGTTGAAGTGATGGATGGAGGGTGGTATCCATATAGTGCCAGAAAAAGAGACATTTTGGAAGAACTATGAATATAAGTATTATACCACCATTCAGCAAGTGGCAACCAATAAACCCATTTATCCTGTTTATAAAAAAAACAAAGATATCCTTCAAGAAATTTGTTGACTACCTCAATTTTTCCATCTGATTAAGGATGATAGGATGAACTATGATCCAACTGGGTGCCCAAACATGCAAATAACTCTGTCCAAAAATTACTAGTGAAGATGGGATCTCAATCACTGACAATGATCTTAGGGGTACCATGCAATTTTTGAACTGTATTGAAAAAAGCAAAATCTATTGCACTAATAACAAATGGCTATGATAAATAATAAAAATGAGCATACTTATTGAGACGATCTACCACAAACATGATAACATTTTGACCATCAAATATTGATAACCCTGTAATGAAATCCATAAACACCTCTTCCTAACATTGGCTAGGGATGGATAAAGGTTACAAAAGACTTGGGGTTTTGATGGTTTCTCCTTTATTTTGTTGATAGATCATACATTCAACCACATATTTCTAGGCATCCCCCTTGAGTCCTTCCAAAAAAAAATCTTGCTTGATTCTATGATGGGTTTTCAAAAATCCTGAAGAACCCCCAATTAAAGTTGCATGAAGTTTTTGAAAGATTTTTTGTTTAAGAAGAGAATTATTACATAGGTATAACCTATCTTTATACCATAATACATCACCCTTCCATGTGAAATTTTCAAATCCATCCAAACCTTGCTAAAGATTCTGAATCAAATTATAGGTAGCACTATCTTTGTCCCATTCTAATTGTGTTTTCTCTAGACAATATGCCTATAGAATGGTCATAGCATATATTAATGCCTCAATTGATTCATCCTTCCTAGATAGTGCATCTACCACTACATTATCCTTGCCTTTCTTGTAAACTATTTCAAAATCATAGCCTAACATCTTAGTTACCTATTTTTGTTGTTCTTCAGTTGATAACCTTTGTTCCAAAAAATATTTGAGATTGTCATGATCAATCTTTACTTGAAAGTGATGACCCATCAAATAAGGCATCCATTGTTTGATTGCATGAAAAATGGCCATCATTTCCTTCTCATAAATGAGCTTGTGTTAATTTTTACCCTTTAGTTGATGGCTTTCAAATGCAAGTGGTCTGCCTTCTTGTATGAGTACAACATCCATACCATACCCAGATGCATCACATTCAACCACAAAAGCTTTAGAAAAATTAGGAGTAGCCAACACAAGAGTGGTACACATCACCAATTTGAATTATTCAAATGTCTTGATAATTGTATAAGTCCACTGAAAGGAGTCTTTCTTCAACAAAGATGTGAGCGGGGCTACAATGCTACCATAATATTTGACAAAACTACGATAGTAACCAATTAGCCCCAGAAATCCCCTTAGTTACGTGAGTATCTTGGGAATCGACCAATCCACCATTGCTTGGATTTTTTTAATATCCACTTTGACTCTTGTATGTGAAACTAGATGACCTAAATACTCAACCTCACAAGCTCCAAAAGTGCATTTGGAAGGTTTGGCATACAATTGATGTTGTTCCAAAATTGAGAGTACCTATTTCACATGGTGCAAATGGTCTTTTCAATTTTTACTGTAAATGAGGATATCATCAAAAAATACCAGAATGAATTTCCTCAAAAATGACCTAAAAATAGTATTCATCAAACTCTGAAAGGTAGATGGTGCATTTGTTATCCCAAAAGGCATAACCAAAAACTCATAATGGTCTTCATGAGTCCTAAAAGTAGTTTTGGGTATGTCTTCATTACAAATCTAGATTTGATGATACCTAGAATGCAGATCTAACTTAGTAAAATAAAGAGCACCATTTGATTTATCTAGCAAATCATCAATGATAGGAATACGAAACTTATCTTTGATAGTGTATTTATTAAGTTCCTTACAATCAGGGCACATCCTCCAAGTGTCATCTTTCTTTCTCCCCATGACAATTGGTGAAGAATATTCACTTTGGCTATGGTGAATGATTCCTGCATCCAACATCTCTTGTACCATATTTTCAATTTCACTTTTCTAGGCATAGGGATATATGTATGGCCTGATGCTGGGTGGTGTACTACTAGGAATAAGTTTGATAGCATGATCATGCATGTGACTAGGTGGAAGTCCTTTCAGCATGTCACCAAAAACAATTGAATGGGCATCAATCACTTGTTGCAGATCAAGTGGTGTAAGTGGTTAAGTTGGATGAACTTCCATGGAAAACAAGCGAGCAACAAATCCTTTAGTACCCTTTCGAAGAATGTTTGTCATTTGATGAGAGCTAACAAGTTGTGAATATTTAGCCCTTAATCCCCTTAGCTCAAATGTCTTTCCCTTAGAATGAAAAATCATGAATAATTCATGGAAATTAATCTCAATAATGACCAAAGTAGTGAGCCATTGTACTCCTAGAACAATGTCAGCTCCCCCCATGGGAATATCAAACATAGAAAAATCCAACAAGTAGTCTCCCATGGCTAGATTAATACTATGGCATTTTCGTGAGCAATTGATAGTACCACCATCTACAATCATGACCTAAAATTTTGGAGTGAGATAAATGAAACAGTTCAAGTGAGTAGCCAACTTATTATTGATGAAGTTGTGTGCTCCCAAAATCAATCAGAATAGTGACCTTCTATTTCTTTAGGAAACCCACCACCTTAAGAGTTTGGGGAGTACTAATACTTGAAAGGGCATGATAGGAAATAGTAGGCTGAGAGTCTTCAGATTCTTCCTCATGACCTCCTTCATCCTCACCAAGTGCCTCCTCCTCCTCCTCATCATCATCATTGACACCTTCAATGTAAAACAACTTCTTTTCAACACAACGATGGTCTTTGCTCCATTTGATATCTCAACCATGACACAACCCTTTATCTCACTTCTCCTCAATTTATTGAGGTGTCAGTTTCGTGGGTTAAGGATATGATGGTGCTAGAAAGGTGCGATCACGACCAGTAGTGAAGGTTTTTTGTTTGACCATCTTTTTTTCCTCTGACATGAGTGCCCATGGGATAACTTATGATACAAATGTTGGGTTAAACATCCTAACCTCCAATTGGATGTTATCTTTAAGACCACCCAAAAATAGATCAGTCAAATTTTCCTCAATGATGTCTTCCATCTATAAGGATAGATTTTAAAACTAACAAATATAATCCTTCACAGTTCTTATTTGCCACAATTTGGCTAAAGTAATTCTTAGAGACATTATTCTGATAATGAGCCAATAACTCTTTAGTGAAAACATACCATGTAACAAGAGCACCATTATTTTTATTTTGAGCACACAACCAACGATACCAAATGAACTGCTCAGGGTCCAGATACAAAGATGCCACTATCACCTTCTGAGAACTAGGAGTTTGATGTAAAAATTCTCAATTTGGGTAATCCAAGTGAGAGGATCCTTACCATCAAACTTATGCATGTCCACTTTGGGCAACATCGGTTTCACACTAGAATTGGAGTTGTTAGTGTTAAGAGGAGGAGAACCCAGATGATGAACTGGAGGGTTGTTTGACTGTAACTGAGATGAAAGAGCAACCAATGAAGTAGTGATCTAATTTAATTGATTATGAATTCCATTAATCTCTTTGTGCATCCCTAAAACATCCATTTGAACTATAATAAAGTCATCATGTTGCACCAAGCCCTTTATGTCAGCGTAAAGTTGAGAAATCAATGAATCTAAAGTTTCAGATTCCATGTCATTGGTAAAAGGAGTCATAAGAGTTTCTTGCCCCCCTTTTCATCCCCATGTAAAAGGAATGACCATATACAAACCCTAGGAGGGTTTTTTCCCCAAAAAAAGTATACCAAGAGATGGTATCATTTACGATCACCTCACCAAGATGAATCTAATGACTACCTTTATGCACTAGGGTGAAAAATTTTGGCACAAAAAAGTGTACCAGAAGAATATACCATTGCGATCATCTCATTGAGATGAATCCAATGATTGCAATTGTTCAAAATGAAAAAAAAAATCCAGACTTTTTTTTTATAATTTTTTTTCAAAAATGTGTTTTGAACAATACTGTGCTGACAAAAAATTAATTCTTCTCGAATTACAAGTTATGTTTTTTCACTCCTTCCCCTCATAGAAGTCACACCTCACCAGATTCAAAAAAATAATCCCATAGGAAACTTGCCCAAATAAAAGCTCTGATACCACTTGAAATGAAATTACTTAGATGTTTGCATAGAATGATTTTATATCACACAAAATAAGCAAATATGAGAGATCACACAACAATAATTGATAGTAGAGTAGAATATTAGATAATATAACAAAGCCACTTTGAGGGGAAAACCTCCACAATAATGTAGTGAGAGTAGAATACTTAACATGATGATCAAAGACTAATCATTACCTCCTATATATAGTCTATTTAGCCATGGTTATTGTTGACACAGTGGATTGCACCCAGGGCAGGATGCCTAGCTCCCGCCCTTCCACACACAACAATGGAAACTCCCCTCTCACCTATGGGACTGGCGAAGCTAGAGGGGAGAGTCTCTAGATAAGGGCTAACTCCCTCTAATGTATCCTTTAGGCCCTGGTTTCTCCTACTGCTAACAAAAAATGTAAAAAGTGGGGGGGGGGTTTAAAAAGGAGAGAGAGACGCTGAAACAGAACCTAAACCTAAAAAAATGAAAAGGTGATACACCAGAAAAGTTTGATCCACTCAGGCCTGAAACATACACTTTTCACCAAGGAGAAATGCCCATACACTTCATCTGATGTGGGAAAACTCTTTTGTGTCAGTGAGTCAGGGGTTCATGGAGATACAGGGAGGAAGGAACTATTTAAGGTGTTTTGAGACACACTTTGACAACCTATGCACATGTGCCTATATTCTTGCTATAGACACTTCTAGCAGACCTGCAAAAAAGAAACTCACAATGTGTTAGACATGTTGGAATCGATCTCTCAGCCTTAAGGCAAAACTTTTTCCAAAAATCTCTCAGGCTTGTAAGGCAGAACTCTGCCAGATTTTACCTTGAATCAGGACTTAGCATTTTTACCTCCATCTGGATTTGCACTCAAGCACGTCTATGTTTTCTTTTTGTGTTAAGTCATTTCCTTTTATGCTTCTCACAAATCGATTCTAGCATGTCTAGCACATTGTGAGTTTATTTTCTGCAGGTCTGCCAGAAGTGTCTACAGTAGGAATATAGGCACATGTGAATAGGCTGTCAAAGTGTGTCTCAAAACACCTTTGATAGTTCCTTCCTCCTTGTATCTCCATGGACCCCTGATTCACTGACACAGAAGAGTTTTCCCACATCAGATGAAGTGTATGGGTGCTTCTTCTTGGTGAAAAGTGTATGTTTCAGGCCTGAGTGGATCAAACTTTTTCGATGTATCACCTTTTCATTTTTTTTAGGTTTAGGTTCTATTTTAACGTCTCTCTCTCCCTTTTCAACCCCCCTTTTTACATTTTTTTGTTAGCAGTAGGAGAAACTAGGGCCTAAAGGATACATCAGAGGGAGCTAGCCCTTATCTAGAGACTCTCCCCTCCAGCTTCGCCGGTCCCACAAGCGAGAGGGGAGTTTCCATTGTTGTGTGTGGAAGGGTGGGAACTAGGTGTCCTGCCCCAGGTGCAATCCATTGTATCAATAGTTATTCCATAGGCCAATGTAACAAGAATATAAAAGAGGTATGTAAGCCACAAGTCGGCCACACATATCCCAAGACATGCCAAAGGTTAAGGGCATATTAACAAAGGATAAAAAATCTTTCAAGCCAACCATGAGGATACAAACAGTGTAAACACATTTACAAATAAAGTTTTATGTGACAACCATTTGAAAAAAGGACACTCTATAATACATCACGTCTTATATCAAATGGATCACAATCCACATTATAATGAAAAATGAATACAACTTCATATGTTTATTGCAAGATATATTAAAGACAAGAATATTTCAAAATAGGTGCTCCATTAACACAACACTTTGTCAAATCAATTATGACTCGATCGTAGAAAGTACTGCACATAGCATAATGTGAAATTGTTGAGTATTTGGTATCTCTATGATATTAAATTAATAATATAGATCCTATAGAATGCAACCTTCATGACTGATTCCAAATAAACATCGATGGAAAATAATTAATTTTTTGGCCACATGCACAAAGGGTATAATTACCTCAAAAATTCTTTCATTGACAAATGAACAATTTCTTAGTTTCATGTACACTAGTAAGTCCATCATGTCCTATGATAGTCTTACAATAGCCTTATGAGTGTGTTATAAAAAGAACATCAATGTAATCCCCCGACATACAACAGAGTCCACATGTTGCTAAGACTAATAGATTTGTGTTGCATATACATAATCATATTGACCATATTAACGATTATGGATATTCTATAGCTCATGACCATTTTTCTGATTTTGATAGTGATATACGTTATATTCTTCACCCACAATATGTGATTTTTGTACTGATAAATACATGACCTGCACTTGAGCATCCCCTTGATGGGATTATAGGTTGCATTCTTAAAATATATTCATATGGTGACTCAAGTATTATTTATTGTACATAGTTTCTTATTGATTTCTTGTTTGATCATCGTCTCTTAAGATGACCAATTGATTCCTCCATTCTTCTATTTTGACATGGACGTGTACATATATTTTCAAATTGACCATTCTTCTATCCCTTAACTTTGTCTTCATCATTGCATTTCATTGATCCTTGCCTTTAGATTGCATAAATTGATCCAAACATTCATGCTAGTTATCATATGATGACATATACATAAATACCCTTTATAATAGTTTGATCTTAGTACACATAATATGAGGCATGTTACACCTTGATGTGTCAGACCACTTGCCCATTTCTCCACATCAATTATTTATGCTTGCTTTATCATGGCACACATTGAGCTTACATGATCATCTATATTACAAATATTATGACATTTGCATACACAACGAATCTCCCAATGAGGGAATGTGCCTATTATGATTTATTTTACATACTCCTTTGACACATGAATTTACCATACAACTTGGGTGTATCACTTGCCTTCATATTTTAAAGACTACTTTGTTATCACACTTGGTGAACACTATGCATTGATATATGTTATTGGTTGTTCAGATCCATCCTATTCATCTATTTTGCAGCCTTTCCCCTTGGCCTTGATTGATTAATTAAATGATTGCCTATGGATGTATTTTTAAAAAGTACAAAAACATTCAAATATTCAAAAATACAAAACCAATACTTGTGCATGACTTAATTTGATGGTACACAATTTATTTGTGTCATATGTCATAGATGTTACGAGTTACACATCCATATTTTATGCACATGTTTTTTACAGTATACATGAGTTAGATGCATGACACATAGGCTATATACGAGACATGGACATACATTTGTGTGACATTGAAATCACTCCTATATACTACATTTCTATATTGGGGGCAACTTGGCACATTTTTTAGGTTATATCTTTCAATGCCAGTCCATTGATTGTATTGATCTACTTACATTATTTATACACGACTTGCTCTTGTTCATACTTGTCAGAGTGTTATTTGCTATGGATATTATATTTTTATATACTATATGTTGACATTGACCAATTATGCATACCAATATTATCGCTTTGTGCTTCTTCTACTAATGATTGTGATACTTCTTAATCATTGACGTGTTATGTACTACTTGTTTTATGGGTACATTGACAATGTCTTATCATATCATATGTCAGTTCTATCAAAGTAATCTCTAGTCTATGTCATGGCCATATTGTGTTCATGTCGTGTCAAAGTTATGTCATGTTTTGTATGCTTTTGTGCTTCTTAATCATGATGTGTGTGCTTATGGCTTCTTCACTATGATATTTTGCATGTGCGTTTTCTTACATGTATTTCTACAGAGCTAATTAACTATGTTGTGTGTCTCATGTTGTGATTTCTATCACACACATCTTTATTGGGTGTTATCTATTTCTATTGGCATTGCCACAATTTATATCATGCATCTATTATGATTTATTACTATGTGCCTTATTGATACATCTAGCTGACACTAACACCTATTTATAGATGGATTTTCATGACTATATCTTGTGTTACTAACAAATAATTATCCTTGCCTTGGATCACATGTTTTAAATGTGCTTACAAAAATCAAAATTATTCTATGAGGACATATCTTATCATGTTTGTATATGTACTTTACATGAATATACTTTTTCTTTATAACATGTGGTGCACACAACTCTTATTTTTTAAAATGACTGAATTGTAGGCTTCATCCTTCATATCAAAAGGGGGCATACAATGGACTTATTTAAAATATTAGTACCATGTTAGATAGAGCATTTCACATTACGAGATAGATAATATGATTCAAATTTATCATAGTGAGACATATTCACATGCTTTTGAGGAACAATTAAGATAATCTATGACTTTTCAAGAGATAAATGCTGACTTTTATATCACTAAATGGAACATTATGATATTTTATATCACTTTGAGGGACAAATTGATCATATGGGGCATGGACGTTGTTTATGAAAACTCTTATATTTTATATATCAAGGATCAATGGGGAACGACGGTACTACATGAGCACTTTGGGTATATATCCATCAATAGTAGTTGATCCTTTTTACATATGAACCTAGTTTCGAGGTACCCCAAGTAGAGGCTATGATAGTCACACCCTTGTTCTATTCTTTAGCTAAAAAAAGAATAAGGTTATATCAACTTTTATCCGTTGCAAGAAGGGTTGTTTAAACACATAAGGTAGTGTGGTTGAGGTCACTATGTCGCTCAACTTCTAGCACCACCTTCTTCAGTGGTAGATTGGGCATTTACACTCTTCAACTTACCATTTCAATAGTTGCATCTCCTTTGGTCATGTTTACCCAATGGATTTCTCCAATTAAATTAAACAAGTGGTAGTTTGGTTCATATAATATCAGATGTATTCATTC
This sequence comes from Torreya grandis, assembly GCA_037957365.1. Classification (NCBI taxonomy): domain Eukaryota; kingdom Viridiplantae; phylum Streptophyta; class Pinopsida; order Cupressales; family Taxaceae; genus Torreya; species Torreya grandis. The sequence continues at coordinate 1,193,085 of JARHVA010001852.1, read as the reverse complement.
TTTAGCTTTTCAATTTAAAATTATTTCAATGATTTAAATTACTTGAGATTACTTATCATGAAATGTGCTAAAATAAACAACAAAATTTTCAAAATTCAATGAAGAGGGCTTAAACAAAAAATCATGATTTGCGACTCACTATTACATTTTTGGAAGATGTCGTAACTATTAAAATGCTCCAGACAATAAGATGAACAAAACCCATAAACAATTTTTGATCTAAAAACTTTAAGAAAGGGACATATTTGGACTGTATTGGTTGAACAATGATTTTTCCCAATGTAAAAGTTTCACTAACCTTTTGTGACCAAAGGATATGTCCTTGTACAGTCAAACCTTAATTTTTCAAGAGTAGATGCACTGCATGATGTTGATAAGGGTTTCACTTGTGCTTTTCTGATTTTACCAACACAATTATTTGATTTGATCTTCTTTGCCTCCTTGACCCAATTTGCCATAAAAACACTTGCAAAAGAGAAATGGAAGAAGTAGTTGCAACTACATATCTTGTATGTTAGAATTAAGTCTCATGTACTTCATATGTGTGAGGGCTTCAACCTCCCTTTCCCTAAATGTGAATATGCAACTACATGAACATTCATCTAAATGCTCTTTTGGTATAAGTTGGTAATGATAAAATACATGAAAAAGATGTAAAAATAATGTTGGCTCAATGTGTAAGATCCATAGCAAGTGACAATGATGCCCTCTTGATAAAACTTGATAAAATAGGCTTGAGAGACTTGGCTTATAAGAGGCTTGAAATACGAAGGCTATATAATTAAATGACCAAGGGTAAACTTGTATATATGGGTCCCTCTAAGAAACATCCACAGATGGGTCAATCCTAAAAAATATGATAAGGCATAATCAAGGCATAAGAGAGCCGCAAGTTAATGAAATGGTTACATGAGTTGACCACTACTTACAAAAAGACCATAAAATGGTTTTTTAGACATTCAAGAATATTCAAGTCATATGAAGGCAAACAAATAATCGATCTATAAGTTCTCAAACATTCTGCATCAAATGGATATGTTATCATTGGCTAAAAGTGCATAGAAAGTTAAGATATAAAGAATACCTATATTAGGGGATGATGATACGGGGTGTAACACATGGGGAAATGTATCGAAAATAACCAAATATGTGCACATGGACTAATTATAATAAAACATGAAAATTCTACTATAAAAAAAAGATCTTATATCAAAATCAGGGGTCTACACATCTACGTGTTCTGTTTGCATAATTCTTCCCTCACTACCATTTTGGATTAGCGACGAGTCTCCATATTCTCTATATTCTTTAAATAAATTAACATCCAAAATATTACTCACATCTTTAATAGAAAAATACATACTTTAACTAACAAAATCTTATATATAATTAATATTTTAATTTTAAAACTTCATATAATTTAAATGTTTTTAGATCATCGAAAATATATTACTGCCCTAAATTACACAACCATAAAACACGATGACAACCCAAAGAAAGCCCTCGTAGTCTTCCAATACCATAAAATTGGAGAAGAGTGCCGTCAAACGAGGGATGGTCCACGCTGAAGCCATTTTTGGCTGTTTTTTTCCTCTTAATTTCAATTTATCGAAAAGAGGTTAGAAAGCTAGATCCCTCTCAATTTCAACGGTAAGTGCTGTTATCTGCGGAAAATCTTATGACGATATATGCAATTTTATTTGGTATCTATAATTGCGCTGTGTTGCTGTTGCAGAATGGGGTCGTCGCTGGGAGATTGGCCCTCCTACAATCCCCACAATTTCAGTGAACTGAGGCCTGCCGATCCTTCCCATCCGTCGGTAACACCACTTTATCTTTTCTTGTTATTCTTGCCCCGCCAAAATAAATTTACTGTTTCGTAATGACAATTCCCTCGTTTTCTTCTAGTGATTGGAACAATTTTAGGCTTTGTAAACCTGACCACCTTAAGCCCAACTGTGTAGGACAAAACCTTTTGTAAGACTATTGGGTGTCTTATTTAAGTATGTTTTCCTTTTTAGCTTTAATTGGAGAGGACTTCCCATGAACCTCTGTTGCATGCTTGTTTTGTCTTTCACGTTCTTCAGTGTAATATAAGATGTATTCCATTCCCAACATTTATACAGAAGTGGCAATACTCGTTCCATTTTTTTTAACTAAAACTATAACTGGCAATGCCACTTGCAATGTTACGGCTAATCTTGCTTCCCATATAAGAAGGCTTCTGATTCTGTCTTCAATTTTGACCTGAGACTTGAATTTTTATCTAATGATTAACAAATAGAGTGAAACCTATGGTTTGTGTTGATCTTGCTGTGTATCTTCTTAAACTATAATTGACAATGCGCTTGCAGCATTGGGTCTAACCTTGCTTCCTGTTTTGACAGGGCTCTGATCTGGTATTTAATTTTGTCCTAAAATTTCGAGACAGATCTAATCACTATCAAACAATGTGAAGCCTATGGTCTATGTCTGTCTTGCTGTCCATTACTTTTTTGTACTTTTATTTTAGCTGGTTCAAGTCCTAGGAGCAATTCGGGGAAAATATACTAAATTGCCAGATTCCATGTATTATATCGTCTAAAGCAATTCATAAACAGAAATCAGAAAACAGAAAGAATATTGATTCTTTCACACATCAAGAGAAAGACATAGAATCATGACAGTTAGATTGCTCTTAAAGTTCTGTCCGTGGCAATCTATGGCTAACTAATTGGAATGAATACATACACATTTGTATAAGAGCTGTAGAAGTTGAAATGGTTGCTCTACCACATTGTGATTGGTTGCCTTTTAGGAGTTACTGATAAAATGGCATAAAGTAGCAACAGTTGGTTCTGCACCTTGGTGGTGCCATTTTCATGCCATACAGGGCTTTGTCCTGCACCACACAGGAGCGCTTCCCCTCAACCCATAACAGGCCTGTTGCCCTTTGAGAGAGGGGGCAAGGGAGCATGTGTGGTGAAGGGAGGTACCTTACCCTGCATGACACAGGGGTGCTGCCCCTAAATTCATAGGGTGCCTTTTGCCCTCCAAGGGAAGGGGGCAAGGGAGCATGCTTAGTGTAGGGAGCTCGTGCCTGAGGAGGATGACACCAGTATTGGTACTGACATTCAAGTTGATGCTTGTCTGATAGGGCAACAACTGAGTATGGCATCATGTCTAATTTTGATGTTGACCATAGAATTTAAGTTTCTGCATGAACCATTAGTTGAACTAAATTAGAAGGGCCAAATTGTTTTATTTCATAGTGATTTTTCATTTCATTTTAACCAACCTTGATTTGCTAAGGAATATATTTTTTGTATTTTTTATAAATCGCTTTAAGCTGGACAATACTTATACTGCAATATACATACATGCCGTACAGCCATTGTAATATGTTATATGTTACATATACATTTGGTATGGTACAATGTATTTGAGCAACAATAATGGTTATCTTGTCGGAGATATCTCTTGAGACAATATTTTCCTTATGTTTGATTGAGGCATATGGCATGTATATATAACGTACCCAAATTCACTTAATGATTTATGAACATTTTTTATTTATTTTGTTTTGTTTTTGACAGAGGATAATTGATGCAGAGGCATGGGGAGAAGTCCTCATAAGCATCACCATCTGATGCTAAACCCAACTGGTCACAATCTATTTGATGATGTGATCTTCAAGACTCCCTCTCTTTGTTAATCTTTTCTTTGATTTTGTTCATTGGGCTTAATAGCCTCATTCACTTGTACCTGTGCCTCATACCCTGTAGAGACACTTCTTGGTGTCCTTGGACTTCTTTTGAAAACCAACCACATTCCCTCTTCCCTCATTTCTTCAAACTTGTTTCCATTGGTTCTTCCTCTAGGCACACTTCTTAGGACTTAAGGGCCAAATCTTGGATTAGGTATCAACAGATCAATCTTCTAGCATGGATAGTCTTGGAATGCCATTACATATCTGGTATGGACCCTTTCAAACACTTAGACCCACTCTAACATTCATTCACTCCTTCCAAGCTCTCAATGGCCTGAGGAGACTTGTAGCCTTTTTTTTTTTCTGTTTTTCCCTCGGTTTACCAAAACCATGAACCATCTTGCAAATGTAAGACTATTTGTAGCTACCCTTTATGCCCCGTTAGGTGTGTGTCAAATTTCAGGATCAAACTCCATTTCTTTCTACCACTTCCTTTGTAAAATACCCAGATCGTAGACCGTCTGCCACTTCTTTCTCTTCAACCATCTTCTTCATTCTTCTTTCTTTTATGGGCCTATTTAGACCTTCCTCTTAGCAAGTCTATCAACCTTGCCTCTTAGACCTCTATTGGGCCTTTCCTCTTCCTTTGTCCTCTATTTAGGACCTCTTCTTATCCTTCTTGACTCTCTTTTGGAGTCTTATTTCTTCCCTCTTATCTCTTGGAGCTTCAATGCTCTCTTTCTCTCTCTCTTTTCTAGCCTTTCCTTGACTAGTTTCTTGTCCTTCTCAAAGGACTTTGGGGCAGTATCTCTTTTCCTCTCTTTATCACTCTTATCCTTGTCTATGCTGACCTTAACAGATCAGACCTGCAACATCCTCTTCTCCCTCAATACCCTGCAAGGTTACTTCTCATGCATACCTTATGGCATTATTCATTTAACTCAAATCAACAAGTTGTAAAGAAATCAAAACACAATTTTACCCAAGCTTACCTTGCTTGCTCTGATACCAAATGATGCAATGGTATGGAGAGAAGTCCAGAATAGCATCATAATCTGGTTTCAAACCACACCTTCAAAGGTTCACAAGATTAGGATGAGGAAAACAAGTCTATTCACAGTTACAACATGCTGGTTCATTACCAAAACAGGGTATAGACAGGGTTTATGACCTTTAGGGATTTCAAGTGTTCATTCAATCTATCATGCCAATATAGATCATACTAAAGATCCCACTGAACTTCACAACAAGTTTCATTCATTACTCAAGCTATTAGAACTCTTAACATCCATTAACTATACCTCATTATTCAAGTCTGTCATTTACTAGATAATATACAGACCTCTTTAACACTGAGTTGTTCCTGAACAGTTATAAAGAAGGTTGGAGATCCTTTATGATCATTGGAAATCTCTTAAGTCTGATGTAAAGCACCCTGTTGTTACTTGTAGATGGCTTAGAATTTGCATAGTCAAGAAACCCTGTTGTGTGAACAGGTCAAGTAGGTAGAGTGAGAATAGAAAGATGACAAGTCCTCTTATGGACTGTATTGTGTAATCAAGTTTGGCAAGAATGAATAAAAGAATAGTTGGTTTTGTTGTAGATTGAGTTTCTTTGAATTAGTATTGTATCCTCGTTTGTGTTATGGATTGAATAACTCTTATTGCCTACAGGTGTAGATACTCTTGTAAAAGTTGCAGAACAGGGGTTGAAAAGAAGCAGACAGTCTTATAAGGAGAAACTCATTTGCATTTGGAGATGGTGGATACAATGGAAGGTCTGATCATTAACCTTGGGTCTGTAATAAATCCACATAACCCTTTATATGTATTTGGTGGCATCTGAGAGTGTATAGCTGTTGAGAAACAACTCAGTGTTAGAGAGGTCTGTATACTATCTAGTAATTGACAGACTTGATGAATGAGGTATGGTTAATGGATGTTAAGAGTTCCAATAGCTTGAGTAATGAACAAAACTTGTTGTGAAGTTCAGTGGGATCTTTATTATGATCTATATTGGCATGATAAATTCAGTGAACACTTGAAATTCCTAAAGGTCATAAACCCTGTCTATACCCTGTTTTGGGAATGAACCAGCATGTTGTAACTGTGAATAGACTTGTTTTCCTCGTCCTAATCTTGTGAACCTTTGAAGGTGTGGTTTGTAACCAGATTATGATGCTATTGTGGACTTCTCTCCATACCTCTGCATCAATAATCCTAAACCGTTCGACCCGTTATCATTTCATGGCCGAGTTCAAGGAGCTTCCACTATGGTTTGCCTTTCATTGTTCTCATATCATTCATTTACCATTTTCAAGTATAAGACATAAGGTACATCAAAATTGATCTCATAATCAATGCAAGAAGATTCATTCATTCATTCACTCCATAAACATCATAAGTTTCATGTGCTGAAAGTACAATTTCTAATAACTAGGTACAAGCCATAATAAAGTACATGTACAATCATGTCTCACTATTTCAAACTGAATATACAAATGTGCCACAAATGGCTTTACATTCAGAATATATGCATAATAATGACTCCAGAAAAATAACTCCCGTCATGGAACTCCCACTGTTTGCATCCTTAGACCGAAGACCTAAATCGGAGGGGTGGAGAGGGGATCCACTATGGTTTGCCTTTCATTGTTCTCATATCATTCATTTACCATTTTCAAGTATAAGATAGAAGGTACATCAAAATAGATCCCATAATCAATGCAAGAGGATTCATTCATTCATTCACTCCATAAACATCATAAGTTTCATGTGCTGAAAGTACAATTTCTATTTCATAATAACTAGGTACAAGCCATAATAAAGTACATGTACGATCATGACTCACTATTTCAAACTGAATATACAAATGTGCCACAAAGGGCTTTACATTCAGAATATATGCATAATAATGACTCCAGAAAAATAACTCCTGTCATGCAACTCCCACTGTTTTCATTCATTCATTTATTCACTCCATAAACATCATAAATTTCATGTGCTGAAAGTACAATTTCTATTTCATAATAACTAGGTACAAACCATAATAAAGTACATGTACAATCATGTCTCACTATTTCAAACTGAATATACAAATGTGCCACAAAGGGCTTTACATTCAGAATATATGCATAATAATGACTCCAGAAAAATAACTCCTGTCATGCAACTCCCACTGTTTTCATCCTTAGACCGAAGACCTAAATTGGAGGGGTGGAGAGGGGATCCACTATGGTTTGCCTTTCATTGTTCTCGTATCATTCATTTACCATTTTCAAGTATAAGATAGAAGGTACACCGAAGTAGATCTCATAATCAATGCAAGAAGATTCATTCATTCATTCACTCCATAAACATCATAAGTTTCATGTGCTGAAAGTACAATTTCTATTTCATAATAACTAGGTACAAGCCATAATAAAGTACATGTACAATCATGTCTCACTATTTCAAACTGAATATACAAATGTGCCACAAAGGGCTTTTCATTCAGAGTATATGCATAATAATGACTCCAGAAAAATAACTCCTGTCATGCAACTCCCACTGTTTGCATCCTTAGACTGAACACCTAAATCGGAGGGGCTGAAAGGGGATCCACTATGGTTTGCCTTTCATTGTTCTCATATCATTCATTTACCATTTTCAAGTATAAGATAGAAGGTACACCGAAATAGCTCTCATAATCAATGCAAGAAGATTCATTCATTCATTCACTCCATAAACATCATAAGTTTCATGTGCTGAAAGTACAATTTCTATTTCATAATAACTAGGTACAAGCCATAGTAAAGTACATGTACAATCATGTCTCACTATTTCAAACTGAATATACAAATGCGCCACAAAGGGCTTTACATTCAGAATATATGCATAATAATGACTCCAGAAAAATAACTCCTGTCATGCAACTCCCACTGTTTGCATCCTTAGATCGAAGACCTAAATTGGAGGGGTGGAGAGGGGATCCACTATGGTTTGCCTTTCATTGTTCTCATATCATTCATTTACCATTTTCAAGTATAATATAGAAGGTACATCAAAATAAATCTTATAATCAATGCAAGAAGATTCATTCATTCATTCACTCCATAAACATCATAAGTTTCATGTGCTGAAAGTACAATTTCTATTTCATAATAACTAGGTACAAGCCCTAATAAAGTACATGTACAATCATGTCTCACTATTTCAAACTGAATATACAAATGTGCCACAAAGGGCTTTACATTCAGAATATATGCATAATAATGATTTCAGAAAAATAATTCCTGTCATGCAACTCCCACTGTTTGCATCCTTAGATCGAAGACCTAAATCGGAGGGGTGGAGAGGGGATCATCTTTGTAAACACCTTAAATTCACATTACTAACATTTATTTTGTCCAGGATTGGTTGGCGCTTTAATCTCCCATATTCAGGATTGGGGTTGGACGGTTTTGAGCTAGTTGTGTCATGGCTACCTATCTACGAACTTCATACCGCCTTCATATCATCTGCTCTGTCCCTCTTCAACTCTTCCTATGACACCTCTTGTCTTGCTTTTGATCGACGTCTTCAACTAGTATGATGATGCACTGTTTTTATCCCGATTTTGTCCAACGTATTCATCATGGTCAATTACATTGGCTAAAATGAGATGCAACGTAATAGTTTGCACCCATATTTATAGGATAACCTTGGTCTTTTCTTGAACAAACAACACAATTGCTTTTTCTGCACTCGTAAATCCGTTTAGGGAAATCTAAAGAGGAGTAGGGCAAAGGACTTCACTAAAGGAAGACAAGTTGTGATAAAGGCATTGGAGATTCAAGAATGGGAGCTACATCGGCGATGCACACCACGTCTTTGGAGTCCCCATCTATGGTCTTCTTAGGGTTTCTTCTATTTGTCTTGACTCTACCTACAACCATCTCTTACAAAGTGTTCAAAGCCAAGGGAGAGATTAATGCACCAACAAGTTGAATTGAGGTAAGTATCTCTTTGCTTTACCCCTTTTATTTTGTGCATAGTCTGATTATGTATGTTGTATGTTTCATTTTTATTTAACATGCTTGTTACCATTTACTTTATTGTTGTCTCTACATTGTTATGGCCCTTGCCTATTACCACGGTCCTTAATCTAAATAACACAACTCTTATTTATTACTAAGTTAATGTTGGTTCTTATAAGGGCATCTATCCTTCTCTCTAAATAGAGGTTACACGTGTGGAAACTTTTTACCAGATCCATCACAACCCTTAGTTACAATCTAGATTATTTAGGCAATAACAACCTCTTTCCTACAACCTACAGACTGTGCTACAAACTATCATGTTTATGTGTTGGATCTAGAACAACCTTCTACCTTTTACCAAGTTAGAGGCTTATATATGTAGAGACCTATTTGTAGGTCTAATACATTTTGGAGAACTTGACATGAATCTTACCTCACCTTGTTGGTTGGGTCATCTTCACATTTTTATCCTTTTACAAACACATTTCTTATCGATTCTCTAATCTAATTTTCAACTTAAACATGTCAAATATTTTTAGTCTAGAGGAATTGATTAGAGTATCTTGTGTCTGATAGCAAGTAGGATGTTATGCTAGAAAAATTATGTAAGAATAGATCATGCAATTAGTTCTAACATGAGATTCAAACTAATAGATTGTCTACATGCCTTTCTAAATGCAATAAATGACATGAAAGTGTACCTTAAGCATAGTACTTTTCTTCATAATTCGAGCATTAGTTGGTTATAGGAAGATGTGTCCTTTGTTTGTTACTATAGTTAATGTTGTGCATTTTTTGATGGCTATGAAAATCTTGGTTAGCATTAATTTTTGAATGTGAGATGTCGAGAACTTAGCACATTGGATGTTAATATGTTGCTTGTAGGTTTTATATTTATAGAACTGATAGGTGGTTGAGCAATACCAACAACAATAGTTGTTTCTTTTGGTAAGTGTATTTGTGGCACCTGAGTGGCACCTTTGAGAAATTGAGGCATGCCCTAACGTGGGGTTGTAAGGTGTTGCTAGTAGGTTTTCAACATCTTTGATTTGGGGGTCAACACTTGCAATAAAGTTGTGGAAATATGGGGGCTTGTTGTGAAATGCCCCAATTTATGATGTTGATGATGGAGTTGGTCATTGAGTAATTCTAAGATTGCATTGTCACTAGGTAATGCAGGTAAGAGTCCATTGTATTCAATGTTGATTTCTATGTCTACATAACAATTACCGTTATCATCTATCTCTTGGTTGAGTTCTTGTACATCAACGACTTGGGCATCTAATGGTGTTGTTTGGCTGTTCAAAGGTGTTTCAAAAGTTTTCGGCAAGTGAGGCTAACTATCTGAATTGTTTTTGTTCCATTGTCATGGTCGGGCACTTCAGATAGTTGGGATGTCTATTGCATGTCATTGGCATGCATGGTTGAGGACGGGGATGTTGGATAGTGGAGATGTTTGTTGCACGTCATTGGGTTGGGTAGGGATGTTGGGTAGCAGAGATGTTTGTTGTGTGTCATCAACGTGGCCGAAGACATCTAATAGTTGAGATGACTATTGCACGTCATTAGGTCGGCTAGGGATGTTGGATAGCTGATATGTTTGTTGTGCGTCATTGGTGTCGCCGAGGACATTGGGTAGTTGAGATGTCTGTTGCACATCATCAGGCTGGCCAAGGATGTTGGGTAGTTGAAACGTCTGTTGCGTGTCATTGGTGTGGCCGGGGACGTTGGGTAGTGGTGTAGTCAAGGTAGGGGGGGTCAAATGAATGACAACCAAACCTTGCAGCCTGTCAAGCAACTCAAGTTGCAATCACCAACAACACTTCCATTCAATGTCCAATTCACACATCAAAACCATACACACTTTCTCCTTGCAATGAGGCAAATAACACCACACAGAGCTCAAAGATGCTTTAAGTCAATTCATAATTATTGAAGACTGTTGGACAGCCATCAATCAATCATGTTCAACTCATATTTCCATTCCCATGGAAATTCTTAATCTTTATTGGCAAATTTGGATTGTTTCCACCTGTTCAAAGCATACAAACAAGCTTAAAATGAAGCAAAATACAATTACCAAGTTCTAAAATGATCCCTTGTTGTCCTTTGTTCTCCATAAACTCAACTGTCAAAACAACCAAAAATCAACTCAACTTCTCATACAAACATGAAAGTGTGAAAATATGGTTCGTGCATTTTGTCAAACAGTTAGACTCTTTTTTAGGCATTAAAATTTCTTACAAGACAAATTGTTGTTCTCATTTTGAAGGTTGGTCCTCCTCCTAAGCAAAAAACCCATATCAAATATGATCTATGTTTATCATGAAACTACCTGAGCTTCATAACCACTACCTTTCAAAACGTTTCCTGTTCTCTTAAAAGAGGTCTGCACACCAAAATAGAGGGTTGAATCTGCAAATGGGCAACAAAATCTTGTTCTCCATGTCAAGAGCTCTATTTGTTGCTTGGGCACCTTTTGAGACTGCCCCAAACTTTCGAACCTTCACATCCCTACCTTTTCCAAGAAAAAATGTATTTCTTCCTCTCTCCCAAAAACAACGCACTTTTTTTTTGCTGTTTCAGATTCGGTTGCGTTTTTAGCATTTGGACATCATTGCTAAGGTTTGGGGGGTGTTTCCCATCATTTACACAACTCTTCATGATCCCACGACCCCCAAAAACACCCAAAAATGCCCCAGAATGACCCATATTGAGGAAAACTCAGGTCTAATTAATGCAGCTTGTTTCTACCATTAATTTGGAGGCTGTAAAATGTTTTTAGACTTACATTAGCTTCAAATAATCCCCTACTTCATGCTACATCCTTAGTGCTTTCAATGAACACAAGCTCCAAAACAACTCTTAACTAGAAACTATGGGTAATGATTTGAAGGAGGTTGTTGTTGTAGGAATAATGCTTCAGACCTTAGGACAAACATTGAGACTCATTTGAATCTTCCTAAGATGCTGCCACGGTATTAACTGTGCGAGTGAATCCAATGTGGCTCCTTATGGCTGACTTATCATGGTCAACCCCATCAAGGTGACTGTCATGAGAACATGGTAACTTTGATGGCTCAGAAAGGAAGTCAAATTGAAAACTCCACACCATGCCAATGCCTACTTCAAGTTCAAGGCCAAATGACTGGTAAAACAAACAAGGTCCAACTCCTAGCACAATGACCTTCTTTGGATTTAGAAAGAGATGCCAAAATAAATCCACCTTTTATTGAATAAAACAAACATGTTTTTGGGGATGAAAGATTTCCAACTTTACTTGGATGCTCATGCATTAGGTAGTTGAGATGTTTGTTGTGCATCATCAACATGGGAGAGGATGTTGGGTAGTTGAGATGTCTATTGTGCGTCATTAGCATGGCTAAGAACATTGGATGGTTATCTTAATTCTTCTAGAATTTCTAAGAGTGTCTTTTGAGGATTTGGTTTGGTGTAATTTGTGATTTTCTAGGTAATCCATCTTGGGTTTTCCATGGGAGGATTGACGACATCACTATTGTCAAATGTGCGGTCATCCCTTTCATAAGAAATTTGGTTCATGTGTGGCTCTCAATTGAAGACATATTAGGGCTAGTTGCTTTTGGTAATGGAGTACATCTTGATTTAAGTGTTAGGCTTGAGTGTGTGATATGATGTAATCCTCATTATAGGATGATTGTATGGCACAAGACTATTTTTGCATCTGTTCTTGTTGAGGTTCTTCATTTGTTGTGTCTTTATTAGAGATTTCAATTTTACTAAAGGATCTATGGGAGAGTAACGATGAATCTTTGAATAGTTTTGCTATTCAAGTGTCATCACATTCAAATATGTCATCATCAAAGGTTGCTTTGTTGGTGTTGCAAGGCGAGTCTTTATTGCTTTCAGTATATATTACAGGTAAATGTTTTTCTCATGGTATCAAGGAGGGTGGAAGCCAATTGGTGATGGATTTTGGTAACTTGGAAGTATTACATTTATTTTGGAGCTTGTTTGGTTCATCATCATCCGAATCTACTATGGTGACATGAAAGTTTGGATGCATGTTAAAATACTATGGTAGTGGCACATTGGTGACTTTGTCGGCTGTAGGAATTCATAATCCACCCTTTAAGTTAGTGATTGGGAGGTCCCAAGGGTTTGAGTCGACTTCATGTGTATAACGAATGCTATGAATGAATCTATAAGACATTGGCTTATGGAAGAAGCAATTGCTCTCATGCGGTGAGTCCAAGGTTGCCCTAAGAGTAGATTCTATGAAAGTAGGTCAAGGACCTTAACTTTAATTCGTATAGTTTTAGCTCCCTCTTTAATAGAGAGCCAAATGCATTCAAGTGATTTTTGGTTATTTTTTTCCAATTCATGACAACTAAGTAGTGTTTGCGTGAAGTTGTTTTTAGAATACCTTAAAAGTTTCAATGAGCCACAAGGAGGTAGCATTGTTCATCTACAAGGGATTTTCGGACTTGGGTTTCGTTGACAATAACACTAAATGAAGAGAGGAGGGTTATTGGCTCAATAGAGGATTTCATCGTTGATCATGTCGTTTATTGAAGATTCTATGGCACTTTGTTGTTTGATTTAGGTATGGTTTCAATTGTGTGAACATCAATATTTGATTGAGCTTGTGGATATTGATTAGGTTGTTTGGAATTGATATTTTCTTGGGATTCTTCTATATCTAATAATTGTTGCATCAGAAAGTTTCTATGATATGGGGATTTTTGCATGAGTTCCATTAGTGGAATTTTGCAAGGAATGGTATTGAGCTCATCAAGAAAGTTCCATTGTCTAGATTTTTGATAAGTACCACTTGGTTGAGCATTGTAGTAAGCTTTGGTGGTATTTGCGAATGGAACGTTGCCCCTTAGGTGTGGGATCCAGTGGTGGAATAGGTGGATTTTTAGATTCATTTGTTGTGGTGGTAGTATTTTTGATCATTTCTTCTTGAGGGGGCATTTTAGGTTTTGATTGGATGGCTCCCTTAAAGGCGGGCTTTCGCCTATAGTTTACTTTGAATGCATTAACATGTTGTGAGTAAGTTTTGATCATAACTTCCCTTGATGTTTGCTAATAACCTCCTAGTTCCATCACTTTATGGGTTGTTTCAAAGTTATTAATGGTTGGATAATGGGAAGCTTCTACATATGCTATGTTGGGTGAGTTATTGCATTGATGATATCTTTATTGATGACTTTGTTGTCCTTGAGAGTTTGAGGTATTTTTGATATTTTTCTTGTGTAAGTGCGTCATGATCAAAGGTTTCACCTAGCATGAAGTCATGTCTATCCTTTTGAGGTCATGAAAATTGTGTATGTCCCAAGGTGGCATGCCGCCGACATTATTTTTTAGGATTATACCATCGGGTAAGGGTTTTGCTAGATCCATCTTTTGAGGTTGAAGTATGGGTAATTTATGCTTGAGCTTATCATGACTCGAGGGTAGGTGGGTTGCGTCTTGAATACTTGGGGAGTTGAAGTCCACAACATGGGGTTGTGGATAAGTATGTTGATCTGTAAACTAGGTGGATAATATTCCACACTAAGCTTCACCAATATGGATCCTATTAATCTCCTAACTCACCATGATTGAAAGATTATTGATCTAAGCTATTTTGCTTGCTAAAACAGAGATATGAAGTGTTGGTATTGAAAATACTATCTACTGTAATGAATAAAGAGAACATAAGACAACACATAGCACATAGAACACAAGATATGACCTGGAGAAAACCCGATGTGGCAGAAACTCCAGTGGGTGAGTCAATTGTACTCCCCTTTCCACTATGTAATTCTCAACATGTACAAGTTACTACCACTTCTTGGCCTTTCATGGACAATCCTTCATTACTACACTACCCAAAGCTTGCACACATGTTTTGCACTCTTACAATACCTCATGGACAATCTCAACATTGGAACAACCACTCTCAACTAGGAGAACAATGAGATAACATGAACAAAGACCCAAACTTGCAATTCTACATTGTAGATGCGATACCAAGACCTCTCATTGCTTGCCTCTGCCTTCCACAGAGTTTGTATTTTTGCCCTCTCACCTGGGAATTCCCCAAAGAACTCAAACAAACTGTTGTGAGGAAGTGGAAATGTTTGCAACCATTCCCAATCCTGTGTTTTTGCTAGTGGCGAAACCGACGTAATATGTAGACTGACGGATACGAAACCATCTGCGTGGTTATGCAACCATCACTTGCTCAAACCGATGGTTCTGTCATCTATGAAAAACCTCTTAGTTTCAAGAGATGCTAATTGCTGACTTCACCATTTTGAGGATGTCCGGATCATCTTCACACATATTCTGCCATTGCAACTTATTTGAACTGAGGTTTTAACATGAATTGTCTTACAACAATGTCTCACAAGCAGGAATTACATAAATTGTGAATAGTGGAAACATATAGCAAACATAGATAGTGCATTGGGATCCAAATTTGGATCATGCCTCCCCAATTTGGGGATTTTGGTCCCCAAATACTTCAAGAACTCATAGTGTGAGGAATCCCTGTCTCCACTTTCTTGCCTTCTCTTGGAGGGGCATTTGTTGGATGTATTCCTCTAGCTTTGTGAACTTCAACGTTAACCTCTTCGTTCTCCTTGTGTGGCTTATTTCCTTCCATCAAAGAAGGCTGAAGACTGCAAACAAATTGAGGACAACTTGGTAGTAACTTCTGCTCTTGGTTAGTAGATATGCTTTGCAATGGACATCACCAATCTATTCCCTTATCTTTCAAAAGGAGAAAAGACATCTTGCCACTATCATTCAACAACTTTTTACTTTGAGCTCTACTTACCAAGGAGTTCTGAAATTTCCCTTCATAGGAATGGATAATGTAGTCATTTCCATCCTTGACCAACCAATATCGATTCGTCCTTCTCATGAAGACTGCATCATGCTCATATATATAGGGGCTGCCAACGAGTAGGCCTCAAACATCAATTGGTACTACATCCACAACAACATTGTCAATGAAATGTTCATTTATTGCAAACTTGACATTACATTGCTTGGAAACCTTCATCTCTGCTCCTTGTTTCACCCATCCTAGTGCATAACGATTTGGATGATTGTACACTTCCAACCCAAGTCTATCTACTAGCTCTTTACTAATTAAGTTTGCTTGAGAACATGAATCAAAAAGAGTATCTACCTTTGTCCTGTTAATCTGAACTTTTATATGGAAAAGTTTAGAAGGTACCTTTTTGTTGAGCATTATTGCCCAAACATACCTTTCCTTGAAGGGAGGAAAAGCACATCATCTTGTCCTCATCCTGGCTGCACCCATCCTCTTTTTTCCAGAACTGAGTTCATAACTTACTTCTTCCTCTTGCTTCTAAAGGGATGCAAATTTCGGATGCAACTTCTAACAAGTCTCCTTAGTATGACCATTAACATCACAGTGCCCACATTGCTTCATACATTCTTTAGTAGAAACAAAAGTAGCAATCAACACACTTTCCTTACCATTTGAAGAGGGAGACAAACCCTTGTCTTTGTCCATCTCAAGATAATGAGCTTGAGAACAAGCCTTATCAAGATCCTTCGGCTTGGCAAGGAACATTGGGCTCCTCAAGTAATTGTGTAATCCCCCAACATACTTCATCGAGATGTCATGATCAAACGTGTCTCGTCCCATTTGAACTGCCATCTTGCAAAACACACTAGTATAATCTTGTGCACTTTGTCCTGGCTATTGACTAAGATAGTGCCAAACAATAGATCCTTCCTTTTCATAGCAAAAAGGATAGATTTGCTTTTTAATCAAAACTTTAAACTCATCCCACTTACTAATAGTTGGTAGCTTCTTCATAACCAAAGAATGAACATAAATCTGAAACCAAGTTAATGCATGCTTAGATAATTTTAACCTTGCAAAGGAGATTTGTTGATACTCATTAATCTGATGTAAACTAAAGCACACCTCAAGTTGAGCTAGTTAATGTTCTAGCTTCTTTGCATTCACCTTTCCTTCATATAGTTGAATTTCAATCTTTGCTTCAACTTCAAATGGAGGTGGAGCCTTGCTGGTATGGAGCTTCATCTCATAACTAGGAGCTTCCAGCCCCTCACTTGCTTCCAATGCCTATGTAGAAACACTTAGCTTGGCCATGAGTATGTCTATAATGGACTCCAACTTATCAAGCTTCTTCATGGAAAGAGAAATACTAGCAACATCCTCTTCCAACTAGCAGAACTGTTCTTTAGCTATTCGGCTCTCTTCATCATCAGAATGTGCCATGTTTCTCACTTCTTTCTTCCACGTCCTTGTGGAGATGCGTTCTTGCAAGGGAAACGAGTCACCTTCCTCACTAGCACTTGCTGCTCGGGTAATAGGCATAATATTGCACATAGGTCACACAAAACCACACACTACAAAGAAACACAAACTAACAAAACTTGCAAAAAGCGTTAGAAAATTTTTATGGCAAAAAAAAAATAGAATTTGATTTGTAAACTAGGTGGATATTCCACACTAAGCTTCATCAACACAGATCCTATTAAGCTCCCAACTCCCAATGATTGAAAGATTACTATTCTAAGCTATTTTGCTTGTTAAAACAAAGGTATGAAGTGCTAGAATTGAAATACAACCTATTGTAATGAATAGAGAGAAAACATAAGACAACACAAAGCACAAAGAACACAAGATATGACATGGAGAAAATCCGATGTGGGAAAAAATCCAGTGGGTGAGTCAATTGTACTCCCCTTTCTACTATGTAATTCTCAAAATTTACAAGTTAATGCCACTTCTTGGCCTTTTATGGACAAAGCTTCATCACTACACTATCCAAAGCTTGCACACAAATGCTTTGCACTCTTACAAAACCCCACAAACAATCCCAATGCTGGAACAACCACTCTCAACTAGGAGAAAAATGAGATAACATGAACAAAGACCCAAACTTGCAATTCTACAATGTGGATCCATCTCCAAGACCTCTCACTGCTTGCCTCTGCCTTCCACAAAGGTTGTATTTATGTCTTGCCACTTGGGAACTCGCGAAAGAAAAACGAACCATCTTGAGGAAGTGGAAACGTTTGCAACCATTCCCATTCCTATCTTTTCACTGGTGGTGAAACAACCGTAGTATGCAGACCGATGGTTACAAAATTGTTGGGGTGGCAATTACCACCTGCAAGCATCGGCTTTTACGCAATGGCTCTTGCACAAACTGGCGGTTCCATCATTTATGACAAACCCTTTAGTTTCAAAGGTTGCAAATCGTGGACTTCACCATTACGAAGATGTTTGGATCATCTTATGTATTTTGCGATTGCAACTTATCTGAACTGATGTTTTAACATGAAGTGTCTTACAATAGTGTCTTACAAGCATGAATTACTTAAATTGGGAATAGTGGAAACATTTGGCAAACATAGCTAGTACACTGAGATCCAAATTTGGATCATATGTTGAGATACTTGAGGATGAACGGTGTTTGATTATATGTGTTTATTTGAAGGATTCTTTACTAGTTGGCTTGTGATTATGCTCAAATTGTCTTATGAAGCGGTCTTGTCTTTTGGTTTGGTCGAAAGCTTCTTCTAGAGACTTAGGGGAAAATGATTGTACTTTGTATTGTAGTTTTGGTTCTAAACCTATGACAAATAGTTTGAAAAGTCCTTGTTCACTCATGTTATGTTCGACTTGTGCTAAGAATTTTTCGCTTTTGATGTTGTTGTGTAAATTCGTTAGCTTGCTGTTTTGCATTGAAAAAATTGCGTAAGTTATTTTTAGGTAGGCTCGGATATAGAAATTTTGAATTATTCCATAAATTAAGTCTTCTAATTGGACAATGGAGTTGGGATTAAATTGGTTGTACCACTCTAATTCATCTCCAATAAGGGTTTTAGCCTATGATGTTGGGTTTGACAGTACTAGGGGATTGGTCTTGGTATGGCACGTCTTGGCCCAAACGGACTTGGGTGTACCCTAGCCGACTGAGACATGCTTGGGGCAAATCCACAGGGCAAATGCCCCAAAAGTAACATTTTGTTTCTTTTGAAAGTTTTTCAGTCAACCACCATATTGTTAAAGAATTAAAAAAACTCTGAAACATGAAAGGAAAACTTAAAAAGCTTTCTTACCGTGTTTGGAGGGTAAGTTTGATGTTCAAGAAATTGGATTATTTTTTTTATACCATGGGCTTTGTCGAATAGTGATAGCCTCAATGTGACAGATTAGCGAATTGTTTGGTTTTATAGAAGGTTTTTTTTTTTTTGATTTGGATAAGAAATTGGGAATTATAAAGTACTTGATGAGGGTGAAATAGAGATGCTGGTGAAGCAAGAGAATCAACTATGACATTTTGATATCTTGGAATTGGTTCAATGGTAAAAGAAGCAAATTCTTTGGCAAGTGTGGTAGCCATTTGATGATATGCGATTAAATTTTTGCTTTTGCATTGATAATCACCATTAACTTGGTGATAGATAAGTTGTGAGACACTCAAAGCGTGTAGATATGAGATATCTAAGTCAATGGCAGCTTTCATGCCTAATATTAGAGCTTCATATTTGGCCATGTTATTAGTGACATCAAAAGTTAATCAAAATGCTAAAGGTACGATCTTACCATGTGGATTTGTTAGAATACATCCTGTCCCAGCTCCTTGGAGGCATTTTGCACCATCAAAGTGAAGTGTCTAGGTATCTTCATGTAAATCAATGGGAACTTCATGTAGTTCTTCGATAACTACTTTAGGTTTAGTAGTATCAAGAGTGATATTGGTATCTTTTTGATTATTTGCTTCTAGATCAGCCGTGAAATTATGAAGACAATATTTGAGAGAGATAGCTTGGTTAAGACCTTCACTAAAAAGAATGTTGTCAGGGAGATTATCTTGAAGGTGATTTGTGGCTGGTAAAGGTGCTGCCACAAGTTGGTAGGTGATGACTTGTCCTTTGACAAATTTTTTAGTAACAATGCTTAGGTCGAATTCCATCAATAGGACCATTCATTTGCCAATTCTATCTCTAGGTGAGAATGCTTTGAAGAAGAAATGACGAAACGGATCGGAATGAACAATGACATAAGTGGTTTGATAGAGCATATAATGACGGAGCTTTTCAGCTGGTAAATATATGGCAAGGCAATCACGTTTCACTTTGGTATAACGTTTTTCATAATCAATGAGTTCTCGACTGATGTAATAGATAACGTACTCTCTACTAGTATCATCTTGTTGGGAAAGTATTGCCCCAATTGATATGGGGGTAGAGAGGTATATATAATTAAGGGATAATCGTTTGAAGGTGGTCGAAGAGTAGGAGGATGGAGCAAAGATTCTTTCATACTATCAAATAATTTTTTGGCATGAATCTGTCCATTCTAAAGCATTATCTTTTTTGAGAAGTGAATTGACAGAGTATATATGGTAAGCCATTTCTAGAAGGAACCGTCAAAGTGCCCCAAGTTTTCCAAGGTAAGTACGTATGTCAAGAATGGAGCGAGGAATACGCTTGATGATGGCTTTTATTTTGGCCGGATCGACATCAATGCCTCGAAGAGAGACTAAGAACCCTAAAAATTTACTAGATGTAATTCCAAACACACATTTGTATGGGTTAAGTCTAACTTTATATTTGAGTAGTTGATCGAAAATGATAGCTAGATCAGTGAGATGTATTGTATGACTTTAGATTTTGTAATATCCCAAATTGGAATATTATATGTTAATTTGGATTTCTCGGAATTCATTTTTAAAGTTCGAAATAATAATATTCAATGAATATAGAATTATGTTTTTATTAAGAAGATAATAAATTTATATAACAAATAATGTTGTATAATGATCAAATGTGCAATGCGGAATTCTGGTTATAAATATTCTAATAGAGAATTTTCAAAGGGTTTCGTCCTTGAGGGGTTGATATCAAGGGGTTTCGTCTTTGTATCTAATAAATGAGGGGTTTCGTCGTCAGTTATAAAAGAAGAGGTTGCTGCCTAAACTTCAGATAAGGGAATGAATGTCAAATCTCAATATATATGCTTTTCCTTCACCAAGATCTTCTTATAAATACCTTTCATAGCTTTGCATCAAATGATGTGTCTCATTTCCAAAGTGATGCGTCTTTTCATCAAATGGGACAACTTGCATTAATATAACTTTTATTCCTTGCATTAAATGTGGTGCTCCTTTCCATATGGACAATTTATTTAATTTAGTGCTGCTGTAGTTAATTTAATTGCTGTTGGTTTAGGCGATTCCATTGGCAATTTTTTTACATTAATGCAGTTCATGTTTATGTTCTCCTTTGTATTTGGGGATATTACAGACCTCCTTTCTTTAGATGGATTGTCCTCAAGCAATTTTAAACCTGATAGTACACTCCACAACAAACTATAATCAGCTCCAAGCTTAGATGTTTCTTTCCCCATCTTTGTAGAACTGATTGCATTATTATTAGTTCTCTCTTGCAAGGGATTATTACAATTGTTTTTTCCTGAATCCCACAACCTTTTGCCATTATAACCATCGCTGTAATTATTAACGAGCTCTTCGCTGAGCATAAGGATCTTGGGACCTTTACGTACTCCAAATTGATCATTTTTTGGGTTGCTAATGCCCTGTTTAAGCTCATTTGTCACTAGATCTGCCCTTACAATCTCCATTAATGACTCACCTGCACTATTTTCATTGCGATAATAGGACGAATTTATGGTTGTCATAAGATGATTCCAACGTTTGTTCGGTTGTTCAAGTTCAAGAACCTTCGCCTCCAACTCGGGCTCAGAGAATTCTTTGAGTGATGTTGTTGAGATGTTTTTCAACACTGAATAGTTTACTTTCACCGACTGCTCTACAACTCAATGTTGTTGCCTAAATCATTTTCAACCATCCAAAATTTATGCTCTTTTGGTAGCTTCTCCGTGATGACTTGTTTGACCGAATTTCGCTGCCATTCATCTTCCTCTGGTACACATTTCCCATATAAACGACAAAAATCTATGAATGTGAATTCATCCCTTATCATAGGATCAAGATTCAAATATTTATTGTGACATGCATAATATCATTGAAAGTCAACTCGGTCTGATCTTCTTGTATTGGTTCCTCTTGTTGAAGGAATGTGGGCATGGTTGGGTGTACATAAGTCTTTGATGGGAGTCCTTGACGTCTGTTATTAAATGTATAACCCTGTGGTGCTTATGATGATCTTCCCTCACCATTAGAATTCTGAGTTAGCGAGTTATTCAACTGCTGCATTTGTTGAACTAATTGTGACATCAACATATATACTTGAATTGCCCTTGGGCCTATCGGTCAAATTGTGCATCATTTATGTTGTTTATCTTGACCTTATGATTTGAATGCATAAAGCGTATCAAAACCCTTAGACTGACATGAGGAAAAGCTCTGATATCATTGTAATATCCCAAATTGGAATATTATACGTTAATTTGGATTTCTCGGAATTCCTTTTTAAAGTTCAAAATAATAATATTCAATGAATATAGAATTATGTTCTTATTAACAAGATAATAAATTTATATAACAAATAATGTTGTATAGTGATCAAATGTGCAATGCGGAATTCTGGCTATAAATATTCTAATAGAGAACTCTCAAAGGGTTTCGTCCTTAAGGGTTGATATCAAGGGGTTTCGTCCTCAATTATGAAAGACAAGGCTGCTGCCTAAACTTTAGATAAGGGAATGAATGTTAAATCTCAATATATATGCTTTTCCTTCACCAAGATCTTCTTATAAATACCCTTCATAGCTTTGCATCAAATGATGTCTCCTTTCCAAAGTGATGTGTCTTTTCATCAAATGGGATGACTTGCATTAATATAACTTCTATTCATTGCATTAAATGTGGTGCTTCTTCCCATATGGACAATATATTTAATTTAGTTGTAGTTAATTTAATTGCTGCTGGTTTAGGCAATTCCATTGGTGATTTATTTACATTAATGTAGTTCATGTTTATGGTCTCCTTTGTATTTGAGGATATTACAGATTTGGCAATGAGATCATTTACATGGGTTTCCATTATCTTGTGTGTTAAAAGCACAACCATTGAGAGGGGGGTGAATCAGTGAGCTCTTAAAACTTTTTTTTAATTCTTTAATTCGTTAGCCAAGCATCAATACAGAATCCATAGAGCAATCAAACCACAATAAATAACATAAAGACATAACACATGATATAGGTGGGAAACCCTTAAAAGGAAGAAAACCCACAGTGATCATTGCATGGACTACATGTCCTAAATCAGATATGCAATGAGTCAACAAGATTGCTAAGCACCCACTCGGCTTGAGGCATTAACCCCAATTAGTCAAGTACCAACTTGACAAAAAGATTTAGCAAGCACCGACTTGCTAAGAAACACCAACTCTTTGATTTGTAGACACCAATCTACAGGTGGCTTCAACCCCCTTTGCCAAGCACCAACTCAGTTGCTTCAAATCATCCACCTTTCTCAGTTGTTTTTGTTAACAAATGATGGTACAATTATGCTCTCTCTGCTTATCGATCTCAGATTTATTCTGCTGTTTTACTGCTTATCAATCAAATAGACATATTAGGCTCTCTTTCTTTCTGCTCTTTATTTTCAAAGATTCTGTTCTCTCTGCGTTCTCTACTCCATCTCTTTTAACGTATTCTGTATATTTTATGAATCATTCGATGATTTCATACTCACGCCTCTCTGGCCCTCTGTTCTTCAACAGACCTGTGCTCTGCGCCTTAGCGAATTTATCTAATCATCCTCTCTGGCTATCCGTTCCTCAACAAACCTCTACTTTGCTCCTTAACAAGTTTATATATTCATCTTTACTCACTTGCTTCCGAAAGGACAATTTGATTTTGTTTATATACAAAACGTTCAACCACCTCTTGAAAGTCGACCAAACAAAACTCTATAGTCGGCCATCTTAATGATTTATTCTCTTTTGAAAACATAATTCACATTAGCTTATATAAAAGCTCACTCACATAGGTTGCCCTGAGTGAAACGAAACTGGGATAGACCAAGCAATCATTAGAATACATTTAGTGTCGGCTTGATGAATTTTGTAGTAGTCTTGATGCAGTTCGTAGCAGCTTTGATGTAGTTCGTAGCACCTTTGATGCAATCCGTAGCAAGCTTGAGCAATCCATAGCAAATCTGATGCATTTCGTAGCAAACCTGATGCAATCCATAGCAACTCTGATGCAGTTCGTAGCATCTTTGATGCAGTCCGTAGTAACCCTGATGTAATCCGTAGTAACTCTGCAGTCCGTAGCAAATTTGATGTAATTCCTAGCAAACTTGATGCAGTCCATAGCTGCTCATAGAAATTCCTTGACATCAATGACCATATTCTTTACTGAATAGCAAACCCTTTGAAATCAATGACATCTCAACATTGTGTATGAGATCATGGAAAAAGTGGGTAATTGTACGTTGATAGGTTGCTCTGGCGTTTTTAAGACTGAAAGGCATTTTGACATAACAATAGATGCCCCATTCGGTAGTAAATGTTGTTTTATGTTGGTCTTCAGGAGTTATATGAATTTGGTTATACCCTGAGAAACCGTCCATAAGTGATAACATTTCATATCCAATGGTGGAATTAATTGTATCATCTATTGAAGGTAACAAAAAGTTAGGTTTTTGGACATGCTAGGTTAAGCTTACGAAAATCGATGCATATATGAATAATCATGGTGACTTTTTTATGAACGGGAATGATGTTTGACACCCATTTTGAGTAGTCAACAGGTTTGATGAATTTGGCATCCAAAAGTTTAATTATTTCTTTGTGACAAGATAGAAATTTCAGATGAAAATTTTCGTTGTTTTTGTTTGACTGGTTTGGCATCTGGGTAAGTGATGATATTACGTATGACAATGCTAGGATCAATCCCTGGCATATCTTCATATGACCAAACAAATGTTTCGTGATACTTGTCAAAGAATAAGCTAATGTTATCATGCTTTGTTGTAGTGAGTTCTTTAGAGACAGTAATAGGTCGAGGACATGGTGTACCATATTCTATTTTTGTGGTTTCTTCAATGAGCATAGCATTTCCATCTTGGAAATGGTATGGAGCATGAGGGAGAGAAGAAATAGGATTTGTTGTAGGATCCACAGTGGCAACAAAGTTATTAAAACGAGGAGCTTTTTGTGTGAAGCTTTTAAGTTTCTGATGTTAGGGAAGTTGCGGTTCTTGAGCATGGAGTAATTCAAGTATATCTTCTTCAATAGGGAACGTGGGTAATGGTCCATAGGATTCAACATCTACTTCGAGATCAATGGTTTTGTTACCATTACAATCATATTCATAATGTATTTGTCATACATCTATGGTTTTAACATCTAAGGTAATTTTGGGTGTAGGTTGGATTTGAAGGGAATGAGGTTGAGTGTTGTCAACCGCAATGGTGATAGTTGTGTTAGTTTGTATTGTAGATGAAACTTCAATTGTATTGAGGTGGATAGCTTCAGTGGTATCAATGGAAGAAAGAGGTTGTAAAATGTTTGGTTGTGTAGAAAGTGTAGAAGGTTCGGGAGTGGAGAGTTCTTCAAGCACCCATGGGGTATCTAATAGTGGAGGATTAAGGGGATATACATGACCTTCGGGTTTTGATTCAATATTAGTTGATATGTGAATGAGATGGACATCACGGTTGAAGGCATGCCTTTTGGCTAATGTCTTTTGATAGTGTTGTACATCTAAGTCTTGCGATTGAGCTTGGGCCATGATATAATTATCATCATATGTGTGGGAAATAGTGCATGCATTTGTTTCTATGGGAGAATTAGAAGGGGATGCACCTAAATTGCTAAATTTTCGGGGAGACATTGTTAAAGGATTTTAAAATAATTTGGCAACTCCACACTCATCACATGTGAAATCATCTTGTGTGTAAGAAGCTTCGTATGTATTACATGGAGGAGGAATTTCAATGATATCATCAATTAGAAGGATGGTACGATCACCTGGAAGTAAGGAAGGAGGAAGCCACTCCAAAATGTAAGGAGGTAATTTAGTGGTATTACAAGTATTTTGTAAGTTATTATGTTCATCATCATTGGAATCAGTGAGAGTGACCTATAAATCTAGATTCATGTTAATAAATTCAGGTAGAGGTGCACTGTTAATGCGTGGAATGGTTGGAATATGATATTGAGATTTGGGGTTGGGTAGTTGTATACTCCATGGATTGGGATTGGCCTCATGTTTATAGCATTTGCCATTATGGATGAATTTAATGCATTGACTACCTGAGGAGACAATAACCTACATATGATGCGTCCATGGGCGACCTAGGAGCATGTTGTGAGATAATTGTAAATCAAGAACCATGAGTTTAGTGTGTATTGTCTTGGGTCCAATAGTGAGTTGAAGCTAAATACGACCAAGTGGTTTTTGATTTGTTTTATCAAATCCTCTACATGTGAGACGAGTTGGTTTAAGATTATCTTTGGTATATCCAATCTATTGTATTAACCAAAGAGAGGTGACATTAATTCCCGATCCTTCATCTACTGAGACTTTTTGAATGAGGGTATATTGATTGCAATTTTAATAAAGAGGGGTGGATTATCGGCTTGAAAAAGAATTTCATCGTTAATCATGTCTTCAAGAAATTCTATGGAAGGTTTAGAAGAGGTACAAATAGTTTCAATAGCATGTACTCCTATAAGTGAAGGATCTTTAGGAGGATTGTCCAAATCAAGGGATGGTGGTTCTTCAATGTCTTGTAATTGTTGCATTAGAAATTTACAATGATATGGAGAAGTACAAACTAGCTCCATGGGGGATTTTACAAGACATTGAATTGAGTTCTTCCAAGAAATTCCAATGGGATTTAAAAGATGAAGAACCAACACGAGGTTTATGAGGTACAATGTTTTTCATAAGAATAGGAGAAGTAGATTGAGGTTCTGGTTGTGGGAGTGTTTCCTCATTTGGTTCGGAAGGTATGGTAGTGGTGGTATCTTTAAGTAGTTGGTCTTCGGTTAATGGTTTTAAAGGTTTAGTGTCCGGAGTTTTGTGAGCAGGTTTGCATCTATAATTGACATTGGCTGTGTTCACATATTGGGAATTGTTATAATATTGGTCATAATTGGCATCGATTGCACAAATATCCTCGTTTGAATGTTGTATGTTAAAAGTAGAGAGATTTTTGAGGTTTGGATGACGAAGGTTTGGTAAACTGTTTCTTTTGAGAGGCTTCAACATAGTCATGATGACGTAATTTGATCATAGTATCATGGTCAAATGTATCTCCTAACATAAAAGAAGCAACAAATTTGAGGAGTCCACGACATGTATCATGAGAATGATCCACATCAACATGGAACCAACATAATTTGTTAGAATACCATGAAGGTGGAACATTATTATAGGTGAAAGGTTTAGAGGGAGATAATAGTTGCTTCATTTGTTGGACTGTTAACGGTGTATCGGAAGCAAGGGGATTATCCACTTTGACTATTCTTGCTTTTGTTTGAGGAGGATTGCTAGTAATCACATTAGTGGAATTTTGGAAAGATCCCTTGATGGATTTATGATTTCTCAAATTGTTTCATAAGAAAGTCTTGTCTTTTAGCTTGATCAATTGTGTCATTTAGGTTTTGCGGAGAAAAAGTTCGAACCTTATATTGAAGTGAGGGTGTTAGTGTGGTTATAAAGAATTTGAATAGATTATCATCATTCATGTTATGATTTGCTTTATGAGCCAAAGATTTCCATTGATTAATGAAGTCATGAGTTGATTCGGAGGGTGATTGTTTTGCATTGATAAAATGACCAAGACAATTTCTAGGAAGGTTATTTTGTTGAAATTTCTTGACTAAGGCATTAACCAAATCTTATAATTGCTAGATAGAATATTGAGGTGAGTGATTATACCATTCTAGGACATCTCTTGTGAAAGTTTTGACTAGAAGTTTGGTGTTAGCAAAGGTATTTGTTTGAATCCATTCTTTGTAGAGATTACCAAATGCCTTAAGAAAGGATGTAGGGTCTTTAGTCCTATCATATTTAATAGTCGGAGAAATATTTTCAATATCAATAGAAACAATGAAGGGAGCTAAAGGTTCATTTTGGATATTTTGAAGCAACTGTTATGCATAAGGGGTTGCAGAATGATTTATCCATTGGTATCTCTAAGAGGAGGGATAAAGTTTTGATTAGTTTGAGGTAAAATAAGAGGAGGTTGATTGATCATGTATAATAGTTGTTGCATTTGCATTATTTGATATGTATTTGTTGTTTGCATAACATTCATTTGTTGGACTATTTGTGCAAGGATTTGAGTGGTATCGATTTGTGCATTTGAATTATTAGGGTTTGAAAGGGAAAGGTTAGTGTTGGTATTAGGAGGAATATTGGTGTTGGTGGGAGGAGGGATGTTCCCTGTTAATGGATTTCCTATGGGGTTGCTTGTTAGGCTTGTGTCGATTGCTCCTATAGTGTAATAAGGTAGTTTGGATAGGGTAGTGTTTTGAGAAGTGTGAAATGGATCGGATCTATTGGTGTCATCATTTTGGGTGATTTGAACCATATTGCAATCCATAGATGAAGGGTGAGAGGAGGTGCACCAAGAGTATCTTCTTGGGTAACTAAGGTAGGAAGGAAAGAACAACCTATGTATCGTCTAAATGGATTAAAGCTATCCAAGAAGATTTTAATAGGGGATATCATGATGTTATGAATGAAGTTTGGACAAAATTGGCCAAGTACTAAATGGGATCGACTAGATAGGAATTCAAAAAAAGGATTGAATCGGCCAGAGGGTACACAATCAGCCAGATGGTACAAGGTCAAACTGATCGGTTGTGTTCTGGAAGAAGGTAAACATAACAATGGGCAAAAAACAGAGTCAAATAGTTAGACTGTGTTCTGTAAGAGGACAAATAGAAAAGCTCTGTGGGAAATTGAGTCAACTGTGCTCTATAGAAAAACAAATAGAGTAGCCTATAAGAGACTGAGTTGACTGTGTTCTGTAGGTAGGAAAAATTTGAAATGGTATAAATTTGTATTAATGCTGGCTAATACAAGTTTTACAATACAAAATACAGTTTGCAAATAACAAGCAACAATACTAAAATGTAAATGCTAATCTAATAAACCTACATTCCTATTTGTTTTAAATTATGTTTTAAAATGTGATAGGCCATTTGGATTTGCAAAAGAACTAAAAGAGGTAAGCTAAAGCTGGTTTTAGGTATGTTAAGGCTGAAAAGGACTTGTATTGGTGATGGTACTGGGTTGGTATTGGGGCCTACCCCCTCACTTCATCACAATCGGCCAAATGGTACAAGTTCAAATTGATCGATTGCATTTTGGAAGAAGGTAAATATAACAGTGGGCAAAAAACAGAGTCAAATAGGTAGACTGTGTTCTGTAAGAGGACAAATAGAAAAGCTCTGTGGGAAACTAAGTCAATTGTATTCTGTAGGAAAACAAACAGAGTAGCCTGTAAGAGACTGAGTTGACTATGTTTTGTAGGTAAGAAAAAATTGAAATGGTATAAATTTGGACGATTGAGTAGCAATTTTGTAGGAAAATAAACTAAACACACAGACAACTAGATGGATTAGGTCGATCTAGTTGCAACTCAGCACAAACTTTGTATCAACGCTGGCTAATACAAGTTTTGCAATACACAATACAATTTGCAAACAACAAGCAACAATACTGAAATGTAAATGCTATTCTAATAAGCCTACATTCCTATTTGTTCTAAATTGTGTTTAAAAATGTGATAGGGCATTTGGATTTGCAAAGGAACTAAAAGAGGTAAGCTAAAGATGGTTTCGGGTATGTTAACGCTGAAAGAAATTTGTATTGGTGATGGTATTGGCTTGGTATTGGGGTCTACCCCCTCACTTCATCACAATCGGCTAGAGGGTTCAAGGTCAAATTGATCGATTGCGTTTTGGAAGAAGGTAAATATAATAGTGGGCAAAAAACAGAGTGGAATAGGTAGACTGTGTTCTGTAAGAGGACAAATAGAAAAGCTCTCTGAGAAACTGAGTCAACTGTGTTCTGTAGGAAAACAAACAGAGCAGCCTGTAAGAGATTGAGTTGATTGTGTTTTGTAGGTAGAAAAAATTTGAAATGGTATAAATCTGGACGACTGAGTAACAATTTTGCAGGAAAATAAGCTAAACACAGACAACTAGATCGATTAAGTCAATCTAGTTGCAACACACATCACAAACCTTGTATCAATGCTAGCTAATACAAGTTTTACAATAAAAAATACAATTTGCAAACAACAATACTGAAATGTAAATGCTAATCTAATAAGCCTACATTCCTATTTGTTTTAAATTATGTTTTAAAATTTGTTAGGGCATTTGGCTTTGCAAAGGAACTAAAAGAGGTAAGATAAAGCTGGTTTCAAGTATGTTAAGGCTGAAAGTGATTTGTATTGGTGATGGTATTGTCTTGGTTTTGGGCTTACCCCTCACTTTATAATCCCGCAACGATAAGGGTGTCGGGGGTTTTGTCAATACATACCATCAGCCACGTATTTATACTTGGCCAGAAAATTGAATCGGCTTCCCCTTTGGTGATCAAATCCAAGTAGGTAGACTTGGTTAGAAGTGTTTGAATGGTTATTTGATATTTTGTGATTTGTTAGTGTGTGAAAGAAGAAAGTGACTAATCCGATAAATTAACCTTTTTAGTTATACTATGTGCACTACTCAACAAGCAAGCATATAAATGAAAAGTGAATTAATTACTAACAATGTGATATAATTTTCTTTGCTTGAAAAAGACACAGTACTAAGTTGATTGTATCGATGTAGTATGTAAACAATACAGAACATAGTCAATCTGGTCAACTCTGTCTTTTGCAAGACAATCTAGAGAAACGCAGTCGAGTAAGTTGACTGAGATTCCTGGGTAAGAAGCAGTTACAGAACTAGGTCGAGCCAATCGACTTAGTTTATTGTAATGTGACAGTTTTTATAGAACTGCAAAACTGGGAAAACATAATTGAAGTTTGATTGAAATTGAGAAATGAAATAATCAGGTTGGTTAGAATGACCCTGAAGTTGGTTTTTGATCAATTTGCTTTTTGATTGATTTTAGCAATGTATTGAATCTGCTAAATTTTTGTTTTTAATCTATGTTGTCCAGATGAGGGTTTGACCCTGCAAAATAAATCGATTTAGTAGTCTAAACAGAACTTTCAGAGGGTTTTTAATCTAATGCCTATATTCACAATAGTATTCTATTGACATTGGTTGCGTTCGCATATTGAGAGTTGTTATAATATTGGTCATAATACAAGTTTTGCAATACAAAATACAATTTTCAAACAAGCAACAATATTGAAATGTAAATGCTATTCTAATAAGCCTACATTCTTATTTGTTCTAAATTGTGTTTTAAAATGTGATAGGGCATTTGGATTTGCAAAGGAACTAAAAGAGGTAAGCTAAAGATGGTTTCGGGTATGTTAAGGCTGAAAGGGATTTGTATTGGTGATGGTAATGGCTTGGTATTGGGGCCTACCCCCTCACTTCATCACAATCGGTCAGATGGTCAAGGTCAAACTGATCGATTGTGTTCAGAAAGAAGGTAAACATAATAGTGGGCAAAAAACAGAGCTGAATAGGTAGACTGTGTTCTGTAAGAGGGCAAATAGAAAAGCTTCGTGGAAAACTGAGTCAGCGGTGTTTTGTAAAAAAAAAACAGAGTACCCTGTAAGAGTCTAAGTTGATTGTGTTTTGTAGGTGGGAAAAATTTGAAATGGTATAAATATGGACAACTGAGTAACAATTTTGTAGGAAAATAAGCTAAACACATAGACAACTAGATTGATTAGGTCAATTTAGTTGCAACACACATCACAAACCTTGTATCAATGTTGGCTAATACAAGTTTTACAATACAAAATACAATTTGCAAACAACAATACTGAAATGTAAATGCTAATCTAATAAGCCTACATTCCTATTTGTTTTAAATTATGTTTTAAATTTTGATAGGGCATTTGGCTTTGCAAAAGAACTAAAAGAGGTAAGCTAAAGCTGGTTTCAGGTATGTTAAGGCTGAAAGGGATTTGTATTGGTGATGGTATTGACTTGGTTTTGGGCTCGCCCCCTCATTTCATAATCTCGCAACGATAAGGGTGTCGGGTGTTTTGTCAATATATACCATCAACCACGTATTTATACTCGATCAGAAAATCGAATCGACTTCCCTTTTGGTGATCAAATCCAAGTAGGTAGACTTGGTTAGAAGTGTTTGAATGGTTATTTGATATTTTGTGATTTGTTAGTGTATGAAAGAAGAAAGTGACTAATCCGATAAATTAACCTTCCTAGCTATACTATATGCACTACTCTAAACAAGCAAGCATATAAATGAAAAGTGAATTAATTACTAACAATATGATATAATTTTCTTTGCTTGAAAAAGACACAGTACTAGGTTGTTTGTATCGATGTAGTATGCAAACAGGACAGAACATAGTTGATCTGGGCAACTTTGTCTATTGCAAGACAATCCAAAGAAACACAGTCGAGTAAGTCGACTGAGTTTCCTGGATAAGAAGCAATTACGGAACTAGGTCGAGCCAGTCGACTTAGTTTACTGTAATGTGACAGTTTTTATAGCACTGAAAAACTAGGAAAACAGAATTGAAGTTTGATTGAAATTGAGAAAAATGAAATAATCAGGTTGGTTAGAATGAATTTGAAGTTGGTTTGATCAATTTGCTTTTTGATTGATTTTAGCAATGTACTGAATCTGCTAAATTGTTGTTTTTAATCTATGTTGTCCAGATGAGGGTTTGAACCTGCAAAATAAAATGTTAAAATAAATCGATCTAGTTGTCTAAACAGAACTTTTAGAGGGTTTTTAATCTAATGTTTAGACTATTAGAGGGTTGTCCTGGAGTTCAAATTTTCTAATAAGTTCTGTTTAGACTATCAGAGGGTTGTCCAGATGAGGGTTTGAAAATTGACAAAAAGAGTTCTTAGAGAAATACCTAAATTGTGACTTATTTGTGTAGTATCAGAAGTTGAAAATAATAGGAAATAGGTCTAGGAGCCAATGTGGACATAACCCAAAAAATTAAGAAGAAACTGGTAACTTTGGAAATTTGACCAAGATAGGAGTGCACTATCTTGACATGACCAGAATCAAAGTGGTCCGATCCTAGCAAGATGAGTATAGCGTGGTCATCGTGTCCAATCGTGGTCAGAGGATGTCAGATTTGATGAAATTATGCGAGTGTCTTGTTTGGTCCTCCCTGATGAAAACCTCTCTCAGATTCTCTTAACTTAGTGTAGATCTCATGGAATTGCTTCTCCTTCCTTGTAACTCTAATTGGCTCAAATCACCTTGCAAGACAATAAAAAATGGAAGTAGTTATGAGGGGCTTAACTTAGTTAGACCCCTATTCTTTGAGAAGTTGGCAGTTAGTAGTCATGCTAGTCAACAAGCAGTCCAATGCAATATGAGGATCCTGACCCTTATACATATAAATGAGATGCAAACAACTAGTAGATTCTATATACTTTTCAAGAATCGTCCAATTTTGCTTTTGGTATAGGGGTGCTACTCCAACGCTTTAATAAATGGCTTATCAATTTAGATCTAAGTGTATTTCCCTGTGAATCCTTATCCTAAATGCATCAATGCATTGATGTACTTATAGACTTATTGAATTCAGACTAAGACCTTATTGGCATGCAAGCTAACAAACAAAAGGTGGAAAAGCCGACATATAGGGCACAAGGAACCAAAAAAAAGGCAAAAGGGGTCAAGGAACCCATGAAAAAAGACCCCTAGGATTGTACTGGTCCAATCCTGTTTAGGTAATGAATGTACTGGTCCAATCCTGGCAGGTTGGAAAAACCCCAAAACAATGCTTGGACATATTGACAGCATCCAGGGTCAGATTGGGGCAAGAAAATAGTCGATCTGTAGGTTTTGAAGCAATCCAAATTGAATGGTGGTATTATCATTGATCCAAAGTGAACAAAAAGTTAAGTTGTAAGGACAACTCAAAACAAGGGAAGGCAATATGGGGCCAATGCAAGGGAAAACACGCCAATAAGAGCCTAATCTGAACTAATGAACCGTATGCATAAAAGTACATTAAGCAAATAACTAGTCCCATACCAAAATTAGGTGTCTACACTAGTATTTGAACTCTGTCAAGTTCAATCCCTTGCCCCTTTTACTTAGCTATGTATAGATAAATGCATCAGCCAATACGTGTTCTAAATTGATACTGAAAAGAAATTTGAATTGTAAGTGTGTATCAATCGACGCATAAGTACACATCAGCGTGTGTACTCACGTGTGCGATTGATATCAATACATGATTCAGTTGTAGGTACATATGTACATACACAAACTTACAGATTTACATGATCATATGCACATACAAATCAAACTATAGCATTACCCAGAACACACTTAATTACTACAAGTTGCATCATAACTCATATTGGAAGCATAATAGTACAGCAACAGGTTATAGCAGAAAGAGTAATGGTTGCTTAGTAATCAAGCCATAAAAGTTCAGATGAAGTGTACAATAAGAGGACATCAAACAATAACTTCAGTACAGGTTATTCAACCCAAGTATGGCTATCTAATCTCATCTAATGTAAGTTTTCTTGAATGAGATAGGCCAAGAACTAGTTGTAGTCCCGTAAAAGTACTGCTTATAATCTCATGATACAATAAAGTGATAAAGCTTCGTGTTCAACAGATCAAGTATTTCTCCCTACAAGTTTTAAGGCCTGAACAGCTAGTGACTCAGTGAGTGATGCCAGATTTCCATGAGTGGAAGAGATTTGTCAGCCTAATGAAGCCCAACCCAATTTACAAGTCCCCGTGGTTTATCCTCTCCTTGAATCCATTCAAGATTCCTCCAATAATCATCATAACTCATGATAAAACATATATGAAAAGTTGTAATGTTTCTATAGCCAAATAAGGTGCAGCCTAGAAAGCAACCCAAGTTTTCTAAACCTTTACAACCTCCTTAATATTCCAAGTTTTTAAAAGTTTTCATTGCCAAGATGTCTGTACCTTTCAAATAATCCCATTGGTTCATGATGAGCTCAAACTTATCAAATTGAAAACTGTAATGAACAT
Source organism: Torreya grandis (assembly GCA_037957365.1). Taxonomy (NCBI): domain Eukaryota; kingdom Viridiplantae; phylum Streptophyta; class Pinopsida; order Cupressales; family Taxaceae; genus Torreya; species Torreya grandis. The sequence goes on along the minus strand of JARHVA010001852.1, from coordinate 1,158,291 downwards.
CTTTAATTCCCATTAATCTCATGGCCTTTGAAAGCCAAACTTTGTTTCACAACAGTGCCAAAAGGACAGATACTGATGGATCCTAGACAATAGTTAGTCCATGTAAGAACCCTTTTGAACCAAAATGGAAAGAAGTTAATGTTCCTTAAGAAGCAAATGCGAACAGGGCAGTGATGGCTTACCTAACCCATGCCCATATCAAAAGCCCAATTTGAGACTGAGCTTTGTAATATTCCTATTCGACATGTTAACCATCTAATGTATTGTTTGCAGCTCATCAATAAATAGGACCGAGTCCAAAGACAATACTTAGATACAAATTCTCAACTTCTTCAAAGAGCATTAAGCATCCAATAAGACTGTGCAGAGGTTACCGATCATAACTCATGGCATAGCTTCATATTAGAGTAAATCTTATCCTCGCGGATATATGATTTTCACATGATACATATTGCTGACAAAATTGATAAGCTAGTGCTTCAAAGTTTTGTTACCATAACTCAGTAAACCCTAAGTACAGCCAGGACAGTGTTTCATTCCTCATCAATCGAATTATAAGTTATAGCCAACTACAAAACCAAAAAGTACAACTACATGGAAAGTTCATAATGTCTGACCAAACTAATACAATCCTTATGTTACTTAGTTATCACCATGGAAAATTTCATAAAACACATCATAAGGCAGGGTAATAAAGTACATATCAAGGGCAGAGTACCTCCTGTGTGGCAGAATCATTACGGCTTTAATGTTTTCCATTAAGGCCAATACCTCCTAAGTACATCCAACAAAAATAGTGTTTTACAGCTGAACATCAAGTAGAAGCTACAACCAAACACAACTTCACAAGGTGCAACAATAAGGCAGGGATCATAGGCAGAGGTCTACCACAAACTCAACACTCAACAAAAACTAACCCTATTTCAACCTACAGCCGTCACTTGTGACAGAATATAGTTTACATGGTAGAGACCTCATTGGAAGGTAAAGTATGCTCTGGTTCTTCAAATAGTTGTATCTAACGTCTGTCAACACTTATTCATGGCAGAACCACCATAATAAACCAAAATTTAGGCTCATCCTATCAACAACCCTCATACCAAAATTATTTTACAAGAACAATCCTCCGAAGGTTTTGTTTACAAAACAGATAAATCTCCAAACCTTCTAAATTTCTCATGACTGAAACTGTCTCGACACACAGTATTGTTCATATTATACAAGAGTGGAGTTTAGATACAGGCTTAAGCCATGCATGATCTCATTTTATCATTTTCAAAACCAAGCTTATATCTAAGACACATCTCTAACCTAAAACAAAGATTCAAGCTATAAACATTATAACCATAGAGCGTATGAAACATAGAGAGAGAGATTATCACAATGTACATCACATTTTACAAAAAATCAAAGGAAAGGACCTCAAATCTGGACAAGACGATATTAGAGTGGAAACCTCTCTTGGTTCGCTCCTTTTCCTTTGCTAGCAGTTCTTGTGTGCTTTGACTGTTGTGCCCCCCTCCTCCACAATCCCAATCTTTTAACTCTAAAGGCATGGTGAACTACTAGACGAGAGGAGAGTGGCATGGAGGTGGAGAATTGACGTTCTCCCACCCACATGTCCTCCTCTTGGGAAAATACATGCTAAAAATTATAAAGATGTATCAAATGAATGCCAAAATCCTAAAAATTTGAGAGCAACACAATGATAAAACTTCAAAATGGCTTGTAATCGGCTTAAACTCTTTGTTCGTCATGTAAATTCGTGGTCTAAGAGCATGCAAACCATTACAAAATGTTCACACCTCCATGCAAGCTCTCTTCAAGCTCACAAATAGCCCCCTCAACTCCCACAACCGCTACTCTGACTCAAGGTTTGACACAATGGGAGGATAGGGTTAGGGTTTCCAAACAACCCTAAACCCTTTTCACATTTCCAAATGTTCAAAATCTCATTTTAATTTAATAAGGTGTTTTACCCTAAGTCAATAAAGTTTCAAGACATAATCACATTCCTAGTCATAACCTTTTATCCTCACAGCCTTTCTCAAAGTGTCTCTAGCAGGTCAAGGTAAGCAAAGTTTGCATTACAACCTGTCAACTATACTGGAAAAAATTTGGTAAAGTCAATTAATGACTAAGTTGTAAAATGGTTGTCATAAAGTAGAAAGAGTCAAGCAAGTCATCATTAAATGACAAGTTATTTAGTGTTTATCATTTGATTCAACCATACATGGTAGTAAAAATAAATTCTAAACAAAATAGTAAACCATACAATGAAACCAAGTACCAATAAACGAACATTAATTAAAACACATTATTAAAGCAATGAATAATAGACGCCAGTGAACATCCACAATACATTTGTTTGTGATCACTGCCACCACCACGAGGTTCCCCTCCTCACTCATGATGAGTATGGATTGCAAAACAAAGCAACATAAAACATCAACAATATCATGAAATCACATGTATACTGCATAATAATTTAAAATTTTGACAAGTCATAAACACATACGATAATCAACAGCAATAATCCATTAGTTTCACACAAATAGATTTGAGTCCAAATTACATCGGGACCCAAATTTATTAACAAACAGTAATATGGTAATATTTCTCTTCTAGTGGGCCCATTGTGCGTCATGAGCTGGACTAGAGCTATCTATATAAGGAGCTTTTGTCCACAATCCGACGTGGTTTTTTCTCCATATGATGGATCTCATGTTGAGATCCAAAATGTTGAATCAAAAACTTTAATACAGTTGTCTCCAAAAGCATTATCTCCAATAGTATGGACTTTGGAAGCCTCAAATCAGTTATATAAGTCTGTTTTTTGGGATATGACAGTATAACCCTGTTTTCGCTTGGGTTAGTTGGGTTACATGTGTGGTGAGTTAGTAATGATTTGGGTCATATTGATACCCTGGTCTCATTAAACTAGGGCTATTTATACAGGTCTGATTTCATATCATTATCATCTTGTGAGATGTTTGGGATTGTATTACTTTATTGAGAGAGTCTATTTAGTTAGTAGTTGTATTGTGAAACTCTTAAGAGTCACATTAGAACATCTTTCATAGTGCAATTTTCTTTTTATTTTCTCTTGTGTTGGTTTAAATTTTTTCATTACTTTAGATATTAGGTTTTATGTTATTCTTCAATCTACTATGGCATTTTTGGTACATAACAATGATATTCGGGCCACTTTCTTGGCTATTGAAAAATAAGCCTTAGCGATCTTGGCTTGGAAACAGTTTGTAGATCAAGAGGAGATTATCTTACCAAGTTGATCCTAGATTGCCATGCATTTTCTTCAGTTTATAAGCAAGTTTCAAGAGACTCTCAGGAAGTGATTATCTCACCAAGGTGATTATGAACAATATTGAGGAATATTTTTCCTTGAAAACTTGACCTTTTAGGTTTTTATAAAATAAAAAGTGAGTGAGCTGTTTTTGCATCTAGAATAGCAATTTTGAGCATTATTTGTGGAGATATTGCTTGGGAAGCTGACCTGTTAGAGCTCTACTTTTGTCCATTAAAAAAGAGGCTTTATCTTGCTGTTGGAATATTTTTTTTTGATGGTGAGCCTGATTGAGACTAGTCGATGCCATTTTAAAGAAAACTTCAATGTCCCACAAGGAAGGGTCCCTTGCATTCCGAGGACCTAGGGAAGGGATGAAACATCCCCTTGGAATTCTTAGCCTCCCAGGACCTTGGCAGTGATGTTCCTCTGAATGTTTTGGCTCCTCCAAGAGCCATTTTGGGGTAGTCCATTTTTTTTCACAATTTGGTGACATCGAGGCATCCTTGGGACATCTGAGGGATGTCCCAGCTTGCTTTGGGATGTTTGTTGAGCGTCTATGGATGCTTAAATGTCCCAAACAGTCTGCTTCCCAAAAACAAGAAAAAGTTAAAACTCTAAAGATATAAAATAAAAATGGATGCAGGACCCCACCAAGGCTCCCCATGCTACACCCCCAACAAACCTAATGCCATCATTACACTCATTTGCGTTTGCATGAGCATAAAAGAGGAGAGAGGAGAAAATTTTGGAGCCAAGGGGTGGGAAGGGGCAGGGGGGAATTGGCAGCCAAGAGGAGGAATTTTCAGCTCACTGGGAGTAGACTTGAGGTAATAACACTTGCCGCCTTCTTTTCCATTTTTTAATGTTTATAGGGCTTAATTTTTATTTTCAGCAATCTAGAAATGAATTTAAACAATAATGAGGATATGGAAATGAGGGAGATACAAAGGGGAAGTGGGCTGGGGGAAGAGGGGACTCAAACACAAACAAGAAGTTTAGTTGATATTGCCACCCAATTTGATTGCTCATCACCTTTGTTTAAACAAATATGTAAGGGAGCCATTTAAACCCCCATTTCAGTTTCTGACTATGATTAACACAAACAAGCCAAAAAAATCAAGGGGGAGTCACCATGTTAAACGCAATATTTGCAATCATGGCTGGAATGGGAGCCTCATTAGTGTTAATGCAAACCTTAAACACATGCTAGTTCACGGGTTAGGTGTTGTCTAAAATTTGCACTTGAGGAGAGGGTTGAAATGACAAGGTTGTGGAACAAGGATCATTTGTCTCCAACTGCGTTTAGTATCCCTACCCTTTCTTCCAGGGTTTCTTCTAGGAATGCTTTGAGGGTCGCTCCTATAGCTGCTAAGTTTCAAATTATTAATGTGAATTTCAGAGAAAGGTCATCAAAAGGAAAAATTAAGGCTTCAAACTTGGTTAAAGAAATGTATAATGTGCATGCACATTAGGAGGTGGATGATGTAGTTGGAATTTTTTTCTTTGCCATTGTTGCTTGGTCTATTTTTTATAAGGAGGTATTCCATAAGGCAAGTGAAGCTGGGTCAATCTAATGTGCCTCTAGGGGAAAACAAATTGAGAACCTCCATTCTTGATAAAAACTACTCAAAAGTTAATTCGTTGATGGAGGAGATGGAGGCACGAGTGAAGACAGGGTGTTGTATTGTCATGGATGGTTGGAGAGACATTAGGCACCATCCACTCATCAATATCATTGTCCCATGTGATGCAAATCTTTATTTCCTTAGAGCCATTGATTATTCTAGAAAGTTTAAGGACACCAATTTTTTGTTTGAGATATTAAAGGATGCCATTCAGGAGGTTGGCCTTGCCACCATTGTGCTAGTAGTTAATGCAACTTATGTGTGTTGGAAAGTGGGAAAATGATTTAGGCATCCTACAGGCACAAGTATGGTACTCCTTGTATGCATGCAATGAAAAATGCATTAAAGGATATTTGGAAAATGGATTGGGTGAAAAGTATTGTGATGAGTGCTACAGAGGTGCAAATGTTTATATGCAACCAACACACCTTAGTGGCATTGGTTAGGTCGTTTTTGAAGAGGAAACTCCTCACATGTGGAGACTTTATTTGCCTCTTATTTCATATTGTTGGAAAGGATGCTAGAGTTTTAGGAGCCCTCACAACTGATTATTATGACTTAGGATAGACTAGATTAGCGAAGTCCAAAGTAGAATAGGGCAGAAGAGTGAAGGAAACATTGGTTAGAGAGGATTTTTTTGCGAATGTGAGGTACATTGTGTCCTTTGTAGCACCTTTTCTTCGAGTTATTCAATATGCCTACTCTAACTCTCCTAACCTTGTAGAGATATATAAGACCATTGTTAGTATGCATGGCTAGTTGAAGGTTGCAATTATTGAGAGAGACCCCACCTTGGCATTCAATGATGAGAAACTTTAACCTATTGTTCAGTGTAGGTGGGAGAAGTTGAATGCTGCAATCCACCTAGTAGCATATGTAGTAATCCTAAATGGTTATGTTGTACCCTAATTTGGATTAAGATTAATTGCTTAATCTAATTAAGATAGAAACTAGTATGTGAATTCAGATTACTAAATATAGCTTTTAAGCATGAATTTGAATGTAAAAGTTTGAAATAGATTGCAACGATTTGACAAGTGGCATATGCTAAATATAGTAAGTACAACAAAAAGATGAGTACTTAACTTTTTTAATTGATTGTGTTCTAACAATAGAAAATAGACTAAAGTAGCCCTATGATTTGTTTCAATCCAGAATTGTGTTTTTGTTTGTGCAAAGTCGGCCATCAGCTTTGGGTTAGTATTGACTGTCAATACCAACCTATAGTGGTTGGTAGTGACTTGTGCGAAAAAGAGGGTTTGTGACCGTATTGTAGTCTTCGCTTGTCTCTCAAATCTTTGTGTGATGCCAAACCCTGATGATGTGCACAACCCCAAAAATCAGCCTCCAACACCTTGAAACCCTAAGTGTGTTTGTGAGGGCTAGAAACCTGCAAAAATCGGGAAAGTGTAATGCGTTGAGTTGACCCCAATCGCCCCCGTTGATGATTGATCACTGTTTACGCATTTGATACTCCAAGGTGGGAAATCAAGCCACACATAGTTCTCCCACCTAATGTGATTATGAAATTGTGATCCTTCGCTATATGAATGCAACTAATGATTCGGTGTTGATACTTGACAATGCTTGCTTTGACTTGGCTTTGGTATGCTTTAGACTTGGCTTGTGATTGCTCCTAATGATTGATTTGCAATCTGGGAAGAATATGGCAGTTTGCTCCATGTGCAATAATGTATAGATGTGTGTTAGCTAAGTGCCTCGTTCCCCTTCAACTGAAGCCTTGATTCGTATATATATGAGTCCAATTGGGTTATTTCTCATGCCATTGACATGTTAGGCAGATGGACCAACCCTAAGGAAAGATTTGATTTTAAAAAGTGGCCGTTGTTGGGAGAGAGTTGGTAACGTCAGGGTCAAGTCAGTATTGACTAAGGATATTGACCCAGTTTGACATTAGAGACCACTGCACAGGAGGACTAAACTGAGCATTTGGGCAATGTCTGTGCAGGATAGTATGTAGGTTTGAAATAGACAATGAGGTTTGTGTAGGTGTGTAACAACAGAACGGAAGGGTCAAACTCATAAGGTAGCATCTAGGTGTGAGAGAATGGCAGTTTAGGACCATATTTTTGTGTGAAAGTCATGCGTGGTAAATGTATGTCAAGCTTGTCATTGTCAAGTACTTAATACCAGATTTTAGTACCTATAGGTTCCCAAAAAGGCCCAGGGGAATAACTTCTATTGATGATGAAGAGGTGAAGGGCTTCAAGAAGGCCCTTAAGAAAATGTACACTAGAGAGGATGCTGCAAAAATTCAGGTTGGATGGACTTCATTTGCTACTCTCATATGCGACAAGAGCAAGACTAGAGAGGATAGACTCACTCTAGTGCGAGAGGATCCTAGAGGATGGTGGTAACTACATGGTGGTCAACGATGCTATGAACACTTGCCATTCACCTCCTTTCATAGATTGCTAGGTCCTGTTTTGTTGAGAGGAATTTGTCCATTTATAATTTTATCCACTCTATCAAACAGGACAGACTCACCTCTAGGAGAGTAGAGAAGTTAGTTGTTGTACATAGTGCCTTGTGCCTCTAGGATCACAAGATGATTGGATACAAGGAGAGTCCAACAATGTGATGGGATGTGGGGCCTGAGGAGCTGAGGCAGTAAGACAAGGGTCAGGAGTTGCAGCCAAGATTGGTTGGGGTCCCATTGGAGGAGCTAATCGATTAAGCATCAGAGAGTAGTGATGAGTTATTGAGGCTCATGGAAGTTGTGTCTGATGTAGACCCTGATTATTAAGCTTGCTGCTGCATGCTTGCAGCTTAGCATTTTGTCATGGCTCATATATGATTGCTTTATTTTCCGATTTTTGTTTTGTCATTTGAGACTCACTCCTGTTACAGTTATTTTCATTCTAATATAACAATAAGATTTTCTGCATTCGTATTTGTCAAACTGTCTTTTCAATCTAAGAATAATATAATCTGGTATTCCTATTTGCCAAACTCAATTTTCAATTTAAGAATAAGATATCTGGTATTCTTATTTATCAAACTCAATTATCAATTCAAGAATAAGATGCTTGGTATTCTATTTGTCAAACTCAATTTTCAATTTTATTGTTTAATGTTCACAGTTGTGTGAACAAGAGTTTTAAATTAATTCTTTCTATTTGCAATGCAGCTCATTAGAATGTTTAATGATGTTTATGCAAATGAAAAATTATAAAATGTATATTTTATCTTGTCATCCCTGAAATTTGGAATCTTTTTGTTGTGCCATAAACACGTTCCCTGCACTGGAAACTTGAAGAAACATAGCAAAATTTTGAAGATATTTTCAGAAAGTGGTCATAATAGAGATTTTGTGTAGTATTGAAGGAGGTACGACCTTTGGAAGTTGACCTTTTGGAACTACTACTTTCTATTGGGAACTAGGGTTTGTCTTGTAAGAGATTTGGGCAATCGTGGGGATACCCTTGTTTTCAAAAAAAGAATATGATATTGATATTAGAGAATGGTTGCTGAAATTTAAAGATAAGAATAAGCATAAGTATCTAAGCTTATTCCCCAAGGGTGAAGCTTCTTCTTGGTGGAGAAGCCTTGATGGAAGAAATAAATTGGTTTAGAAACAAGCTAAAGAAGCACACTCCTTAAATTGTAAAGGAAAAGTTGAAATGGACTTTACAAAGAAGGAAATAATTAAGCTTCAAGATTGGCTGAAGAATATCACAGAGAAAGAAAAAGTATTGGGGTTTCCATCCAAAGAATCTCCAATATTGCATGTACGAAGAAGGATTCAAATGGAGACTATGATTATCTCTGTTGTTCCAAGCTGTAGGTATAATTTCAGTAACATTGATTTGGAAAGTCATTGTGTGTTCAAGCAATTAACATTAAGGAAACTCAGGTTTTTGGTGAAATGGATCATCTGTTCACATTTTCTACACTTCAGGGACAAGTATGTTTTGTATTTTAATTTCCATGGCATAGTCATGGATGGTTTAGACATTGTTTTTGGAACATCTTGGTAGGAGAAATTGAGAACTTTTTCTTCTAAATCTGCAAAAGAATTTATGAAACTATGGCACAAAAAAATTGTTTACCTTAAAGGGGATTATGAGTACACCTCAAAGATAATGTGTAAAACCGTGGACATGAAATGGAGGGAGAGGATAATTAAAATAGTATTCATATGACTCAACCTTTGGGTTGTTTGAGTTACATGTATGGTGAGTTAGTTAGGGTTTGAGTCACACTAATGCTAGTAGGCTATGGGTTTCGCTAATTTATGGGGTTTGAACTGTGTAACGTCTTTAAAAATAATCTTGCTTGTACAACCTAGCCTATGCTCGGTTGATCCGTAAGAATGGATTTTACAGGTCAAATGAGTTTGGAAGGTGAATGCATGTAAGTAGTCCATTATCACTTAAAATTTTTGTTGGTGACAAGCTCTTCTATGAATTGAGAGGAACTGGAACACTTATTGTTACATTCATTCATGAAGAGAAATGGATTGGTAGCATGGAAGGCATAAGATTTTAATATTTTATGTATGTGTACAATTGTTTGCCTTTTGTCCCATCAGAAAGATGAAAGAGGTTGTCAAATTCATGGGACGTGAATTCCCAACTTCTAGATTGGTGAAGTTGCTTCTCAAGTTTTTGTGCTTATGCTTGGACTGGCACATGGGTCCAGTCTTTTACAAACTACAATTTTTCCTTTTACAGTCATACTTGTGGTTTTTTCATAACTAGACAATGAGTTATGGATGGTGATGCTTTAGAATGATACACAAGCGAGGTGACAAGAACTCCCCTCAAGAAGGCATTTTTCCTCCAAAAAACATGGAGAATAAAGTGATGGGAGCAATTGATACCATCAAAATTAAAAATAGACCAATTATCACAGATTGCTTGGTTTACCATGTTAATGAACAAAATTGTATGGCATTTGTTTTTGAAAAGATTCAAGCTTCACTTGATAAAAGGTCCTTGAATTTTGAGACTACGGGACACTCGGTAGGACACCGATCTTGTACAGAGCTCATGTAAGTTTTGGTTAAATTAGAATATGTTTAGATGAGAATTAGAAGTTGGGAAAGAAGATAATGATTTACTAGGGAATGTCACCAACATTAGTCCTTATATACAAGGTATGAAAAAATTGAAATGGTTAGTTGCACAAATGATAACATAATATTTGCTTGCTCCCTCGATGAATAATACATTGTAATCTGACATTTGCTTTCTCACTCAAAGAATAATACATTGTAAAAATGCCATGTAATGTTTTTTTGGTTAACTTGCCTAACTTAACTGACTAGCAGCCATACTTTTTTTTCCTTGGTAAATCTTGGGTGTGGTTATAGGTTGCCTTAAACATGGTATGGGGTAAAGCTTGGATCACATTCTTAAGATTTGTAAACATGGGTCACACTTGAATGTACCCCATAATCGTTACATCACAACCTTGGCACATGTCCACTAGAGTTATGGGCTGTCTTGTTGTGGCAGTTGGCGAGGGGAGATTTGAAACTGGTTCACGCTCTTACGTGTGTCTTCAATTACCATTACGCTACAACCCCTCGGACAAGTCACCATGCTTTTCAAATGGAGAAAGATGTATCGATTGCAAAATGAAGATGAAGAATGTGAACCATTAAAGGGTGAAGTTGTATGTCAAGTTTAGTTGAAACAACTTGTTGCATTAGACAACCACCTAGCCTTAGCAGTTGTCAGCAGCAATATGTCCAATAAGTTTGTATTAGAGTCTTCAAGGAAGTTGCCGAGTTTTTATATTATTAGTTAATGGTTTGCTTCTTAGCAATAGCAGAATAGTTTAATTTGCATAATCATAGCTTACATTAAAAGTATTTACGTAGGTTATATAAAGCAAAGGCAGTGACGTTGAACCTTATTGACAGGCATTTTGTAATTAAATTAGCCTAGCTAATAAAGATTGTTTTTTTACAGAATATTTTGACAGGTAAATTTATACAATTTAAGATTTTCATGTTTTGTTTGGATGAGATCTAAAATAATGGTTCTTTTACATTGTGCAGCAATTGACACCTGTCACTTACTACCCTACCCACAATAGAACAACACCCCCACCACACCAAGGTGAGATTTTCATAGATTTATATAGTTCACGAATAAATTGTGTGAGAAGGAGCATTTTGTTTGCCATTAATCTCTATGTTAGACTTACAATATCCATATTGTTAGGTTGACATTAATTTTCTCCATTTTCTATGGCAACCATGTACATCAACGATTTGTTTGTTCTTTTTGTTTGGATTTTTGATTATGTTACTTCGTTTCTGTTTTCTTTTATATATTGCTTTCTTTAAGGTTTATGTGGTGTAGTTGAACCTCTTTGAGAGGAATAACTGCCAACAAAGAAAACTATTTTAAAGATATATCTAAGTATATAATTTTTTCTACCGTATGTTTAGAAGAGCCTAAACACCTAAAACATACTTCAAATAACATTGACTAGATTTATTACAAATCATGAGAAAATGGTGAAATGTAGTGAGAAAAAGGGAGCCATAAATAACTCCTGATTTATTGGGAAGAACCTTATTAAATCATTAAGTTAATCATAATGACCACTTTGATTCAGCAGAGGTTCCAGAGGGTTATAGAGAACAGAACTACAGGAACTACTGCACATGAACAGACTCACTATTTGCTCTTAGGTTGTAATATAAAAATATCTGTTTAAAATTTCGAAAGCTGCATCTATTTGCATGTTTTTCCCCAATAACTATTGGCCTAACAAATGCTGTTTAATAATTGCTTCTATGCAAATGGGTATGTATTATTACTTTTGACATTTCACACATTTTCCATTTACAGTAATTTCAACGGAGGCCACAAATATCCTTTTAAGGCAGTTCTATCAGCGAGCCGAAGAGAAGGTTTGCCCTTCATCTTCATGTTAATAAATTTTCTATTTCCTTTGTGTTGAACTACAAAATTGTGCAGAAGAATTCGTTGTTTGCATTAAACAACTGACTTACATATAGTCTGAATTATTTTAATGCTCTCTAAATGAAATTCTGCAGGTTTCTGAGCTTATGCATGCCTGATTTATTTTTTAATAAAAGCTTTATGAGAGTTGTGCTCAAACTATAAATGAACTGGCATATAATGGAAATGGGTATCAAAAAGTTTGATTAAGTTATGGATGAACTTAGGAAAGAACTTTCCAAAAGAGGTTATTCACATTTACATGCATGCTTTGTGCTAAGATATTGTGCGAGTCAAATAACTGATTCTTGGTCCCTTTAGTTCTACATTCTTATCTAGTATCACTAACATTAAATTGTTAGCAATTAAAATTTGTAATTTAATAATATTATCTCATACAAGTTTCTCATTCAAGTTTCCGACTACTAACAAAGAAAGAAAGAAAGAAAGAAAGAAAGAAAGAAAGAAAGAAATTATATTAATGTTCATAGATGACCAAAAGTAGGTCAATGGGACTCGAGGATACAACAATGAATAATAGAAATTTCAAGGAAAAGAGAATCCAAGAAGCCAAAAAAAGGAATACAAGTACATAAGACAAAGTAGAGTAGTGTGCCACAAATAAAGGTGGTAATGGAACCGATACAAATAGCAATGGAGGGCGAACAAGAGCCCCCAAAGCAAGTGTAGATGAAGACTAGAAGACATTATCAAAAATATTTGTCTGTCGCTGAAGTGGAGGAGTTGTTTGACCCATCATCAATTACTGTGAAAAAATCTGATAGTGCTTGTCGGGGAGTATCCAATGTTGGAGGGGTCAGGTTGGGAGATCCTAGGGGGAAGCAAAGCACTTCCTCTAGAATCTCCTCTAACATCGAAGGCCAATGTACTTCTTGTAATACAAAAGAAACTCTTAATGTGAGTTTGCCCCTATGATTTGGGGGGTGGTCAGTAAGTAGTAGATCCATTTTGTTGGAAAGGGTTATAGCCACTCTAGTGGGAAGAAACAGGGCCATGGTGTTGAGGGAGAGCAGGTTGGGGGATTTGAGTAATCTGAGTAGTAGTGATATGCTAAGAGAAGGGCCGCCTAATTGATCTATTAGCTCTTATGTGTGATGTACTGGTGTCCAAAGGGCATTCAGTGTTGCCAATCAACTGGGTGGAATAGAAAAAAGAGGTAATCAACATGGGGCTCTAGAGCCTCTAGGCTCCTCCTGTAGGGATCTGCACGAGAAGGTGACAACCTTGCAAAGATAAAGAGTAAGGCACCATTGGTCTTTTTATCTAAAGAAAGTAGACAGAGTTGACTGATTTCCTGTAGAGAGAGGCAATGATATCTTTCCTAGATCTCTTAGTAAATGGGGCATCTGAAAATGAAGTGTGTTGGTTCCCAGTTGTACACCTCTTTTGCTAGGCCTTGCACACTAGAGAAAAATGACAAACGTGGATGATAAACTTACTGATATGTCGTTATAGTTGGGGAAGGGTTTAGCACACGGATGGACCGGACGCAGACAATGATTGGGAGGCACCGATAGAGGGTATTGTTAGCTCCCTGCTACCTCTGGCTCTGCCTGAACCAAGGTGAGAGGACCTAAGGGGCAGCTTGCTCACATGGAGTGATACTGCAATTCAATCTCCGTGGGGATTTTTGGCACAAGGAAACACAAATATGACCAGGGCATAACTGAACTTATTCACTCCACCCGATAAGGGTTGTCACACGGAATGAACAAATGCACTAGGTCACATACAAGCTATTGAAGACATATATGGATGTGACTGCAACCTTCATTTTAAATAATTTTCAACAAAGGGTTGAATGGGAGATTGCAATGCTGGGCTTCAAAGCACAAAATACAGACACATGTTAAGTAGGCAAGATTTATGCATCTGCAGGCGAATAACACTTAAAATATTCAGCATGGTGTATTATTTGCAGGGTAGAACAAGGTAGGACATTTAGATAGTTATAAAGGGTGGTGTGCTGGTGGTTTTCAAACAACAAGGATTATTTTAACATTCATGACATCACTCATTTGCAAAAATGCAGAAGACTGAAATGCAAGCCATGGAAACTACCAGGAGTGATTTGCATCCATTGGTGCCAATACAATGCAAACACCTAAATGATTCATGAAACCCTAGAGCATACACTGCAACTAAAATTTCAAATACCTATTCCTATTAAATCCACAAACCTAGGACGCCCTAAAGAGTTATTCAACAACATATTTCCAAACACAATGCAGAAAGGGGTTTATAACCCAGATCTAAGCTGAAGATGACAACCAATAATAAGCTTAAAACCAGATATCCAATCAACAACATTTGTAAAAAACATCATTGCACTTCATCAACATGAAAGAGTAAAAACCACAAGTATTTTCATTAACTTTGCAAATAAATCTAACATACATCATTGTTTGTAAATGCTGCCATGGGGACAAGCATGGTGAGTTTGCTCATTGTTGGACAGGCGAGACATTAAAATGCTCTCAAAAATTGCTAATGGCTGTACAACTGCAACCACCTTAGCAAGAGAAACAAAATGCAAACACAATAATGGATCCCAAAATTTTGAAGAGCCTAGACTTAGAGAGAAAAACAAAGACCAACAACAACCTTAGAAAAAAAGAGAAGCCCTCTTTTTATACAATTTTTTACCACTTTTGCAATCTGGGAATGTGGGTTGCAATTTGCAATATTGCAAAATTGCAAACAGCGCTTCAAGTTTCTGCCAATATGCTCCCAACTAGAATATGCTTCTTGCCACGCCTGGAATCTTCATTCTTTTGCAAGGAAAATCGTTGTTGTAACTGCCTCTACAAGAAATGATGAAGATTTAGGGCAAATCCTTTTATTTCTTGGCTGGAAATGCATTTTACACGAGCTTGAAAGAGAATATTCGGCTTTGGAGCCAAACAAACCATTTGTCTTCTTGTTCAACTGCCTAGACATGCCTTTGACCACTCATTTGCAAATCTAGAATCTTCTTGGACAACTGCCCTTCCTTTTATGCACTCCAAAGAACAACCATGCTTTGCAATGATTTCATGGGAATATTCCAAATCCATGGCCATTTGATTGATCTTCCTCCAATGGCCCCCTTGGCTTTGCAAACCTGCAATATTTCTCTCATGGAGGTGTTTGAACAAGCAATCAATGGAAAATGCAAAACTTAGGTTATTTTTACCTTTTTTTTTGGCTCCAACTTGCTATTTCCACATTTGCTTTTTTCACATTTGCTTTTTAGGGTTGCCTCCACATTTTTTTTAATGCATAAATGCATTACTTTTCACTTTTTAGCCTTTTGGGGAAATTTTGGTCCGTTTTGCAATATTGCACTTTTCTTTGTTTTGGGGAAATCTGGGTCCCATTTGCAATTTTGCATTTTTCTTTGTTTTGGGGAAATCCAGAATTCAACAACAGTTTTGCAATTTTCTTTGTATTGGGAAAATCCAAAACTCAGCAACAGTTTTGCAATTCGTAGTTGCAGTTACCTTTAAAAGTTCCCTCAGGGGATTGGGAACTCCAACTACAATTTGCAATTTGTAAATTTGCAAATTGCAATTAACAGTTGCAGCTCCCCCCAAAAGTTCCCTCAGGGAAATGGGAACTCCAACTGCAATTTGCAATTTGCAAAATTGCAATTGGCTTTGAAAGTTCCCATAGGGAGATGGGAACTCCAACAGGAATTTGCAATTGGTCTTGAAAGTTCCCTTTTGCACTATGACCTCATGTTGATCGGCGTTGACTGGCGGGTTTGGGAGATCCAAGTGCAATTTGCAATTTTTGCATATTTGCAAAATTGCATTCCTCTATGAAATCTCTTTGAAGCTCCTCTTGAGTTGACTTTCTCTATTTGCTTCGATCGACGGATTTGGGAGAGTTGACTGCACATTGCAACTTGCGTTTTTAAGATTTGCATTTTGCAAGTTGCTTCTCCCACACAAATCTTCCAGAGACTATGGAGCCTCATCTGCAATTTTTTGAAAATTTCCATTTTTTGACTTTTCACCCAACTCCATTCCTGCTTGGTTCAACAAAGCACCTTGTAGAAGATTTTTCTAGAAACCAAGCTTTTCACACAGTCCCGAGGCATCATCTGAGATCAAAGTTCAATTCTTTATGTCCCAGTTGTTGGGACTTGGCAATGAATTCCCAATTTCAGTATCATGTCCACCACTAGAATGATATTAAACCTCTTTGTTGCACTTAACCACAACAAAAACACCATCAATTGGTTCCATAGAATCACCATCCAAAAATAATGTTTCATTTGTATATAATGCACAGACTACATGTGCCCACTTTTCAAGATTTGTTGTCGGTTTGAGTGCACCACCACTTTTACAACAAATTGCACAGTATATATGAGCATTTGCACTGCCAAAAGCTTCACATTTTCTGCAATACCAATCAGATACTTGCAATGTGTCTGCTTTAACAACATTTTTCTGATTATGAATCCCATAATAGGAATGATGGACATAAACTTCATAGCTTTCACATTTGTAAACAGAATTGGAAACTAAATCTTCACCAATTGCATATAGAGCAATCTGATGTCTGAGGCATACTAGAAAGCATGTAACTAGCTTTTCCACATGAAAGTACCGGCTCTTTCTTTACAGCATCACTATTGAAATCAAGAGGATCCAACCCCAAATTCTTATCCTCTGTTAGACCACAACTGTTATCCCGCATAAATTCTTCCGTTCCAATGATATGAGTAAGCTGGCCATTATTCTACCCAACCTTATATGGAATGGCTTGTGAAGTATTTCTGGAAGTCTTTTGAATGTATTGCCTGTACACATTCCAGCCTTTGACTAATGCTTCTTTGTGTCTTGGTACTATGTCCTCTTCGTAACCTTGAGCAGGCAAAGATGCTTCTGAAAATTGAACACCAAAATCTGAATTTGAAGCAGACATCTCATCATCTTCATTTACACGATTTTCAATGTACTGAGTATTTGAAAGTGCTCTGAAGGAATTAAAGGTATTTTATAAATCCTGTTCAACCAGTCTGCTCCAACAGTTTGTGCACATCATCAGTCACATTGCTGCTTGATCTTTTACTCTGGGTTGAGTAACTTTGCTCTCATTTGCATATGATGTCGTTGCCTCAAATAATGAATTCAATAGAGTCGTAAGTGTTGTTGTTTCCAACCTGCTTTCTTCAATGTACTTATCAGATAAAGGGCTTTCAAATTCTGCTGCCCTGACAGGAAGAGAGATGCCCTTTTGCACCATATCTCCATAGTTTGAGGTCCTAGGCGAGCCATGCTGTAGAAAAATGACCCCAGACACTTTGAGATTGCCTGGTCTTAATGTCGACGATTCTCTCACTAGTCAACTTCCTTGGACCATTACGCAGATCTTCGTGGGGCTTGGAAAGATCTTCAAATTCTTATGGATCCTAATTTCCTTCGCATTGCCACTATATAGAAAAACAGTACTTGGCTCATACTTTGCTGTGGGCGGGAGTTTCAACTTGTCCTTTTCCTACCATGCACGCAATCATCGAGTTGTGGAATCCGGAAGTTTGACCACAATTTGCAATGTGGCGAAGTTGCTAAATTGCATTGCACTTTTTCCGCTGTTCACCTTTTCTTCTTCCCTCTGTGGGATCCAAAAACTCAGCTACAAATTGCAATTTGTCTTTTGCAAATTGCATTTCAATTTCCCTTTTTCGTTGTCCTTGTATTTTGGGATCCAGAGCTTTAAAGACAATTTGCAACTTGTATTTCTAACAAGTGTTTTTTGCAAGTGTATTTCTTGTGACAATTTCCCGCGGACTTTCTTTACCCTTTTTCCAATTTGCAAAATTGGTTTTGGCCACTCAAATTTCCGATGGAACTCTTAGACGCATTTGCAACTTTCCCCTCGGTCAAACCTGCAGTCAATGCTGGAGTTTCTGCCAACTACCACGCGTCCCCTTCTTTTTGTTCCATGCATTATTTTTTATGGGATGTGTTTTTGTTTGTCCATGTGGCAAGTTATTTATGACGTGGCTTTTTCTCTGCTGGGTTTCTAGCATCGGTGCCACGTGGGATTATAATTCCCAAGTCTTCTTTCTTCAGAAAGAGGCACAGACACTTGGCGCAGATTTGAGCACCAACACTGGCTCTCGCCTGGGGATGTACAACCCTGCGGGTGTGCAAATAATCTCATAAAATAAGACCAGGTGCCGATTCGTTGGGCCACAGAGTCAACACTTATTCAACCTCTTTGATTGCACTTAACCACAACAGAAACACCTTTAATTGGCTCCATAGAATCACCATCCAAAAAGAATGTTTCATTTGTATACAAAGCACAGACTACATGTGCCCACTTTTCAGGATTTGTTGTTGGTTTGAGTGCACCACCACTTTTACAACAAATTGCACAGTATATATGAGCATTTGCACTGCCAAAAGTTTCACCATTTCTGCAATACCAATCAGATACTTGCAACTTGTCTGCTTTAACATCATTTATCTGATCATGAATCCCATAATAGGAATGATGGACATAAACTCCACAGCTATCGCATTTGTAAACGGAATTGGAAACTGAATCTTCACCCCCATTGCATATAGAGCAATTTGATGTTTGAGGCACACTAGAAAGCATGGAACTAGCTTGTCCACATGAAATTATTGGCCCTTTCTTTCCAGCATCACTATTGAAATCAAGAGATCCAACCCCAAATTCTTATCCTCTTTTAGACCACAATTGTTATCCCGCATAAATTCTTCCATTCCAATGATATGAAGAAGTTGTCCATTGTTCCACCCAACCTTATATGGAATGGCTTGTGAAGTATTTCTGGAAGTCTTTTGAATGTATTGCCTATACACATTCCAGCCTGTAACTAACGCTTCTTTGTATCTTGGTACTATGTCCTCTTCGTAACCTTGAGCAGGCAAAGATGCTTCTGAAAATTGAACACTAAAATCTGAATTTGAAGCAGATACTCATCATCTTGATTCACATGATTTTCAATGTACTGAGTATTTGAAAGTGCTATGAAGGAATTAAAGGTATTGTAGAAATCCTGTTCAACATCTCCAGTCTGCTCCAACAGTTTGTGCACATCATCAGGGAAATTGCTGCTTGATCTTCTCCTCTGGGTTGAGTAACTTTGCTGTCTTTTGCATATGATGTCGTTGCCTCAAATAATGAATTCGATAGAGTTGTGTCGTTGCTTCCAACCTGCTTTCTTCAATGTACTTATTGGATAAAGGGCTTTCAAATTCTGTTGGCCTGACAGGGAGAGAGATGCCCTTTTGCACCATATCTCCATAGTTGGAGGTCCTAGGCGAGCGATACTGTAGAAAAATGGCCCTAGCCACTTTGAGATTGCTTGGTCTTAATGTCGACGATTCCTTGGACCATTACACAGATCTTCGGGGGGCTTGGAAAGATCTTCAAATTCTGATGGATCCTAATTTCCTTCACATCGCCACTATACAAAAAAACAATATGTGGCTTATTCCTTGCTGTGGGCGGGAGTTTCAACTTGTCCTTTATCTAGCATGCACACAATCATTGAGCTGCAGAAGCCAGAAGTTTGACCACAGTTTGCAATGTGGCGAAGTTGCTAAATTGCATTGCACTTCCCGTTTTCTGTCGTTCACCTTTTCTTCTTCCTTTTGCGGGATCCAGAAACTCAGCTACAAATTGCAATTTGTCTTTTGCAAATTGCATTTCAATTTCCCTTTTTCGTTGTCCTTGTATTTTGGGATCCAGAGCTTTAAAGACAATTTGCAACTTGTATTTCTAACAAGTGTTTTTTGCAAGTGCATTTCCCGTGACAATTTCCCGCAGACTTTTTTTACCCTTTTTGCAATTTGCAAAATTGGTTTTGGCCACTCAAATCCCTGACGGAACTCTTAGACGCATTTGCAACTTTCCCCTCGGTCAAACCTGCAGTCAATGCTGGAGTTTCTGCCAACTACCACACGTCCCCTTTTTGTTCCACGCATTATTTTTTACGGGATGTGTTTTTTATTGTCCACGTGGCAAGTTATTTATGACATGGCTTTTTATCTGCTGGGTTTCTAGCATCGGTGCCACGTGGGATTATAATTCTCAAGCCTTCTTTCTTCAGAAAGAGGCATAAACACTTGGTGCAGATTTGAGCACCAACAAAGTGTTCATCAGTCTCCACCTCTTGGAGGGAGCAAAGACGATAGATCTGGTCCTGACGGAGAATGTGATGATCTATTTAAACCTGTAGTTGGTGAGAACATACTCTCATTTGGCCAAGGGGATACCTCAAGCTGTGGATCGAATGGCATTGGAGATAGTGAGGATGACAAATAATACCATCCACTACTTGTAAGAAATGCTCAGCGTAGAAAGCAAAGCTTGGGGCTGAGCGACTCAATGGGAGAGATCTAAGTGGCGAGGATATTTTGTTTGTAGATGTCCTCTTCTTGCTCTAATGATGTTCTTTGTGGAAGGAGTCCGAGGGGGGTGGGCATCCAGGGAATACATGAAAGGGGGTAGCCGATCAATAGAGATGCTAATAGAAAGGAGCTATCTAGTCTCAAAGTACCAACAATGCCGACAGCTGGTGGGGATTAGTGAAGAAATCCTCACTAAAGAGAAAAATGCTAAGCATAGATATCTTTGTCGACCAGACATTGAGTCCCCCAAGGCCCTGAGTTTGTGGATGTAGAAAGTAAACTTGAAGATAGTCTCAAGTTTCGCAGGAGCATCCAATTCATGCAATATTGCATCAACTAAAAATAGAGTGCTTGTGTGATTTATTTTGTTTGTTTGTTGTTTTAGCATGGTTACACAATGACTAGTTCAGTTCATGAGGTTTCCATGAGCTTGCACACATTTATTTGTGGTGTGTTGTTGCGGGGATACAACTTTTGTTCAGGTTTATGTTTGCAGAGTTTTATGAATGTCCATGTGGCATGTGTGTTATGACGCAAGGAATATTTGTATGAATGTCCATGTGGCGGACATGTTATGACCCAAGGGATTTTTGCAAAGGGGGGATGTTTCTTTAATTGGGGTAAAAAAGAATTCAAAAAAGCAAGGAGAGAAGAAAACCGCTAAAGCAAGATATTCATTCTTGGGTTAGAAAAATGAACTTGTACAGGCAGTGGACAAAAGGTAGACATTTGGCTAACGAAACGCTAATGGAAGGTGAACAAGAGGAAGTTGAATAGTTTTCTAGGCAGAATTCAGAACAAATTTCAGGACAAAATGCAAAGGAGAATGGGGGGGTAGAAAACCGAGTTGTGTATGGATTGTATGAAGGTTTGAGTTATCTCAGTGTAATGTAATAATCCTATAGAGGCATGTAAGAGAGAGTGTGTGAGAGTCTGTGCATCAATTCTTGTGTGGTGTTGAATTAATGAGCAAGAGTGTGTTGTGTCTCAATTTCTGAATATGTGCTCATATGTGTGCCAAGGGAGAGTGAGTGTCTAACCAACCATCACAAAGGTAAAGACAATCCTTAAGTAGACCCCCTCTTTGTGCTTGCACCATTTGGTATCAAAGCGAGGTGTTTCCCTTGTGGGTTGAGTGTGTAAGGCTCTTGTATGAGTTAGTTACAGTCTATGAAAAAGAAGTCTGTTGAGTGAACTGTAAGTTGTAAAAAATAAGCTTGCATAGTATTGAGGATGAGTTTGCTGTAGGTGTGAGAGAAGTCTTGCAAGTGTTGTGGAAGTCAGTGAGAGGTTCTTGTTTGAGTCTATTGCAGGTTGTGAAAGAGAAGCTTGCTTGTTGAAGAGAGATGGCACACAAAGGAGGAAGAGCACAAGAAATAGAAGACATAAACGGTGAAAGATTTCCAGGCAAGATTGAATATGATAGAGATGACTTCCTAAAGTGGAGATATTGCAGCTGCGAGTGAAGAGGATGAAGAAGAGATGATGATGGGGTGGTTGTCCCTACAAGAAAGGTTGGACGCTTTGAAGAAAGACCAAACAAGCAAAGGAAAAGGTTTCAGTAGGCAAAAGAGACCTGTCGAGGCCATGGTAAATGAAAGAGGTAAGTCCACTAGTAATTTTACTTTGTTATTTTAATGTCCCCTTTCTAGATACACTGTTAGTCCATCATTGGTTTCCCATGGACTAGCAGTTTGGTTAGGGAACCATGGTGAGTTGGCCTTGGATGGGCCATTTGGATGTGTAGTTTTGGTTTGGATCCAGTTGTCATGATCAGTGGCACTTTTGGGTGCCTTGTGGAGTACTTATTATTTTTAGTAAGTTTGGGTTCAGTGTCAGATCAAGATTCTCAGAGTGGGGTTAGATGCGTCTCGTCGAGACCTTTCCGGCGAGCTAAAGATCAAGGCATTCCGACATCATCTTCATATTTATTTTAAAGTCCGAAGTTATATAATGTGTATTTGACGGGACTTTAATAAAGTGATTTAAATAAAATAATATTCTAGAAGCTTCTTGAAAGATAGAAAAAAAAGGAATAAATAGAGGACTTGGCTAAGCTTCTAATCATCCAAGATATTTGATACTTGACTTGTTATATTGTGGAGAAGCCTAGGGTTTCTGCAGAATATTCCATTGATCATTGGGAATGTTCACTCCCATTGATTCGCATAACTGAGGTGGTGAAACTATCCACTGAAGGGTTGCAGGTTGGAGAGGATATTACAATCCTTTCATTGGAGCTAAATTTTGTGCCCAAAGGCCAAATTTGGAGATTGTAATTTCATATCAGCTTAATGAAGCATTTTGGAAGGGTTTCATTGGAGGTTATCCTCAGATTTTCACTTGTCTAGTCACATATTTCCATCGATTCTACATGAGCACTTGAGCACCTTCTTTAGGGAGGTCTGGTGATCATTTGTGGAGATTTTGTAAGGGTAATTGGAAGACTATAAGTTTATAACAGTTTGCTGTTAAGGAGATCGACCAGCCATGGAGTTCTCAAATTTTCATTGTTGGAAGCTTATCTAGACACCCTTTCATTCTGCGTATTTGAGGGATAAAATCCTCTTGTGAAGACAATCATTTCTATATCAGTTTGGAGGAGTTAAACGGCTGCATTTATTTTTGGTAAAGATTGCCAGGCAAGGGTAGGGGCGGCTACTTCTAGGAGGTGCGATTTCATGCAAGGAGGCTCAATAAAATGGAATAAAAATCAGAGATAGATATCATGGCATTTGCTGATCATTCTAGACTTCATAATTAGGTTCTTTGATGTATTTTGCATTGTTATATCAATTTGCATAAGGTGTTGCTGTAGATGATCATTTTATATCAGATTGGTGTTGTATTAGAAATTCATTGTAATGCCAAGAGTCTTGGCTCATCATTTAATATCAACATTGTAATGGAAGGAAGGATGGGTTGCATGTTAAATGTTGATGTAATACCTGTGGTTATAATCTTCATAGATAGCATAATAGTTGCATGGTAAGTGTTTGTCATAATTCTTCATGGCTGTAGCTTCTCATTTGCATAAGGAGTTTGCACACAAAGTGTTTGTCGAAATGCTTACTTGTTGTAGGTGTTCCTTTGCATAGTTAGAATGCATGTCAAATGTTTGACTAAATGTCTGTTAGTTGTAAATGCATATCAGCTATCTTATTGCATTGACAAATCAAAGTATATCTTGCATAACACTTTCATTCCACTTAGAGACATTGTGCATTTTTAGTTAAAGGCATTATAAGCACTTCATCATCATTCAAGGTGTAAGTCAATCTGAAAACACTTACCAGCTAAGAACAAGTTTACAAGCAAAGTGTTTGACGAAATTACTAAGTGCCTAGAACAAAAAATTAAAGGCCAATTCATCAGGGGTCTTTACAGTTATTTGGTAAAAAGAGCCCATAAAAGTTCATGAAGTTGATAGTGGAGCTAGAAGTTCATTTTGAAGAGGAGAATATTGAAGACCCCATGAGGGTAAAGATTGCATGCAAGAAGTTGTGTCGAGTTGCAGCTGCGTATTGGAGAGATCTCCAAGAGAGGAGACAAGGAAAAGGTAAGAAGAAGGTGAGTGGTCGGGAACATATGGTTTCTAAGTTGTTGGCTCATTTTGTGCACCCAAAATTGCAAAAAGAGCGGATGAAGAAACTTCATGTGTCGAGGCTTGAAAGAGAAGAAAAACAGAATAAGATTGCCACGAAAGGCAAAATTAGAAGGAAGTTGCCATGTGAGCAGCTCAAGTCTACTTTTAGAAGTAGCAAGGAGGAGGATGTGTATGCGGAGAAGAAGGTTGTCTTGAAAGACAACAAAAGGGTGAGATTTTCTTGTGAGAAGCCCAAATCTAATTTTCAGAACAACAAGGAGAAAGAGAGTTGTGAGCAGTCTATAGAGGAAGAAATCCTCATGCAAGATGATATGGAGGTGATAGTTGCTAATCTAGAAGGAGGAGACCCATTATTTGATGATGGGAAAGAGTGTGATATCTCAGAAGTGGGAAAATTTAGAATTTTCCTTGGTAAATGAAGACATTGCATTTGTCTTTTCTATTCTAGAGGGTAGAAGAGTTGAGGACAATCAAGAACAGCTACAGGTTTCCATAAAGGAAACAATAAAGGTAAATGAAGAAGAGAGCAGCCATGAAGAGCCGCAAGTTTTCATAAAGGAAACAATAGAGGTGAATGAAGAAGAGAGCAGCTATGAAGAGTCACAAGTTTCCATAAAGGAAACAATAAAGGTGAAAGAAGAGAGCGGCCATGAGGAGGTGGTCGGTCAACAGTGCGTTTAAGCTCACAAGAGAAAGTAAGATGCTAGAAAAAACATCTTGGTGGATGTAATGTCCCCCTTCTCGAATTAATGATATTAGAGGACCCAATGCCTATATTTCTTGTAGGCTAAAGGGGGGTTTTAAAAGAGAAATAATCTAATAATAATTTATTAAGTTGTCCAAAAGGCACTTTAAGTTATAACTTTGGGAAATGACAATTTATTATTATTGAATGGGGCTAAAAGTAAATATTGGATACATGACCAAAAAGTAATTAATAAACTTAAGTTGAAAAAAAATGAATATTCAATTAAAAGAAATATTAATTTTTTTAGGGTTGGAATGAAAAAGTGAATAATAAAAGAATTGGGTGGAAAATAAATCATTTTTTTTTTCAAACACCCAAACAAAAACCAACACCCTTTTTCCAAAGGAAAAGCCTTAGTGTTCCATTAGAGGATGAAATCCCTCTTGGTTAATGGATTCGATGACGAAAACCCTTTCATCATTTCGTGGTGACTTCATACAGAAGTCACATCGGTGCATAAAAGACTGTGGTTCATCCAGTTTAGTTCAGAGTGTGTATTTGTTGTTGAGGGCATCTAGGGTTTTAGATTTTTAAGGAAATCAATTATTGATAGTTGGGCGTGCCACTGTTGAGTGATTAATACTGTTGTACCTAACTATTTGATTATGGCGTCACACTCCTAGTGGTTTATCACCCTTGGCGTCATTCTTGGTAAGTGGCATCACACTTTAGATTACTAGTTGTTGGCTGTACAAGCCCTACACCATCGGCATCACCCTCTACTGGTTGGACGTCATCCTTTCTGGCATCCACTGTTGCTGGTGTCATACCAGCTGACACTTTTATTGATCGTTTCGGGCATCTACTTCGATTGGCATCACATCTAGCTGCTGACATCATTTTTGGTTGCAACTATACATCCCAGATTCATCATATCCAAACACATCAGTGTATTGTACTGTTCCGAGGTTTAATCAGCAAGAGTTTCAATAAAAGATTTTGCCTTTATGCATTTTCCAATTATGTTAGGTTAGGGTTTGATCAAAAAATCATAAATAATTAGTATATGACTTTATTATGCTGCTGTACTTTTCCAAAATTCAATAAAGATTCAATTTGGTTTTTGGTTTTCAGTTTGCTTTGTGTTATTGTAATGTCCCTTTTCCAAAAATTAAGGTAATTCAAGTAAATAATTGAAATGTATTTTCAATTAATTAATTTCTAAAAAAATGATTTTTATTGCTCTTGCAAATAGAGCAATTTAATTAATTAATTATTAGATTATTTACCCCAAAAGTAATTTTAATTACTATTATTTATTAAGGCAAATTAATTTAATAATTAGAGAATAAATTGTGATTTTGTCGGCCTTTGAGTTGTTCCAAATTGGAACGCCACCCTTTGGGAAGACAAGTCAAGTCGTCTTTGAGAAGTATCAAGGGATGCCACCCTTTGAGAAGACACACCTCTTGGGAAAGGACATTTGGAGGGTATTAATAACCAACAATTGGTAGGAAGGGGATCATTCAATCATGTATTCAAATATATACCATGTACATGCAACAACTTTACATTACTTGTAAGGACGAAACCCCTTAATTATGTAACACGATTTCAAAGACAAAAACCTTTGAGGATTCACATTATATTATTTGAGATCAGAAAACTCCGAGTGTAATTTTATTTTATTATCTGAATTATTATTTCAAAATATAAAATCTATATTTATTTTAAATGGAATTCCAAGGAATCCAAATTCTTGTATAATATTCCGAATAGGGATATTATAATGGTATTAGAGCCAAGATCTTCCCAGCCTGTGAGGGTTTGTGTTTATAGATTTGGATGCATGGTATATGAATCATGAAGTTAATGAGTGAAGATGAATTGAGATCAAAGCTTTGTAGATTGGGGAAAAAGCTTGAGCATCCACATCATTCAAAAAATGTTTTGCTCAATATTTTGGAAGAAGCGGTAAACTATTTGTCCATGATAGGACAATCAGATTCTAAATCTATGTTCTGGGCAATGAATTCTTTGGTGGTTTATTTGGCTAGACCCAAGTTTTTGAGACATTCAATCGGATGTGAGACTTGTAGTTATGTAATATTCATAATCCGAATATTATACAAGAATTGGGTTTCCTTGGAATTCCCTTTGAAATAATATTGTATAAATATAAACTTTTTCTTGGAATAATATTTTAAATAATAAAATGTAATTGTATTAATAATAAAATATAAATCATCAAGGGGTTTCGTCCTTGGGTTGTAGTGATGACAAGGGTTTTCATCCTTGAAATCAAATTACACAATTAAGGGGTTTCGTCCTTAAGAATGATTGTAAAGCATGATGCTTGTACAAGGTTAAATGTTTTATTATATGATTGAATGATTTTCCTTCCCACCAATTGTTGAATATAAATATCTTCATAGCTTTCCATCAAACGACATGTCTTCTCTAAAGGTGGTGACCTTTCGTCAAATGAATACTAATTACTAATTAATTAATTATTTAATAATTAATGCAGTTAATGATTGCTATTTATATGGATACGGGCACTCCTTTTTACAATAAGTGACTGCTGTTTGTTTTTGGTGCTCCCTCCATGGGTGTTTTTCTAGTTAAATTGCAGCGCTCGTCAAATGTAGCGATTTGATATTGTTGTATGGTGATTGGTTGTTACTGGTGGAGGGGATATTATGGTCCTCCCTTCTCGAAATTGCTTGTCCTCAAGCAATTGTAAGTTGGGATGCTCTAAAATGGTAGCTTCTTCCCATGCGATGTTCTCAATAGGCAAATTTTTCCAACGGATCAAGTATTCTTTGATGCTTTTGTTTCTTAACCTCTTCTCATAGACCTCAAGGATGGCTTTGGGTATTAAGATCAACTTGCCTTTTTCATATAATGGGGGTAGCTCTATAAAAGGGATAATATGTTGTCCAAGTGCCCTTTTTAGGCATGAAACATGGAAAACATTATGTATTCGACTACATTTGGGTGATTCCAATTTGTAAGCAACCTTTCCAACTCTCATGATTTTATATGGACCATAGAATTGTGGTTTGAGTTTCTCAGCTCCACTTTGTTTGATCGAGGACTGCCTATAAGGTTGTAATCGCAAATATTGTCCCCTACTTCAAATTTTCTTTCCGTTCTATATTGATCTACATACAACTTTTGTTAATTCTATGTCTGCTGAAGATTGTCCTTGAGAGTTCTAAGGATATCTTGACTTTGTTGGATTAAGTTTTTAGCTCCCGAAACTCTACTATCTGGAATGACCAAATCCACAAAAGACTTTGCATTGTACCCATACAAAAAAGCTTTGAAAGGTGTCATTCCAATTGACATGTGATAAGAAGTATTATAGCAGAATTATCCTAAATGCAACTATTTGATCCATGCATTTTGTTGCCTCAAAATATAACTCCTTATATACCCTTCAATCCACTTATTGACGCCTTCTGTTTGACCATCCGTTTGGGGATAATAACTTGTACTTGGGGTCAATTCAGTGCCTGCTAGGTGAAAAAGTTCTTGCCAAAACGAACTCATAAATCTGCTATCTCTATTACTAACAATGTTCTTTGGCAACCCTTGTAATTTAAAGATTTCTCTAAAAAATATTCCAGCTACCAAGGGGCATCATACTTAGTGGGGAGTGGAAATAAATGAGCATACTTTGTCAAATGATCAACAACTACATAGAGACAACTTTTCCCTTGAACCACGGGCAAAATATTAACAAAATCCATTGAAATGCCTTCTCATTTTTGAGTAGGAATAGGCAAGGGTTGCAACAACCCTGCTGGAAATTCGTGCTCTATTTTGTTTCGTTGGCAAGTAGGACACTCTTGAATGTACTTGAGAATTTCACTTTTAAGTCCTTCCAAAAGAACATTTCTCTTACTTTTTTATGTCTTAAAATAACCTGGGTGGCCTGCCAATGCGCTATCATAAATAGCCTTTAACATTTTATGCTTAATCTTTGATTCTGATACCAAGAAGACCCTATTTTTATACAAAATAAGACCTTTTATGATACAAATCGTGCATTCCCGATATTTCTTTCTAAGAACGCATTAACGGACTTGGTTTTGACATACTCGGTTGTTATGAAAGCCTCCCAATCACCTGCAACCGTAGATATGGAGCACAAAGATGGTTTTCTTGATAATGCATTTGCCACAATATTATTTTTCCCTTTCACAGATTCAATTTCGAAATCAAAGGCTTGGACCTTGTTCACCCATTTTAACTGTCCATCGTTCAAATCCTTCTGACTTAAGAAAAATCACTGGCTAATATGGGTATTAGTGAAATTACAAGGATAACAGCTATACAGTGACAACGTTATGAAGGAAATATTTCAGTTGATGGTGGAAAGTTTTGAAGGTCTTGGTGACATCTCAAGTTCTTCTTTTGCTAAGAGGGTCACTATTCTAGAAACTATGGCAAAAATTAGATCATGTGCTAATGTTGGATCTAAAATGTGATCATCTTATTCTCCGCATGTTTGGACATTTCTTTACTGCTGTCGATAAAAATCATACAAAAAATGTAGTAGTTTCAATGCAAACCATTATGACTTTGGTCCTGAATGAGAATGATGATATTTCCCATCAATTATTATCCATACTAATGGCGGGTTTTGAGCAAGGAAGCCTCACTAGTTGCATATACACTAGCTAAAAATGTTGTTGCTCAGTGTTCAGAAAAGCTAAAGCCATATGCGACAATTGAAGGACATGAAGATGTGTTGCTAAATGAAGAACCAGAAAAAGTGTTAGATGCAACATAATCTCCAAGGGAAGAGGAAGAAATCAATGAGCATGAACTAAAGGGAGTGCAAGGTAAAGATCTTTTATTGGTAGAAGATGTCTATTTATCTTCTATTGATTGTATGCATGTCAGGGAAGACACAAAAGGTGAAAACAAGGAGCTTGAGCCAAAGAAGAATGAAATTGAAGCAAAAAGGGCATCACATGTTGTATACAAAGGGTTTAAGTTTGAAGAACTTGCACCAACCTTTGAATATTCATTGACTACAGCTCTACAAAGAGTCATATGATCGAAGAAAATATTGGAATTCTTGAGGATATAAGGGTTGGAGGTATCTCCACAAACCCCACTTCATCAAGGGAGAACAAGTTTTTCATCACTCCAAGGTATGGGAAGGTTGGGAACACTTCATATTTGTTGCTTCATGCTATGCCATTTCAGTTCTGTTGTCGTCATAGGAAACATGCAAGAAAAGGTGATAAAATGAAGGTTACGATTTGCAATATGAGGCATGAGGACTCTTTGATTCAAGTTCACAATTATTGGCACCAAGAGGTATGAGATCCCGATAATTTTTTGAGTTTTACAAAAGCTCTCAATTCTAATTTTAAATTTTTTATGGCTGATTCCATGGGAATAAAGCAAGAATCATAATTGTTTGGGGCATGGAGGAATATAGGTATGCACAAGTTGACATTGGAAGGTTGGCATACAAAAAGATGCTTCTTATTTGAAAACCATCGTATTCACAAGGTTGGGGGTGTGGAAGATATCTCAACCCATGTCTATTTAACAAAGAAAGATGAGCATTATAATGGCAGCCAAAGGAATGCAAACAGTTCATATTTATGGCTTCCACTTATGTCATCATTGTATTTCTGTCATCTTGGACATCATGCACATGTTTTGGTGATTGCAGATGACTATCCTTTAGTCAAGTTCCAAGGTATGTTGGATGGGACTGCAACATTCTCTTTTCACATTGGTTTTGGTTCAGCGGATAAGCATACTCATAAAAGGAGAAATGGTAGTTATAGGGATGAAGATGTGTTGGCAAAGAGAAACAAGCATGCTAATCATAAGCTAAGATATGGAGGTCTTCTTGATTTGTTTTTATCACTAAATTATGGTCATCATGGGCAACGTGTCAAATGGATGTTAGAGGCTTTAATTTCAATATGGTTGATAAGTTCATCCTATACATCCAAAGAATTTTTTTAAGGATACACGGAGTGTAATGAATTCTAACAATTTTGTGAAGGGTCAATACACATAATTCATGAGTTACTCATTGAAGCCAAATTGTAAACTTGCTGCCATGCAAGTAGTTGCAGTGATTAAAGCGAGAAATTTTCAGTTTGAAGCTACTTTCAAGGGATTTTCAATCACATAGTGTGAAGAGAAGTTCAAGGGGATTGTATTGATTCAAAAGACCTTTAATATTTCAAGCCGGGAAGATTGCAGCCATCATTTTCGGGCAGCCCAACAACTTATATGTAGTCCTACAAGTACATTCAGTCATACATTGGAGTAATCTTTCAATTGTTGATGTTGTTGAAGCATTTTTAGCCACTATATGGTTGGTTCCGGCCACCATTATCATAATTTTGCATGAGATGATGCATTGCTACAGCCATGATATGATGATACTTTCTATTTCACATGTTGCAATCCCAGTGTTTTCTTTGGACAACTATGATTTGGGAAGTTTGATGACGTTTCCTTGGTTTGAAATGTTGCTTGAAGCAATCCATTGGTGGGGAACATCAAAAACAAGTGTTGGAAGTGCCCTACCATCAAAAGATAGAGGTAAAACAATGGGGACAACAATAAATTTGGTTTTTAGTATTGTTGTCATCTACATTTCCAGCCACCTCATAACTTCATTTGCTCTCATACAAGTGGGCTGATCCATTCATTGTATATTTATCTATATACAATGAACATGGGACTGATCCATTCATACACTACTCCTAATTTGCTCCTCCTACATCAGTATTTCAATATGAAGGTGGTAGATGATGATTAGGCAAGGAGGGCTGGTTTTCAAGAGGTCTGTTATCAGCTCTGGAGTGCACCTTGCTTGAAGATGTGCAAAGCACAACTTCTCTCCAGCTGATACAATAGGAACTTCTCAGAGGGTGGGTGCCTCTATATTGAGAAAAACCTCCAGAGAGGGATGGTTCCCTTATGATTTTGCAATTAAACCTGAAACTGTGATTTTTGGGGGTGAAAAGAGTAGGAAAACTTTGAAAGAAAATCTAAGGGGGGTGATACACCGAGATTGATTAGATCCTCTGAAGTTATTGAAATCAATGCACACATATTACCAAAATGCAATTTATATTCTGTCCTCAAGCAAAAATGTTTGAGAGGAAGGGTTGAAAACCTCTTCAAATGACCTGCAAAAAGGGTGAGATAGAGAGAGATAGGTGATGAAGGGACCTGCAAAAGGAGAAAAATTCTCTCTTGTATGCTGATGCACAATCAAATACACACTATGTTGCTGTCAAAATCAGATTCAAAAAAATAAACTCTTTATTGATCACTAGTCCAACTTACAATTTCTTTTTCAAACTTCAAGGTCCCTTCTCCATGGCTCGATTCAACCAATAAATAAGCTTTGAAAAATAGTCTAAATCAGTTTAAGTGTAGTCCAAAAAAAAGGGAAAATGTCAGTCTTGGTTAGTTAACTCAAGATCTCACATCTTTTACAATGCTTTGAATATTCAATAAAATTATTCTCCTTTACAAAAAATTGCATGCTTCTCCAAACTTTGGCATAGAATATAGATAATGGAGCCAAGTTTGAAAAATGATTCTTAAAATAAACAAAACTCTCCAAGAAAACTCCAAATATGCATGACCAAGATGGCGTGGAAGTGGGCAAAGGAACTCAGGTTTGATCAGTCAACTTCTCCTTTGCATGAAATGTTATGCCAAAAGCCAGTAGATGAACTCCTCACGAACTGCTGGAATGTTTGCATAGATAAGAATCTATTTTTGACCTTTTCTATTTACAACTTTTAATTCTTGTACATGTATATTCTTTGTCTTGCTTGCTTGCCGAGTTTTATAATCTCGGACTTCTCTATTTATGACTTTTTCGACTGTGTTTGCTCCTTGCTTATCCAGACAAAAGTCTGTGCCTTTTCTTGTTCATTCTCTCGAATTTTCCTGTGTATTTCTTTGGCAATTTTCCCTTTGGTTTTATTTCTTTGGTTTATCTTTTCGAGCTTTGTATGTCATGCTCTGCGGATTATGCAGATTTTATGACTGCCAACTTTTCCATTTACCTCCCTTAGTTTTCTATTTCCCTCGGAGTTCCGTCAGATTTCTTTCCTGCGGACTTTCTCCTATTGACTTCTCTTTTCCCATTCATTTGCTGCGGACTTTATTCTGTTCGGGCTTTCTCTCGGACAAAAAGTCCGAGGAAATTGTCCATTCGAGCTTCCACTTTCCTGCGGACAAAAAGTCCGCGGGAATTGACTAAGACTTCTTTTGATCTTGTCTTTCATCTTTTTCGAAGGAATTCTTTCGGAGTCTTGTTAAGGCCAATTGTTTCAGAAAAATTGGCATGGCCTATTTCTTTGGGAAAAATTGTAAGTCCATTTGTGTTGTCCAAGTCTCCCGAAAGAATCCTTCGGATTTTCCTGTCCATTGCCTTGTCTTTTCTGCGAGCTTTTTGTAGGGCACCCGGGCTTTTTGTAGGGACCTTCCCGATTGAAATGAACCATTTGAAATGGCCTTTGAACTTTTCCTGAAGGGTACCTATCCTTAGGGATTTTTGAAATGATCCCTCCCAAAGGGCACATGCCCTTTAGGCTTTTTGAAAGAGTCCTTTGTCTTTGCCAGGATACCCTTTGGAAGGGTACATGCCCTTCGGGTTTATTGTAAATGACATTCACGAAAAAACTTTGCCTTTTCAACCTTCCTTGAAGTGGACTTTCCCAAAGGGCTCCTGCCCTTCAGAAATCTTGTGACCCCTGTTCCTTAAGAAAAGCCCTTCGGACTTGTGCAATTGGTCCTTCAGAGTCTAAGTGACTGTTCCGAACTTTGAAGATGTCATTTTTTCGATGGACTTTTGTGAACCTTCCTAAAGGGGTACATACCCTTCGGGATTCCTGGAATGTACCTTCCCGAAGGGTACCTACCCTTTGGGTCTTTGAAAGACCTTTCCCTTTGTAATTTTCGCGACTTTGTTGCAAAGTACCCGGGTTTCTTTTGTAGGTCCTTTGAAATCCTCTATCCCTTGACTGGAAAAACCCGAGAAAATAAACATATGCATGATGCTACTTTTAACTCCGTGCTTTCATTGAAAGTGAACAAGAGATGTGGCCTTTGAATTTGTTGCAGGTGTCTTTCCCTCGAATGGATTGCATGCTCTATATGGTGGCCGTAGGTCTTCACCTAACTGTTCTTAATACCTTTGATGTAAGTACCCTTCAGTCATGCTTTTAGACCATAGATTGACTAGCTAAAAAGGGGATTAGACCGTTGTAGGAAAGTTTAAAATAATAGGGGTAGTAACTTGGCTTTGACAAGCCAAATTACTAACAAGGTCTAAAGGACACTAATGAAAGGTTGCCTCACTTAACTTTTACAAGACTACTTAAACACTTCATATGACTTGCAAGAGTGAGTTCAAACTACATATAGGTGAGAGAATGAGACATGTCAAGGAGAACTAAATCAACACTAGACAAGATCAATCATTCTTGCATAAACACTAAAACACAGTCATAAGAGAAGGTAAAACCAGCTTGTTTATTGCTTCAAAGGCTTACAAAAGGAGTAGGGCTTCGCCATAGTCATGTGGAGGATACATTCAATGCCAAAATCAATCATATATATAGAAGAATGTGAGAAAGAGACAGGGGAGGCTTAGGAGTTGCAAAATACAAGTGTCATCTCATGAGGGAACAAGTTACAATCTAGAGAGTTTGCAAATAGACAGTTCTAAGAACTTCTTCAACATGTGTCACCTTGATGTGATCGTGATCTTCTAGAAAGTGGCGTAGGAAGGACTCTTGAACTCCTTGGATGACTCATCACTTGTCATTTGAAACTGTTCTCATGATTGGAGTTGAGGAGTGACAAGTTGCATTTTCTTGATCACATAATCGTTCTTGAGCTGTTAATTCTTCTCTTTGACACCTTGCACATGCTTGAGGACCTTCCATACTGATGTTGCAATGGCAATCATGTTCTCTTAGGTGTCTTGAAACCCTTGATCTCCTTTACACTCTCCTTTTGCATACGGTGAAGGAGTTAGAAGCTGCCTTGACACATGGCTTACCTACCCTTTCTGCTCCTTGACACTTTGCTCACGCTTAAAATCATCTAACTCTGATATGGTAGAGGAGCAGTAGGTCTCTTCAAGATTCTTGAGACTTGTTCAATTGCAACAAAGTTCTCATTAGGATGGTTGACAAAGCAAGAGTTGCAAAACTCCTTTTAGGCCTATTAAAAGGTAGAAATTAAGTTCACCGAGTCATATGCTTCAGATATGCCTGCAAGACCTTTGAAAGTGACTTGTTTATAACCTGAAAAACTCTCTAAGGATGCCTTTAGATGTTCTTACTGATGTCCCAGAGATTTCTATGCTTCAGATGACCCTTACAAGGTCTGCAACCAGGATTCTTCATGCAAAACAATGAAGTAGTCCTTGGCTTGTATTAGTGGCTTGACACCTTGTACATCACTGTGAATGCTTCTCAAATGACTCATGAAGGACCATAATATCTCTGCCATTGCTCAAATGTCCTCTACAAATGATTGGAAAGACCTATTGACCTTAAAACCTTGCAAACAAGCTCAGAAGGTAGTTTCTCAGGGCTTTTTCTGTACCACTTTAGCTCAAACGTGGTGCCAAAATAGTGACTCCATCAAGTGCCCAAGGGTGTGTAGAGACCATCCAAGGAGTTCTTAGGCCGTACCAATCCATTAGAGGCATTTAGAAGACTCATCTTCTCCATCGGGTCTCTTGCAGGGTTTTAAAAGGGTTTTAGGTGTGCAACCTTCTTAAGGATGGTTCATAAAGATCTGGACCTTAACCTGAGAACAAATGCCACAAATTGGGAGGGCATAGGGTCTATCAACACCTCCTAACACCATTGGCTCCCATGCACCTGTCGGTTGTACTTCTCAAGTGAACAAAATGACCATTGTTGACTGCTTAGGCTTGTTTGAGAGCTTGAGAAGGGTGATTTGACATGATAAGCGGTGAGATTGTTTAATTTTGGCTCTAAACCTCTCCTTGGGGTCTGTGCAAACCTATATGAGGTATCCCAATGGTTCTATCCATGAATTGACTCTTCAGTCTACTAGAGTTTGCCTTAAGCTCATGGTTAGGGTTTAAGAACAACTGTGTTACTGACCCTAACAATCACTGTTTGCCCTTTTCTTCATCAAGAAAGGAGTTCAAACCTCTCAAGATCCTTCATCAATGTCTTCCCCACCTCCTTGAAGTCTTCATTCTTCAAATTCATCCTAAATAAGCAAACCTTCTTCACTTTTTTGCATATAGACATGTGTGTGATCATTTAGGCCTTTTAGGCCTAAATAGCCCTCTTGAGTCCTTTTCATTGCATTCAATTACTTGAAGGTTTTGTGAAGATCATGTTAGCATTTAGAAATCAATATACATATCTTCTTTGATCCTCTTATATACCTCATGGCTTCAGATAGTCATCAACACGCCTTTCATCAATTCACTTAAAACTTGCTTGTAGGTGATTATAGGCTCTTGATTGCGATATTTAATGTAGATCCCTCCTTTTGGTATTTGGCATTTTGATGGTCTTTGGAAGGTGTTGGAGAGTTTGTTCATGTTCTTCTTGCCTTTCTATAGGCCTCCCAACCTCATTCCACATCATACAATTGGCATTTTTCCTCAAGTCTGCCCATGACAGGCCTGTGGCTCTGTGTTTAGGCTTTCTTGACTATTAGTTCACCAATTTGAGTTCTCTAAGCTAGTTTACCCTTCCTGAGATGTTTCTAATAGGATGAATCTTTATTCACTTTTGTTTCTGATCCCTACAACTTCTTGATTCTTGAGACAACCATCATTACATGTTGTTTTCCTATACTGCCTGCTGACAGGACTAGAGGTAGTCATTCAGGGTAAAAACCTTCATTTCCCTGTTTGGTCCTCTTGATCTCTACTGTCCAATGAGGTAAATATGGAGCAAGGCGAGTCTTTGTTTTAAGATCTTCTCCACCATTCCATTGGGTTCAAGTCTCCCTAGATATCTACTTAAAATCCTCATAGTCCTTCATTAGGTTTACACAGTCTATACTAACACACAATCCCTTTGAGTGCAAAGTGAGTTGATTTTGAGTCTTCATAGGTGTTCAAGATGCTTGGAGAACTTTGGTAATAGGAAAAAAGACATAATATCATGTTGCAAAAGACCATGTACATTCTTCATGAGCAACTATTGATGTTAATAGTGGCCTAAAAGTCTGCAGACCTGTAGGTTCACAATCCTTTTTTGGATTAGGCTTGAAGAAAAATACTAGAAACTCTAAATGCAATGGCCTGCCACTTGTAATACTTGATGAGCATGATCTTCAATGTTATGTGAATGTGAGATGGTGTTCCTCCTTCAAGGGACTTGGACAATGACAATATATTCACATTTGATCAGAGTTACTCCACCATGGCAGCTAGTTCAAACAGTCCAACCTGTGCATGCATAGTTACTTGCCTCTCTTGAAGTTCATGCCTCCAATACCGACTGTAATTTCTTTGTTGCGATTTTCGTGACTGTCTTCTTCCCTCGCGATTTTATTCTGTGCCCTTTTGCTCGCGATTTTATGTCCCGCAACTGTTTTTGGTATGTTCTCTTGTGTTTGGTGACCTTGCCTTCGATTATGTACCCTTTCAAAATGCCCTTTCACGATTTATATTTCCGCGCACTGTGTGTATGCCCTCGATTATGTACCCTTTCGAAATGCCCTTTCACGATTTATATTTCCGGAAAATGTCAAAAAAGAAAAACCAGAGGCGAACATAGAGCTGCAAATAGAAGACAAAATGGATTTCCAGGACAACCATATGGGGGATTCTTCCTCACAGGTGGAAATTTTTTGTTATGAGGAACATGCAGTTCCAGTTATAATCATCCATGTGTAGTGGACCCAAATGTCAAATCCAATATGAGTCTCACCAGGGCAGTTAGCAAAGAGGATGATGATGAATAAAAAAAAAAGAATGAAGAATATCCAACAGTAAAAGAAGATTCTACCATCCAGTTGAAAGATCACACAAAAGAAGAAACCATTGAGGATCCCGCAAAATAAGTCACCTGAAAATATCTAGTTTGATGGAGTCTCAAGGGATTTGGCATAATCATAGCAACATTTGATTTGGCCTTGGTTGAAGAGCATACATCTAAGAGATATGGACTTGGTCAAATCAGAGTGGCATAGTAGAAGCCATCTACATCCTCAGGAAGAATGGTAGAAATAACAAGATTGGTTTGGGATCTTGGTATTTGTAGGGTGGTTCAGGCATTGCTTGAAGACAAGCAATTTTGAGAAGGGCGGATAGTCATGTCCCATTTTCAAAATAATTAATAATCTAATAATAATTTATTAAGTTTTCCAAAAAGGTACTTTAAGTTATAACTTTGAAAAAAAGACATTAATTATTGAGTGAAGGCAAAATCAATTAATATATACTTGGCCAAAATTAATATTCATAAGTTGAAAAAGATGAACATTAAATTAAAAAACAATTCTAATTATTTTAGGGTTTGGGTGATTTGAAAACTGAATCTTATATAAGGACAAGTGGCAATGAATAATTATTATTGATTATTAAACTTTTGACAATTTACCACTGAATTCCAAATTCATTCAACTTTTGCTTGAGGACGAAAAATTTCATTGCAGTCGGATCAGAGGACGAAACCCCTCCAGTCCATTGTGGTAGCTCCATATAGGTTTTACCAATGATTTACATAGTGGGTTATTCACATGCAATCGGAAATCAGGATTATGACTTAGAGTTTGATCAATTTTGAAGGGCAACTTTGCTGGCAACCCTATCCTAGCTGGGCGCCACCCTTTTACATCATTTTGTGACTATTGCAACCTTGTTCCTGGGTCCATTCACAGCCCAAGGTCAGGGTGTCACACCTCCACACTTGTACGCTTTCCTATAGTAGATCGCAGACCTATACGGCCTGTTGTACCTACTAGTTTTTGAAATAACTAATAATTTATTAAGTTGTCCAAAAAGGTTCTTTAAGTTATGACTTTATAAAAAAGACATTAATTATTATTGAGTGGGGCCAAAAACAATTAATACATACATGGCCAAAAGTAATTAATATTCCTAAGTTGAAAAATATGAATATTAAATTAAAAAATAATTATAATTACTTTAGGGTTTAGGTGAATTGAATAGTGAATCTTATATAAGGACAAAAATGACAATGAATAATTATTATTGATTATTAAACTTTTGACAATTCATGATTGAATTCCAAATTCATTCGACTTCTGCTTGAGGACAGAAAACTTCATTGATTCTGACGAAACCCCTCCAGTCCATTGTGGTTGCTCGATACAGGGGTTACAAATGATTTACATTGCTGGTTATTCATATGCAATAAGAAATCAGGTTTATGACTTAGGGTTTGATCAATTTTGAAGGGCAACTTTGTTGGCAGCCCTATCCTAGCTGGGTGTCACCCTTCTTCACTATTTTGTGACTAATGCAGCGTTGTTCAGGGGTCCATTCATAGCCCAAGGTCAAGGTGTCACACCTCCACACATGTACGTTGCTGTTGTAGCCTTTCCTATAGTAGATTGCAGACCTGTACGACCTGCTGTACCTACCAGCCACCTGCTATACCACCTAACAGTAGGGCATCACAATTTTTAAGGGAAATGAGGCCCTCCAAGAGCAGATTGCAGCACTTAGGGATTGTTTCCAGCCCCAAAAACACCACCAGCTACTCTACATCATAGTTGCAGGCCTGCCATATCAGCAACAACATTCCAGCGCAACAAACAAGGTTAAAAATGTGGTATTTATTATCTGAAATAATTGTTATTGGTGTACTTTCAGTAGGGTTTGCTCCAATGTAATTGTACCACACAATTAAGGACCTCTTCAATTATTTCCATGCATATTTCCTATGTATTAAAAAATCTGAAATAAGAATATATTGTGAATTTTCAGAATTTTGTATTGCATGCACTGTTCTAGAATTATATTGAATTTTTAGAAAAACACAAAAAAAATCAGAATTCAATATTATTATAAAAAGAGCTATATTTCAGTGGTATCAAAGCTAGCATTCTTCCTACCCTGTTGGGCATTCTAGCAGATATGAAAATCCGTGAAGGTGGTGTTTGGGATCCGTGCAGCTACAAGTCAAAAATAGTGGAAAGGAATGTACAGGGAAGTTTGTCATATCTGAGGGTTAATCAAATTTCTAATTTGATTTCTATTTTAGGGAATCATGGCAAAGTCATTCAATGAAAAGATTATTGCCCTTCATGCTTAATATGAATCTTTTTTGGTCAAAATGTAAAATGATATATCGTTTTCTGAGTTTTTGTCATTATATTTTGGTGTACCATTGTTGGAAAAACCCACAAATTGAGAGAAAAAGTTGTATGACGACGTCAAAAATGAAAAACTAGAGGTGAACACACAGCTGCAAATAGAAGACGAAATGGATTTCCAGGACAACCATTGGGGGAATTCTTCCTTACAGGTGGAAACTTTTTGTTATGAGGAACATGCAGTTCCAATTACAATCATCCAGCTGTGTAGTGGAGTTGGATGTCGTCAAATCCAATATGAGTCTCACCATTGCAGTTGGCAAAGAGGACGATGAAGAATAAAAAAAAAGAATGGAAAATTCAGCAGTAAAAGAAGATTTTGCCATCCAATTGAAAGTGCACACAGAAGAAGAAACCATTGAGGAAATTGCAAAACAAGAGTCATCTGAAAATATCTAGTTTGATGAAGGGAGTCCCAAGGGATTTGGCATAATCATAGTAGCATCTGATTTGGCCGTGGTTGAAGAGCATACATCTGAGACATATGGGCTGGGTCAAATCAGAGTGGCGTAGCAGAAGCGAAAGTGGATTGAAAAGAAGTTTCTAGAAAAGCCAACATTGAC
Organism: Torreya grandis; assembly: GCA_037957365.1. NCBI lineage: Eukaryota > Viridiplantae > Streptophyta > Pinopsida > Cupressales > Taxaceae > Torreya > Torreya grandis. The sequence goes on along the minus strand of JARHVA010001852.1, from coordinate 1,117,777 downwards.
AAGTTCAGACATGAGCTTTGCAGTTCAACAGGCACTACTTTTGAGATTCGCACTTGGATGGAAATCACGACGATTGGTTTGGGATTTGGGTGTTTGCAGAATGGTTCTGGGATTGCTTGAGGACAAACGATTTTGGGAAGGGCAGAGTATCATGTCCCCTTCTCGAAATAATTAATAATCTAATAATAATTTATTAAGTTGTCCAAAAAGGTACTTTAAGTTATAATTTTGAAAAATGACATTAATTATTATTGAGTGAGGCCAAAAGTAATTAATACATACATGACCAAAAGTAATTAATATTCATTAATTGGAAAAAGGTGAATATTAAATTAAAAGAAATATTTATTTCTTTTAGGGTTGGATTGGAAAAGTGCATCATAGAAGATTGGAGTAAAGACATGATTATTTTATATTGAAATCAATCGAACAAAAACACAACCCTTTTTCTAGAGGAAAAGCTTGTAGCGTCTGCAGTTATTCAAAAGATGAAAACCCTTAGATTTACAGGTACGAGGACGAAACCCTTAATGCCTATTTGTTAATTCCATTCAGGGATTACAACGGTGCTATCAGTTTCAAGAAATATCAGCTTTAGAGGCCCATTCATCTAGGGCATCACATTTCAGGAGCCTGGAAAAAAATTTGCAGATCCGTACGGATTCGTACTGTAGTCATTTTCAATCAAATAGGCTGCTGTACAACTCAACAAGCTCTTGTACTTACTGTATCGGCATAAACAATTGATTTGGAAAGATTTCCAGTTAGGGTTTGTGCTGAATATCAAGGCTAAAGTGGTATTTACGCTTTACTATGGTATTTATTTATTGATGTCTGTACGAATTGTTTACATTTGTTCCAACTTTCATTTATGATGTTCCAGCTTGCTTTTAAAAAGAAAATAATTAAAATTTTCCAAGATTTAGTTTTTCGTTTGAAAATTCAGTGTATTTTTTAAAAGGAATATTTCAGTTGGGGGATGGGGGATCTTTTGGTGAGAACATAATCCATGACGCTCGCACCACCATCATGGGGAAAACAAGTGAATATACTAGAGTCGGGGCAGTGAGGAAGCCTGTTGAGAATGTGGAGGCTTTGAGATTCACTCAATTGGAGAAGGTGTCTCCCATAGGCTGTAACCGTAGAATTCCTGTCAACAAAAAAGCTCTTTGTAGACCAAACGCCTCTAGATCTAACTCACGAAGACATAACTTATCCTAAGCAAGGTCATGAATAGGTGTCTAGGTGTTCTTTGTACGAGCATTAAAATCGCCCAAATGAATGATATTGCCATTAGTGGAGTACCAAGAGATCTCTGAATAGAGGTCAAGGTACGGGTCTCCATCAACATGAATGGCGAATGGAGATTGGATGGGGGGGAAGTGGCAAACAACTATGAAGACAAGCTGAAAAGATGGACCCCTCTAAATCTGTATCCACAAGTCTGTGGAGTGGGCATCAGTAGCCACAAGTAAAACTCTAGACCTGAGGCTATCATGAATGAGGCAAGCCACACCACCTGAGCCATGGACACCCCTGATTTGCAAGTCTCTCGATGAGAAACAAAAACCCATCAAGCACCTTTTGACTGGAGGTGGGGACCGTTCAGGGCTCTCATGGGTCTTAGTGAAGAAGATGAGATACTAGGATGCAATATAATCCTAGAAGGTACCTGGAGAAGAGCATAAAGCGCCATTGCAGTTCCAAGAAGCAATGAAGATGCCATTACCACCCATTGAGACTAGAGGTCATCATGATGCTGACGGTCTAGGATGTGATCGCCCAGGAGGGGGAGAAACACGAATGACAACTTTATAGTCTCTGATAACAACTCACATGTTCTCCTTCCTGACAACTATAACTTGAATATGAGCTTTCTGAAGTTCCTCCCCCTGCAGTTGTGTGCGATCTGCATCTACATAGTCTTTTGTGGGCGGGAAAAGGGTTTCTTTTTTGCTTTAAGAGCTGGGAAATGCTCTTCTACAGTTCAGAAATGGATAATAAGGGTGTCTTCTGACAAAGTCTAAGCTTTGTTAAGGGAGATATCTTTCGAGTCCAAAGATTCACATAAGAATGCATAACTGGCTTATAAGGGATCAACTAGTTTAGGGAGGACACGAACACAAAGGTTGCGTGCCTTTTCTTCTTCAAACTTTGTTTGGATAGCCATTTCCACAACTATAAGTGTTTTCTTTCCCTTAACCACTTGTTTCCACAAATTATGTTCCTCAAACTATTTTTGGATAAATTATTGTTGGGTTGTGGTTTGTTTTTTAAGGTGCTTGTGCTAAATGATTATCTTTGATTGCGTGTTTAGAATTTTTGAAACCACTTCATTAAGCTGTCGAAGGCTAGGGGAATCAACGACGGTGGCTTGGGTTTGTTCGAACTTAGTTATTCTCGCTTGCAAATCAGCAATAATACCATTTATCTCTTGTAATTGTGTTTGGAACAGTTACAAAAGGTCTCGGAGTTCAGAACCTAGAGCTGCAATTCTAAATATCTGGCTAGAAATGCTAATGTATTTGAATTTGGGGGTCACTACCTTATGACAGTGAGGAGTTTTAAACTCTTGTGTGAGAGGGAGCTCCATTTAGTTCGCTGTACAAGCTTGTAGGTAGCTTGAAAGCCCAAGATTGGATTGTATTTTCGTGTTCTTGAAGAACTTAGCTATATGAGATTGAAGTAGTTGCAGAGTAAGCCCTAAATTATGTTCAAAATGTTGTTCATGTTTTTATTGTACACTGTTTTGTTGTTTCCCACATCGAAGTTAACCACGCTGTGTTCTGTTTGCCCATGTTTTATTTTGTTCGCCCACATTCTATTGTGTTTGCATTCGTTGTTGTTTGTGACTGGGTTTTCTATGTCTACAACTTTTCCACGAATTGGATGCATTTCATTTTGGTGTGCTCCCCTGGTCTACACTACAAATGTGCCTTACTATTCATGTCTTGTCTACTCGACCTCGACCTTGATTTCTGCCTTCTATTGCGGTGAAATTAAATGATTTGTGGCTCAATCAAGAAATCTCAGAAACGTAACACGTCCAAAGCTTGTTATGCTATATACAACCCTATTGTTCGCGTCCAAAGCATGTTGCGCGATTTGTGGCCCTCTAGAGAGCCCATAACTTATCAAAGAACAATTGAATTTTGAGTGTTGCACATAAGGTCCCTTAGAGTTGCAAATCTATGTGGATGTATGGACATATATTAACCAAGCCCTTGCAAACAGAGAAACTGCACAAAAATTGCTTTGGATTCTCTCCTCTGTAGAAATATTGTCTGCCTAACATACAAGTATTCTCCTTTTGTGTGTGGGTGGAGGAAGGGAAGCGTAGAGGCTGCAATGTAAAAATTTGTTGGCTGACAACAAACGTTGTGATAAAAATACTTCAAAGGCGCTATTAAGAAGTGGAAAATTAAATGAGAAAAGATTATCAAATAACTTAACATTTTTCTTTCTTTACTTGTTTAAGGTTTTCATATGGTTTAATAAATTGTCAGGCTTAGGCTTGCTAGAAATAAATGATAGGATCATGCAAAATAACGTCGTAACAAGTAAATGAATGCACAAAGCAAAGATATCACCTCAAAAGCAAGCCACCAAGAGAATGTAAGACACAAAGTGTGTGACAAGTGTGGATGGATTTACTTGTGACATTTAACTCTAAGATTCCCTACAAAATAATAAAAAAGGTGTGACATATCATATAATATAGAATAAGTTAATTTATTATTTATAATAAAATAGACTTAGGGTTAACCTAAATTAACCTAAATAAAAATTAATCTCCAAAACACCCCCTCAAGATTTATTTTGAGGTTACAAATGAAGATAAAATCTTACAAACAAATAAGGGAGTTGACATTACATAATTATCCCCTTAATGGAAACTTCCTTTGAGAGGATTTACATTGATATGAGAAAAGAAAGCATAAGAGAAGGTTTCATTAATAAGCTTAAAAATATGAATGTGTGATCATTGGTAATATCTAATAATCATATTTAGACAAGATGGTCAAGCTATTTAGGAACAAAGACCAACAATAAAGGAGATGGTAAGAAAAGATCCAATGTATTTTTAAATTAGATTCTTATACAAATATTTGATGTGAAGTAAACAAAATGACATAAATATGATCTAAATATAATTAAATAAATAAAATTAGATATAAATCAAGTTAAAAAGAGTAAAATACAATTTCCATAACAAAGTGTGGAATCCTATATGAAAAAAAACTTAAGCAAAAATAATTAGCTGAAAATAAAGCATATTTCCTTAACAACTTAAAAGAATAAATAATCACAAAAGTAAGGAATGCATATATTTTTTAAGTTTTAAACTTGTCAAAAGGGAGACAAACTATATGTGTCACTTTTTAAAAAATATATTATTATTGAATTAATTGAAGAATTATCAAAAGAAGACATATAAAAGTATTAAGAAGAAACCATAGATTTAGGGATCCAAATTAGTTTAACCTTTGAATGTGGTGTTTTAGTGGTTTTCCAATAATACAAAGTATCATGAGTTTTTTTAACAAAATATTTACATGAGTGAAATTTGAAACATTTATAAATATGATTCCCCTATTTACCATAATGCTCACAAAATTTACCATGTTAAACCAAAGTATGAGCATGAAAATCATTATAATAAACAAAAGTCTTATGAAATTGAGAAGCGCTAATATGTAATGTCCTTCAGTGAGAGAGACATGATGACTTAAAATTATGATTAGAATCACTAGAATCATTTAAACTAAGAACTAAAATATTCACATTATTTTAAAGTAAAATGGGCTTAAAAATGTCATTTTCATGCATATGAAGACCATCGCTAGAATAACCCATTGATTGCATAGTTTTTAAACCAAGGTAAGAAACATTATGTTGTAAAGAAATATAATATTTATGAGATAAAAAATCATGTTTGATCACAAAATTAGAGGCATTAACATTTTCAAAATGCATAATTTTTGTGATAAAGAGAGTCAAATTAAAACTTGTATTTCGTTTAGTTTTTCATAAAAAACTAATGGCATGAATTATTAAAGCAATTATACAAGCAATTTAAAAAAAAAATATAAGACGATATTTAAAAAAATAATGTCACATTCTCAAAAATTTAAACGTTAAGAACAACCTACTTTGATACCATGTTACAAATAAATAATAAGATACGCAAAATGATGTTGAAACAAGTAAATGAATGCACAAAGCAAAGATATCACCTCAAAAGCCACTCAGATAATGCCAGACACAAGTTAAATGGGGAAACCAAATCAATAGAAGAAAACCCCACATGTATTAAGAAGGCTTGCAAAACACTATTCTCCAATTACAATCTTAGTAGAAGAAAAGAAAATGAGAAAGAGAGAGGGGCCTCAAGCCATAAACAAGTCTCTGGAAAAGATCTTGTGTGTAGAATGAAAGAGGAGAGCTCATTAAATAGAACTAGAGGAAGAAAGAGGGAGTTACAAAGAATTTCATCATGATATGCGCAACTTTCTTAGTGTGTGAATAGTGTGGAGGGAGTGACATATAACTCCAAGATTCCCTACAAAAGGACAAAAAAGGTGTGACATCTCATATATCTGGGATGTCTTATAATAAGAAATGTACCAGTACAATTCAAATAGACTTAAGATTAATCTTAATTCACCTAAATAAAAATTAATCTCCAACAAGGCTTCTCTTTGTATAAGAGTCACTAAGCAATACCTTCCTAAGTATGCATCTTGAATTTATTTAATAAAAAGAGAGAATAGTGCATGTAGCTGGGATTTTTCCAGGTTCTATCAATAATGTTGGAGACAACAACGATGCTATTTTTTTTTTCTTTATTTTCCATCGGATCATTTAGAAAACCTTTGGCAGTAAGAAAGCTCCAAGTTATTTTTTGAAAGGTTCAAATATAATTCTAACTTGGGGTTTTTTAAAACTGAAAAAAAAAAATGAAATATAATACGACAAAGGGAAATGTTTTGTAATGTCCCCAACTTGGGACAAATCTGAAAATAAGGGTTTTGCAAGCAAACCTTATCTATCTGAAATAAATTATTGAAAATTATAACAACCCCTAGTTTGCTGGAAATACACTCCGAACTGACAATAAAAATTTCAAGCCCTAACCATAAATTATGAATGCTGGAAATAAACAATTAGGGCACAATTATCAATAAATTCTCTATCAAATATTCGTCAAAATACTCAGAAAAATACAAGGTAAATACTTCAATATCCTGAATTTTTTGATTAATAATGGCTGTAAAATATTATGAAAAATAGGAGAATAATGTTCAATATTCCCAAACTGGAAGTTAGGCTCAAATAACCCTAACAAATTGCAAAACCAAACCCCAAAGGGGGTAGCCCTACTGCAATAGGGCAGATTGCTGCCACCAAGTATCAACGCAGCCCTTGAACTGCCTCACAAATCCATTTAAACCAGTGGCTGCCCCTCTAAACTGAACCATTGCACCTTAGGATTTCCAAACCCTAGTTTGCCAACTTTGAAGAATGATAACCCTTGCTGCAACTTGCTTGGAAAAATGAAAATACTGCAAAAATCAGATTGTTAAAGCTCGATGCAACCCCTGTATGAGGATGCCCTAGTTGAATATAAGGGTTTCCGTCTTTACTCCAACTTCTATTGAAGGGTTTCATCCTCAATGGCTAAGTTAAGCATTTTTGTGCTTAAGCTTACAAATTCAATTATCAAAATTAGCATGAACCTTTTAAAAGAATCACAATCTTGCTTATATACTTTACTCCTCAAGTTGGTCGCTCCTTTTGGAGGGAAATTGCAAAATGTTATAAGGTTAACTTTCTTTTAAAATCACCTAAAGGCTATGTGAGCCCTATTTACTCAAAAAGCCCCCTCTTCAACTTAAAATTAAAACACTTAACCAAAAGGTACATTTTTTATAATTTGAAGAGAAGTTAGTGCTTCCTTTTTTAGTCCCCTTTCCCTTATCCTAAGGGAAATGCCAAAGAATAAGGTTAAGGGTCTTTTTTCATTCTTATGTCTAAAATGGGGACATGACAATTCTCCCCGCCCAAAATTGCTTGTCTTCAAACAATAGCAATGTCCATGGAGCTGTCCCAACAATTATCTGCATACAAAACTCAACTCTCATTTCATTCCAGGTAGGAAGGCCTCCTGTTGATGCTTTTTTCTGCTATACTTGAAGATTTTTGGCTACCTACTCATGCTGGAAATGATACAACAGCAGCACATTGTCTTCCTCATTCCCTCCATTGAGGCCTTTCCCTTTGGGCTTCCCAACAAAATGACAAAAGTAGTACTTGAATTTGCAGCAATGTAGGGGTTGGAAAAGTTTATTCAAGCAAGATGTTGGCTGGAAAACTGGGCCTTGAATGTCCACCTGTCAATACCTACACAAAACACAAACATGTTAGTCAAAATGGAGGACCTTCCTCCCTATTCCATGTAGGGGTGGCTCCCTTCTCTTTCCATGCTTGCATACTTGATCAATCTCTCCACATGAGCAGTGGCTAGAAATATGTATGTGGATGCCTTAGGGGGTATAGGAGGGCTGCCCATGCTGTCTACACCCACAAAAACTATATCAAACAAGATTTTTCCATCTATGAGAGTTGGAAACTTCTTCACCTTATTAGCATTCCACCCCTTGTCTCTTGACAACCAACAAATGCCCTTATATGCAAAGGGAATAGTGAATTTAGTCGCATCCCATGTGATTGACTGGCTGGGTATGCAAAAAATCAGACCTATTGTGATCCAAAAATAGGAACTTATCCAACCATAACTCATCCTTTTGACGTGACATCCTGCAATCAGCGTTCTCCATGCATCTAGGAACCCGCAAGCTCATAACAAGTGAGTTGGAACTGTCATGGGCAGCATGGTGAAAGAGTATACCATGGATGTACCTTCCATTGCTAGGCATAGACCAGCTACTAGCACTCTCGCAAATAACCACTAGGCTCAAACACCTTCCAAACAAGTGGCTGCCTTGGCTGTATCCTTCATTATTGAACATGGAACAGCTGTTAATACCCTCAAAATTGCCCTCCAAGCTCATATCTCGACACATCCCATGGGCTGGAAGCTTCCTTGATATGGTTATAACCCAATCCTTGGTACTCATGCTCATATGTTCCCTTACTTTGAAGAGAATCACCTCAAAAGGAAATCTATACTTAATGTTTTGAAGGTTGTATTTATAATTTACTGCCTCACAAAAGTCAAACTTTTCACTCTCAACTTGCCTTTTGATGAACCCTTCATGTCTACAACCTCCAGAGGAGCCAATATGAATCTACAAACCTCTTTAGATAAGCTGGAATTGTCATAATAAACATGATAGGAAAATGTACTAAGGCTGCCCTTTACGGTCATTATTCCTTGCATGTGTACCTTGAAATGTGTGCTTCCTTGGAATGCACCCCAAAGTCTTTTCAGGGTCTCAATGTGCCTTGACACTCCTTCACCAAACCAATGGTATGGCTCACTAATTTGCAGAAAGAGAACAACTATGAACAATCTTGGATACATACCTCTTGTGTAGATAACATGGTGAAGTGAACAACCTTTCCATGATGCCCACATGAAGGCCTATCTTCATGCTGCTCCTTCCAAATATGCTTCCAACATGCATCATGAGTGCATAAAATTTGAAGGCTTTCTCCCTTTATGGAGCTGCCCCTATCAAGTCTTCCTTCTACAAATTGAAGACCATTTGCAGTCATCCTACACTTCATTTTACATTTCTGAATTTTCTTTTTCATTGCATGCTCTATCAAAATTAATGGAATATTCAAATTCAGTCCTTGCTGCCTTAACACAAAGTTAATGATGTTGGGGCACATATTAATCCTGAAAAGAGCCAAAACACCATACCTTGGAAGGGTTGTTCCTTCTTGGCAAACCCCAACTTCTTGTCACTAGTGAAGGGTCGAAATTTTTTCATCATTTCCAGAATTCACTAGGGGCTGTATTTTATCAAAATTTTCAGATTTTTTTGTGTATATAACAAGCTGAGTTTGCACACATAACTCAGAATTTCCCGAGTGTTTTATGGGCCTATTCCTTTTGAAAAAATCAGACTTTTCATGCCTTTGAAGCATGGGATTGGGTGGCTTCCAGCCTACCTTGGTGGCCAGTCTCCTCTCAGAATTTGTCACTATTTTAACCCCATTCAAGGAACAACTTCCAGAATTCAATTTACTTACCAAACACAAAGTAGGGCTAATTCTTCTTGGTTGTGGTGGCTGCCCAAACTTAGAAATTGCATCGTTTTCCCATGGTCTGAAAGTTTCACCCTCAAATGTGGATCTAAAAACTTCAGCAAGTTGGAGACCATCATGAGGAGGTAATGAGGCACTTCCCTCATGTGTATACCTCCCAACAAGGTCTTCCCGAAGGTCCTTCGTACAATTCTTATGCAAATTTGATTTCTCTCCATTTTTAAGATTATCATAGTGGTGTCTTAAGAACTCACCTTTCCTTTTAAACTCCTACAGGTGTTGTCTAGCTTCAAAGGCTACCAATTTTGCCACCTTTGCCCTCCTTAGCCACTCCTCACACCTTTCTTGGGTTCTTGCTATAAGGGCACAATTTTCTCTTTGATTTAGAATATTTTTCCCTTCTACTAGCAGCGCTCCTTTTTGTTCATATCCTTGCTGGAAACCCTCACTTTGCTGTTCTATTAGTTGCCTATCATCATGATGGAAATTCTCACTTGGCTGTCTCAAAACTTCTGATTTTTGCAACTCAAAATGTTTATCATGCAACTCAGAATTTTCTGAGTTTATTAATCCCTTTTCCCCCTGGAAAATCTTCTTTGTCTGCCCGACAAATTTTGATTTTTTTTGAAGCTCAGAGATTTCAATACTTGGTTGTCCCAAGGTGTTGCCCTTCTGTTGCTCAAAGGGCTTCAAGGTACCAATTTTCCAATTTAAATCAAATTCCTCTTTCCTCATCACAAACTGAAATTCAATCATTTCACAAGCTTGCTTTGAACCTACATTTTCAGGATTCGTAAGGTTATTAAAACAAGAATTTATATGATTCTTCACATACCTTAAAGCTTCCTCATAGATATTTGAAACCAACTTTGATTTTTCCCTTACTCCCATGATAGGAACAACTGTAAATATATTAAAATCAAAATTTCTACCATTTGTAGATCTCAGACTATTACTGGGATCCCACACCTTTTGGCAATAGCAATTATCAACTTGAATCAAAGGGTCCCCATGCCCCATGTTGTAAACGGTATGCTTCCTTTTATCATGCTTCTTATGAGGGCAACAAATTTGAAATGACAGTGTGACAATAAATCTGATATGTTACCAAGCTTTTCATACCTTTGGATTACAAACAACAAACTTGTCCTCCTTTGGCGAAGTAGGATTTGTGAAAGCCCTTCTATCCTTGTGATTCCCCATTTTTTCTTCAAATACATGTTTCTCCACATTGCTGTTCTGAAAATCAACACGCTGTTTGTCAACTTTATCCTCCAATGATTGGGCTTCAACCACACAATTCTCTCCCCCATCTTGCAAATTTTACTTTCCTTCTTCTTTGGACTTGTGCTCCAAGATCTCTCCCTCTTCTCTCATCAAGGGGAAATCATTTTGTAATGATGAAACACTCATCACTTCTGCTGGTTTTTTTTATTTTTCTAAGGGGGGCGCTGGATGTCTAGGGCTTGACCCTAAAGCCTTTACCAAGGCCTTGGGACCTACTGCCCTTAGTTCTTTTTGATATTTCTACATAGCTTGCAACAAATCATCGATGACTTCATCCATTGCCCTCTTTTTCATCCCCACCTTTTGAATGGGATCTTTGTATTCCTCTTTTGACAAAACCTAGGTTGCCAATCCATTGTAGTCACTCACACCCCACAGTTGGCCAAGAAATTGGCTTTGATACCATTGTAATGTCCTCAACTTGGGGTTTTGCTGGAAATAAATGACTGAAATTATAGCAAACCATAGTTTGCTGGAAATACACTCCAAACTGACAATAGAAATCTCAAACCCTAGCCATAAATTATGAATGCTGGAAATAAACAATTAAGGCACAATTATCAATAAATTCTCCATCAAATATCCATCAAAATACTCAAAAAAATACAGCAAGGTAAATACCTCAATATCCTGATTTTTTGATTAATAATGGCTGTAAAATATTATGAAAAATAGGAAAATAATGTTCAATATTTCCAAACTAAAAGTTAGGCTCAAATAGCCCTAACAATCTGCAAAACCAAATCCCAAATGGGGTTGCCCCACTGCAATAGGGCAGATGTTTGCCACCAAGTATCAACGCAGCCCCTAAACTGCCTCCCATAGCCCTTGAAACCAGTGGCTGGCCCTCTAAATTGAACCATTGCATCTTAGGGTTTCCAAACCCTAGTTCGCCAACCTTGAAGAATGATGACCCTTGCTGCAACTTGCTCGGAAAGATGAAAATACTACAAAAATCAGATTGTTGAAGCTCAATGCAACCCCTGAATGAGGATGCCCTAGTTGAATGTAAGGGGTTCCGTCCTTACTCCAACTTCCATTGAAGGGTTTCATCCTCAATGGCTAAGTTAAGCATTTTCGTGCTCAAGCGTACAAATTCAATTATCAAAATTAGCATGAACCTTTCAAAAGAATCACAATCCTCCTTATATACCTTACTCCTAAAGTTGGGCGCTCCATTTGGAGGGTAAGTGCAAAATGTTATAAGGTTAACTTTCTTTTAAAATCAATTAAGGGCTATGTGAGCTCCATTGATTCAAGAAACCCCCTCCTCAACTTGAAATTAGAACACTTAACCAAAATGTACTTTTTTATAATTCGAAGAGGAGTTAGTGCTTCCTTTTCTAGTTCCCTTTCGCTTAGTCTAAAAGAAACACCAAAGAATAAGGTTAAGGGTCCTTTTACATTCTTATGTCCAAAAGGGGGACATAACATGTTTTGATTAAGAGTTGTGACAAAAAACTACGACCAAAAACTACAAAAAATAGAAAACCAATATTCTATTAAAAAAGGAAAAAGCATTAACAAGCTGATGCAACTGGAGAAACATTATTAAAATACAAAGAAAGGCTGAGAAACGCTCAAAGGAGGCCAGATCTGGCTTAGGACAAAAGACTGGAAAAGAAAACTAGTAAGTGAACTGTCGTTTAGAACTATGGAACAAACCCAAAAACCACAAGAAGATGGTTTAAGAAAATTCCAGAGTGCTAAGCTTTGTGAATCCGCAAAAACTTAATTGAGCATTCTGAAACGTCTAAAGAATGAAGCTTGTTGATGCAAACCAAAAGGACTAAAGGGACTCAATTCATCTGAAGAGTTGGGATGGAGTGAAGGTTAGTTCTTCCTAGCTGGTACCTCTAAATTCCACACAACATAGCCCAATCTGAAGATCTCGTAAATTATGAGTAACAAAGGGGGTGTTGGTGCTCAATTCTGCACCCTAGTTTTCCTATGAAGAAGGGGATGGATTGAATCTTTCAGCAATGCCTTTCACACTTGCCATTCTTCCTATCAGGATTTGGACTTAAGGAACAACTTGCAAGAGGGGATTTATTCTCCTCACTTTTGGGTTTGCAACACCAATGGGGGATTTCCTATAAAGTTTCTATATGCTCTTGCCTTAGATTTGGAAAAAATGAGCAAAACCCACCATGCCTATTTGCCATATCATTTGTCACTAACAGCATAGACGCTTGCTCAGACACAATGAATCCCAGATCAAAATTCAAACAGATAAACAAATATGACCTCTTAGATATGTGCACTTATTCTTCACTCTCTTAGAAGTATAATACTCATTGGCACATGTGAATACAAAAAATTCAGACTTGCAAAGGTCTATTGAAGCTTACAGGGAACTCGCATCATTTCTCTTATCAAACCAGAATTCCCGCAGCACCCAAAAACAATAAAGACAATGGGATTTGACTAAATTCACAACACACAACTGTATGCATTTCACAAAACACCCAGATCTGAACGTCAGTGACTTCCTTCACATTTATTTATGAAACGTATCCCCTAACAACACACTAAATGCCCATTGACACAAATGATTCAGATCTGCTCTAGTGAATAGCTGATTTAATCCAATGAATACTTCACTTGGACAATGCACAATACTCTCAATACAGCTATAGTTTCACAATGTGCAACATATTAACAGTAAGAACCCAAATCAGATTTGGCTACGAAATGTAGGGCTCATAGACAATAGAGAAGTAGAACTCATGGATGATATGCTGCCATGAAGAACAAAATTTCACAAACAAAAGGAAAAGATTTAATAAACGTTTGATCAGATTACCAAGACCGGTGCCTTGCTTTCCATTGGGCAACATTTACCATTGACTCACAGAATTCATGAAATATTTGGCAAAGCAATATCTAATACACATCTACACAAATTTCAATAGCAAATGTGTGATACACATGAATAACTTCAGTTTCTACACAAAACTTTCATTATTCATCTGAGATAATGACCTAAAAAAAACATAAGAAATAACTAACACAGTGGCAAATTTAAAGAAGAAATTGTGCAATATGGAACAAATCCAAAATCAAATTACAAGACGTACATGGACTTCATATACTTATCTGGGAGTGCAATTTTCTGGGCCACGTTTTAGCTTGAGGCAGGCACTCCAGCCTAGAATAAACAAAGGCTATGGTTCTTTAGCTTTCCTTGAACGATAGTGATTTTGACATCACTTTTAGGTTATCTCATCCAAGATGTCACTCATGGATACACTTATCAGACCCACAATTCTCTATGGATCTGTAGTTTGGGGCCCTCTTTACTTGAGGATGATTGGGTTGCTGTTGAGAAGGTCTAGACACTTCGCCTTCGCCGCATGATCAGATGCAAGCAGACAGTTCCCCAACACATTATTCTTGTAGAGTTTGGAGCCCGACCCTTCTGACTAGAGACTATCTGATCTCTTTCATACATCGCATATGGAGGTTTGCTGACTCTGCGAGTGGGCGTGACAGATATCCATACTTAGCATACAGTTCTTCAAAGAATCTTGCTCTCTTAGCGCCTTCGACCCATGGACGTTGTTGGTATACAGGGGTTTCCGATCTATTGGAGTCAGTGGGAATCAGAGTGGACTGACTTCCTCCATTTAGGTACTCCTTGGATGCATCGACACACCTACCCACTAGACAGGAGTTGAACAGGATTATTAGGAATGACATTTATAGACAGTATATCCATACTACTTGGGTAAACCCTCTTGGGGGGTTATGCCCTAAGATGGCATTTTATGCATAGCACTTCTTGGAACTGAGTGATGGGCTTATCATTCGTCCACAATATACATTCCGCCATTGGATGCACTCTTGTCGCATCCCATTAGGACAATTTCGAGTGGGGTCCCACAGGGTTAGGATTGAGACAGATCCCTAGATAGATCGAGCAGACAGGATTTCCCAGTTATGCAGCACCCAGGAGATGGAGTTTGAGGAGCACTTCATCTTTCGTTGTCCCATTTACTATGAGATCAGGGGGAGATTTTACTGTCTATTTAGGAGGACACACTCTTTCTGACTTCTTTAGATGTGAGGACCAGATATGTTTGGCTTTATATATACAGGAAGCTCTTAAGCTTCGTGATCATATTATTCAGAGACTCATTAGACCAATCTCCACTCAGTAGATTACTTCCTTCATGGTGCTACCTTCGAGGAGAGGCACAAAGAAACAAATTGACATCAGTACAACCTCACATCACATATCAATGAGGCCCAAAGACACTATTCACACTTCCTCGAGTTTTCATCAGCGTATTCACTTCAGACCTGGCATCAGGAGACAGACTAGATCCACCAGATCTTCACAGAGGACTTTTCATTCTAGAAAGGATTGGAGGACAGACCAGGCATCATACCTCCCCTTTTTTGGGTCATACTTCTATTCGAAGCTTCTTCTCATCGACCTTGGATGCTAGGAGAGTTGGATCAAACTCTTGATGGATTCCCTCCTGGTTCTTTCTTAGGGCTCATCCTCTTGCTTCCGATGTTTACAGATTTTTAGGGACTGCTCATTTCCTTTTCTCCCTTCTTTGGACTTGAGCGTGGTTGGGTCCTTTGGTGCTTTGGCTCGGAGCGTGGTCACTCTTTGCCGTGCTTTATACTATTTCTTTCAGCATTGTTTTTCTTGTTTTTGGAGACCTTTTTGGTTTTCCTCGTTTTCCTGACACATTTTTGTAATTTGCAGTCCCGTTGACCTACTTTTGTGGTCATTAGTTGGACATTAATATATTTATCTTATCTTATCTAGAAGCCCTACTATGCATTGGGCTGCAGATTGATGACTGTTTCCTAGTCTTGTGAGGCCTGAGTCATCCATGAGCTCTGTTTTGTTTTAGAAATGTTCTTCATGATCTAAGACAACTATCAAACTACTTAGCAATGCACAATTGCTCATAAAAACACATGGAAGATGATACAACGTGGCTAAAACAAAAACATTTCCAATTTGGCAAAAGGATCTGGATGAAGGCATGCTTAATCAATATATAGAAACGCTGTGAAGAGATTGCTTGGAGTTGAAGAAAGGAATCTTGGAAGTATCAAGAAGCATCTCAGGTCAAGAGAAGGATCATTGAATATGTGGCAACAAATGTTGGGATAATTGTCATTGATGTCAAAGGAATTGTAACGGATATGAATGGAAATGTCAAACGGAATTGTTGTCAGAAGTGAACGAAATTGTTGTCAGAAGTGAACGGAATTGTTGTCGGAAGTGAATGGAAGTGTCAAACGGAATTGTTGCTGGAAGTGAACGGAATTGTTGCCGGAAGTGAACGGAATTGTTGCTAGAAGTGAACAAAAATGTCGACGGAAATGTCAACGGTCACATCTTTTGGTGAATAGGTGCCTCTTGGATGGGATGCCTCCTTTGTGAGAAGTTTTTAAAAGCTATATAAGCGAGAAGAGATGTGGAAGTATTACAAGCATTTCGACTTGATTGAAGATTATATAAGTGTGAGAGAGAAGGAAGAGAGGAAGAGCAGAATTTTGTTTATGCATATCATTTGAGCGAAGAAGAGAAGAGCAGAAAATGAAATAGAATATCTCATAAGAAAAGAAGTGTGAAGGGTGGATTTATTTTAATGAAGAATATCATTTGAGAATTGTGAAAGAGAGGAGAGCAAAAAGTATATAGGAAAATCAATGAGAGAGAAAGTGTAAGATAAGCAAAGCCATCATTCGATTGAAAAAACAATCATAGATAGTGGAATCGATTTGGATTGGGGTCGGTGCCTCATAGTCTAGGGGTTGGTGCTCCTGTGGATTGGTGCTCACAAATTGATTGGGTTGGTGCTTGGCGAAGGGGATCGGTGTTTCCAGTGGGTGGGTGCTCACAAATTGACCGAGTTGGTGCTTGGTTTGGGGATTGGTGTCTTTAGTAGGTTGGTGCCTGCAAACATTGTAAAAGAGTTATATATATATATATATATATATATATATATAAACAATATTTTGCTGTGGTTTTCTCCGAAAAGGGTTTCCACGTAAATCCTGTGTTCTCTTGTGTTATTAATTGCTAGATCTTGAATGTTTATGGTTGTTGTGGTTGATTAAATTTAAAAGATTAAAAGATTATCTTAGACTGATTCACCCCCCTCTTAGTAGAAGCCTATGCTTAATAACAAATTGATCTGCTCAACAAAGCAACCAATTGAATTTCACCTTTGATTTGGAGAGGATCACTCAAACAATTGGAGCCAAAATGTTTGCATTTCGAGATGAAAGCATTCAATGACATTTGGCAATAGAATAGCATGCATACTAGGCACTCATGTGCATTTGAAATATCACTCCATATGTGGCAAGTGATGGATCATGAAAATATAGTTCAGCATCTACACACTTTATTCTTCATACACATTTCAATTGGACAAGAGCATGCTCAATTGCAAGCACAACATCATCATGTTTCGTAGAGGATCCGCTAACATTTGTCAAATGAACAACCACAAAGATCGTACATCTCAACAAACCAATGATGGGCATGGAGTTATTCTGAATATGCATGGGCAATCCTAATCTGCAATTGATCAATGGGTGGAACCTTGAACCAATGTGTCCAAATCATCCCTTGAAGGGAAATATCCGTCTAATGAGAGCCAATTCATTCCCAACAAATCAATTCACATGTGCATTATCAGTCTCTTTGTGAAGAACATGCATGCGCTGAGTTTCAAGCACGAACAATTCTCTATTCTTGCATCAATTCTCCCCAAAGTAGAAACTATTGCGTAGCTTTATGAAAGAGCTTTCCAATGCAACAAACGGGAGGCAACACAAAGCTATGGCCAAAAGTGATCCCTGCCCCAACACACCCTTATGCATGACCATACATGTTAAAATTTCAAAAATTTTAACAAAATTTTAATAAAACATTTTCAATAATATTTTGACTGTTGAGATTTGATCAACCACCCATGCTGATTCGTCATTGCCATGTGGATTTTGTATCCAATGGGAAATGCAGTAGATCTATAAGTTAATCCTAGCTCGGAGAAGATAAATCCTATTTACACTTTCTACTGTGGATACATTAGATATTTAGGGTCATGACCAAAGTGGATCCGTTAAACCTAGCCCAGGTATCTCTTACCACAATAATATCACTAGGGAGGGTTCATCTTGTTTTGGGGATGAAAAATCCAACTTGCAACAATAGGAAAGGATCAGGACAAGTTCAATGAGTGGAATAGAGAATCAATAATGCTAATAAAGCTATTTGTGATTGATGAAATGCTACCAAAAGTGTAGATTGGCAATGATACACCAGACATTTGAAAGCATTTTAGGGAGTTGGATGAAATCTCTGATAAAAATAGAGCCTTCTTTCTCAAGAATATATTGCTGTCTATTAAAATGGATGAAAGTGAGTCTTTACAACATCATTTGGTAAAAGTAAAAGATACTAGAGAATAGTTGATTGCCATTGGGTGGAAGATGGAAGAAGATATGGTGGTAATCACTTTGAAAAGTTTACTAGCTTTGTTTGAGCATTTTATTGAAACCATGTATATTATTCCCATTGACGTTGACCTAAAGTTTGAAGAGTTGAGCATTAAACTATTGCAACAAGATAGGTGGAAATAACAATTCGGCAATGGTAACAAGATTGAGGGTTCAAAGATGGCTTTGGTAGCAAAACTTCAAGGGAAATTTCAAGTTTGCTGAGCAAAAAAATGGCGGAAATAGAGAGGGCAGCAGCAAGACAAAGGATTCAGGGAATTAGAAAACCAAAACCTACAGGGTTTTCTATTGTGGAAAACTAAGTCATAAGAGAAAATTCTATAGAAAATGGTTATGGGACGAGAAAAATAAGCAAGGGCCTAAGAAGCAACCCAATATTGCAAAACATAAAGAAGATTTTTATGTTTACAGATAATAGAGATTCTGTGCACCAAACATTTCACGAACATATCTCAACTGTGCACCAAACATTTCACGAACGTGTCTCGACTGTGCACCAAATATTTCACGAACATTTCTCGACTTTGTAGCATATACACCTTGTAACTTTGTGATTTTTGGTGGAGGAGAGGAATATAAAGTTGAAGGCAAAGGAAACATGTAGATAACATTGAGAGTTATAAATTTGCTCTTCATGAATGTCTTCTATATTCTTGGCTTGGAAAAGAATCTACTTTTAGTCAGTGAGATTAAGAAACACAATCTTAATTTTAATGTATTTTTCAACAATAATAAATGTTATATTGTTGATAAGGTCAAAAAGAAGACAATTGGCTTGTCAGATTGGTTGATATAGGGGAGGAAAACAAGTTTTGATGGTCAAGAGTGGTCAAGACATTAACAAACTTTGGCATCAAAGGTGTGAGAACTTAAATTTGAAAGATCTTTCTCTTTTGGCCAAAGAATGTTTGGTGGATAGCTTTCCATAGATTTGGAATTAGCAAGGAGTTTGTGGCGCATGCCATGGTGGGAAGTAGCACATGGTTTAGTTTGATGAAGGATAAGCTTGGAGAGCTAAGGAGGTCCTTCGGTTGATCCATACTGACATTTGTGGGCATAGGAAGATGGAATCAATCTCAAGTTCCAGTTATTTTTTCTATTTGTTGATGACTTTCAAGAAAAATATGCATTTATTTTTTAGAGTAAAAATTAGATGCATTTGATGAGCTCAAAAAGTACCAGGTCATGGTAGAGAAACAATCAAGTATCAAAATTCTTAGATTGGATAACGTAGGTCAATTTTGGTCGAGAAAATTCTTCGATTTTGTTTTCAAGAGGGCATCTAGAGGCAATACACTACATTCTACACCACAACAAAATGGAATAGTAGAGAGGTGAACTTGTACCATTATGGAGATGGAAAGGTATATGTTAGAGAATAAGTATGTTCCTAATAAATATTGGGTAAAAGCATTACATATCATTGTAATTGCCCAATTGGTCTCCAACAAAAGCGGTACACAAAAATTATAGAAGCATGGTCTGGATGAAAACCTAAAGTAACTCATCTCGAAGTTTCTGATTTAGTTGTATATGCACGGGTTCGTGATGAAAAATGAACCAAACTAGATAGAAAATGTAAGAAGATGTTCATAGGGTATAGCAACCACCATAAAGCATATAGGTTATGATTTGGAAACTAACAAAAGATGCTTTAGTTGGGATGTCGTAGCTGATGAGAATGCAGGGCCCTTCCAAATAAATACTGATCAGAAGTTAGATCGGAAAGTTTCAGCCATTACCGGTGATAATGCTGAGTTTGTAGGGTGGATGGATGGGGATAGTCAACATGAGGAGAAAGAAGCCCATGAGTATGAATCTCGAGAAAATTTCAGCCAAGATACCATAACAAGTTCCTCAAATCGGCAAGACACAAATCAACAAGACACCAGTGCTGATTTAAAGGGGAAGGAACAAAAGAAGAGACCAAAATAGGGGTACAACACTTATGGGGCTATTTGGGAAGATGAGCTCCCTTATATAAGAGAGGAAGTAAGACTAAAAAGAGGTAAGATATCCGATACAGTGAATTATGCTTTGATGGCTAACTTTCAACATTCTTTGACCCCAAAGTATATGAAGTGGCCACAGGAAAACTAGACTGGGAGAAGGATATTCAAGCCGAACGTTAAATTTGAAAGAAAAACTGAATTTGAAAGTTTAATGAAGAACCAAAAATGGGTTCTAGAAGAGCTACCCATTGGGAAGAAATCCATTTGCTGCAAATAGGTATATAAGGTCAAGTATAAAGCAGACGACACACTTGACAAACATAAAGCTAGGTTGGTCTCAAAGGGTTTTGCACAAAATGAAGGGATTGATTATGAGGAAACATTTTCTCCTACTGCAAAAATGAAACAATCCGATTGGTTCTAGCCATGGCAACCTAGTTTGGCTGGATGTGAAGAGTGCCTTCCTCAATGGAGACTTAGAGGAAGAAGTGCATATGTACCAACCGCAAGGATTTCAGGGTCTAGGAAAGGGACATATGGTGTATAGATTGAAAAAACTCTTTATAAGCTAAAGTAAGCTCTCAATGCATGGCACTTAAAAATTGGCAAGTATTTGGGAGAAAAGGGATTCAGAAGAATTCCTTTTGATTCGATTCTCTACTTAAAAAATGAGAATGATGATGTAGTGATTCTAGTGGTATATGTTGATGACATCATCATCACAGGTAGTGAGGTCGGAGCTATTGAAAAAGTAAAATCAAATTTATGTTCCACTTTTGACATGATAGATCTAGGCCTCCTACATTATTGCTTAGGTGTAGAAGTTTGGCAAATTGATAATAACATTTTTGCTTCTCGAACAAACCATGCAACAAGTTTGTTAGATAGGTTTCAAGATGACAAACTGAAAAATATCATCTACACCTATGGATACAGGGCTGAAACTTTCAGCCAAGACTGATTCAAAAGCTGGTAAATGAATCGGTCTACATGCAACTAGTTGACAACTTCATCTACCTTACAACCACTAGGCTGGACTTGTGCTATGCGGTTAGCTATTTCCCTTGATTTATGACAACTCCAAAAACAAAAACATTGGATAGCAGTGAAGAGAGTGCTACGATATGTGAAGGGAACATCAAATTTTGGCATTCTATATGATAAGAGCAAGGAGCTTCAGTTGTGTGGCTATTAAGACTCGGATAGGGCACAATCCTTGGATGACAAGAAGTCCACAACAAGTTATATGTTCAGTCTAGGAATAAGGGTTGATTCTTGGATCAACAAAAAACATGTAGTTTCACTTTCCTCTATAGAAGCAAAATACAAAGCAGCAATAAAAAGGGCATGTGAAGCAGTTTGGCTTAGATGAATGCTTATAGTTTTGCAAGTTGATTAGATTGAGCCTAAAATACAATTTTGTGATAACCCGAGAGTTCTTAAGTTGACAAAGAATCTCATCTTTCATGAGCACACCAAACATTTCAACGTACATTGTCTTTTCATTCGACAACTTGTAGAAGATGGAGTAGCTGACCTGCAATATTGTTCAACTCGAGACTAGATTGTAGACGTTCTCTTTGAGTCTCTTGGCTAGGGTAAATTTGTAAAATTTAGAAATAAATTTGTTTTATTTTCCAAAGTGTCCATCAAGAGAGGATGTTAGAGTCATAATGGGCA
Organism: Torreya grandis; assembly: GCA_037957365.1. NCBI lineage: Eukaryota > Viridiplantae > Streptophyta > Pinopsida > Cupressales > Taxaceae > Torreya > Torreya grandis. Next base: position 1,096,115 of record JARHVA010001852.1, on the reverse strand, counting down.
TACTAGTCTTAGTGATAGGCTTAGTATTAAAGTTACTTTATGATTTTAATTTCCTTTATCAAATAATGTAAACATGACTTAATGTTCTCTTAAGTCATTTTGGTTAAGGTTTTTTGTCACCCTTCTTTTAAGGTTTACGTTGCTTTCCAATAAAGTGATTGTTGCTAATTTCATTAATATGTCCAATAAATATTTCTCTTTTTCAAATTCTTTCTCTCATGTACTTGCTTGGTTTCTTTGTGTGCTCAATTTTCATAATACATGCAAGATTATTAAATGAAAGGCATGAAATGGATAAGGGAAAAGAGGTACTTACATGGGGTACTTATTGGCGCATTGATCTTCCCTATTGATTGGAACAATCCTATCGCAAGGTGATATGTCTTAGGTTGAATATTGTTTTAACTTATTTTGGATTTAGTGGATTTAAATAGGCCAAAACTACTAAATTTCAAATTTTGCAATATAGTACATTAACCATACAAATTTGAATGTAACAAAGATTGATTGCACTTACTAAATATAAAAATGACCTAGCAAAGAGGGAAGAGAAATTACTTGGCTGATATTTCGATTTTTTTGCTCATTTCTTATGTTATAGTCTTCTGTAATGCTCTGCAATATCTCTATGACTGCTCAATTCAGGAAATAGACTGTCAAAACTTTTGCAGACGCTATCAATGAAGCCCAAACACTTACAAGTTACAACCGGATCTGTCCATTGTTTGCCGATACTGCTCCTATGTATTTTTCCGATCTGGTCTGCCATAGATTGCTATGCTTGCCTATCAAGATGATTTTTTGGATGTTTATTGGTTCTCGATCATGTGCATAGATTTTGATTTTGTTTTCCTTTGCCTTGAAATCCTAGCTCCATTTTTGACCCTTGCTTGACCTGAAAGAAAGGGGGTAAAAGATGGGTTGGATAGTCCTAACCACTCCCTGTTGAGTGGTTGAGCATTTCCTATGTTTCAATTCTCTGAAAAGAGTTCAACTGCATATAGATCTCCCACCCATGTGTGTGTGATTAATTGTGTTCCACTAAAATGCAATGCATTACTTTGGCTTTCGACACTTGACAACATGCAATTTTGACCTTGTGATTGTTTTCATACTTGGCTTTTGGACTGCCCCTTTGAGTGTTTTTCAGATTTGGATGCTTGTGGATAATGTGCAAGTGGTTCTCAATCTAATTGTTGAGTAAGACCTTAGGTTTGTCTTGTAATTATAAATGACTATTTGGTGTTTCTCTCCTTAACTGACATAGGAAATATGCATAGGTCAACCCAAGGGAAATATTTGAATTTGAAAAATATTTGTTGGAAGCTCCTAGATGTCAGTGAAGGTAGACACTTGTGGTAACCACAACTGTCCAACTATTGCTGGTAGTGTCTAGAGAGGGAGAAATAAGAATCTAGAATATGGCAATAGTTTGCTTAGGATTATAGATTTTTTTGGTACAGACTAGGGAGATCTTGAATATGAATGATGACAAATTGGGTTGACCAAGCCAATAGATAGATAAATGGATTGGGACGGATGTGAGCAAGAGTCAAATGTATATGCACAAATCATATATGTCAAAAATAGGTCAAAATTGATATTTTCAAATGTCTAATACCAAATTTAGGTATCTACAAATGCCCCCCTTTTAGTCTAGTATTGAAAATGCTAGATTAAAAGGATTAAAGAAATAAATTTGGTACTTCTTTAACCCTTTTTTATGGTTTGGATGATGAGGGTTAAAGGGTAGAATAGCCTATACACAAGGATGAATAATACTATTCTAAAGCTGGCCAATTAATTGAAAACTCAGATAAATGAATATTCTAAATTAAAATGCTGAATTATATTAAATATAGAGAGTACATTCAAAACAGTAATTTGATTGCATAAATACAAGGAAGAGAATAATTAGCTTATTTGCAAATGTGTAAGTAGATTTGAGATATGCAGAGTTGGAAACAGGGAGGAACAAGATCAAGATTCAGTGGTCAGATTCTAGAAATATTGTTTTTGGAGCCCTGAACACTTGTGTCAACCTTGGGACATTTGCATCGATGCAGGGGCCCTGATATTAATGAACTATCCTGTATAGAATATTCACTATATTGCGAAGCAATCTCTTGGAGTTTTTTAATTTTTTATTGTCTTTTTGCTGATGTATTTTATTCGCATGCACAAGCTGTAGATGACTATTTATGGATCAAACCCTAGTTCACCTTGGGTCTTTGTACTTTGCCAAAAATGGGTTAGTGGGCTCACAAAGTTGATCTGATTTCAAAGACCTCTTTGTTAATGAGCATTGCTTACATAGCCGGTACTCCAAGGAGTGCCTCAGACATATGTAGTACTCCCAAGTGTTGGCTTGTGTGTGCATAAGGGTGCAATATACTATATGCAAGGACATGCAATGATCTAGCTTGTAATTTGACAATTACTGTTCACGGTCTGCTCTTTGAATACTTCAGACTTGTAATATGCCTGCTCCTATGATTGATATAAAAATATGGAAGAATAGGGCAGTAGAACTCTATTATACAATTGATAGAATGAGCTTGAATAGTTGTTTGCTTGTTATATTCTAAATGGGTAATGCGTAGGCTTAGGTTTGTATTTATATCACACATTTTGAAAATATCTCATGGAAGGGTTAGATAAAACAAATAGGCCGACCCATAGGATTTGAAAGATTTTCAAATTCGATGACTTTTGAGGTATGGACACTAGATAAGATTCCGGACACTTGTGTCGACACAAGTGCCCCTATGTGGGATGCAAGTGTTAAACAGGTAAGGAAGTTGCTGAAGATCTGAAACTGATAGTGAAGGATATATATTGGGTTTTAAACCTTTTGTACTGCACAAGAGATCTGAGTGATCAGAATGATAGGGTCGGATCAAAAGATAAGCAATTAGGTATAGTGAGATGACGAATGCAAGCCTTTCGGTAATAGGAAGGTCTAGAATTGAAGGGTGGAGTCCTAATTGGTATTTGTCAAGTGTACAAGATTGAGATGCTATATGAGTCAGATTTTAGTATCTATAGTACACATGTGTAACTGTACTTGACATTGCCAAGTATGCCCCAAATATCTAGCTTGTTCCATGCAAAACATGCAAGAAAACATGTAGTAATCAATGTCCACTCATGATAGAAAATCTAACATAATCTCGATCATTGAACTATTTGAAATTGAAGAGTCAAGGAATGAATACACTTGTGAGTATGCAAACGAAGTAGCCCTTTGTTGAATTCAATTGGAGAATGTCATGGGGTGTTTATTACCTAAGTAGATACTACTACTAAAATCATATGTTGAAGAGTTTTAATGTCTCAACCACATTGTAGATAAAGAAGTGCTAGAAATTGAGTGATGTAGAACCTCAACCACACTACTCTAAATATCATCATAACTCTTTTGGTGGAACCCCAACCTAGGTTCGTATATAAAGATGGAACCCCAAATCAAGTTAGTATGCAAATTGTTAGCAGATATAAATGCTGAAAGAATGAAGAGAAATGAAAGGCATACAACACACACGCGTGTGTTCGTCTTTTACCAAGCGTTAAAGAAATTACATCAGTTGGGAAGGTTGATAACCAACCATTATATAATGTTTAACTAACAACTAATAAATACCTGTAATAGCCTCCCTTAATGACTAAACTAGATACCATTACAAGTTTGTCCCAAAAATTTACAAAGTGAGACCAAAGAGTTTAATCATTACATCTACAGACTGCTCGTTAGATATCAACTTGAAATTTGCAGTCCTCTGACATTTTGTCTGCCCAATGTAGGAGCTTTGGTGTGGACGAAAACAAAAAAAGATAGCCAACAAAAACCAAAGATTTGGTCTTGTGGACATGAGATATTATAAGCTATCCCAATCCTCTATAGGGTGATTCATTGATCAGTGATGAATCATTATTGGTTGATAACTTTAACTTGACCTCCATAGTTATGAATAAAAAATCTTGAAGATGCTGATCAAACAAAATGAACTAGGCTCTGGAGCCTACTTAAGTCTGTATAGGGACTTAATCATCATGCAAACTATATGATCACTGTTAAATACTTGGAAACCTTTAGATTGCATTATGTAGCCCTCATCCAAATCTCTGTTCAGGAAACCAAATTGAGTTGCTATGGAGAGAAGCGATCGAAATGTGACCATTTCCAAAAATAGGAGTAAAAACCAACTCTATAGTAAGAGAAAAACTATCATCTCATCTATTCCCCCCTGTTGGGAAAAGTCTTTTGCAACAAGATGAGCCTTGTACTTGTCCAAGGTACAATCAACTTTGTTTTTGACTTTCCACCCATTTTTATCCAATGAGTTGGTTAACTAATAGTTTAGGTACCATAAGAAGGTCAAAAGTGAGAGCAAAATGATCATGCTCTATTGAATTAACAACCTTGTTTTTGGTCCTATGAGCCAATGCCTTTGATTGAGATATAAATTCTAAAAAAATGAAGAGAAATGGAAGGCATACGACAAACTTACACACTTTTGTGTTCGTCTTTTACTATTCATAAAAGAATTACATTAGTTGGGAAGGTTGATAACCAACCATTAGTTAATGTTTAACTAATAACTAATCAATAACTTTAATACAAATTGAAATTCCACATCAACATCTATAGATAGATTATAGATCCATAGTGCTTATGTAGTACCATTGATCCTCATCATAGAAATAGAAAAGTGTTTGCATGAACAACATTCATGCCCCTCATTTGATCTATCTATTTTTCAGTGTGATATAGAATACCATAACCTGTATGTCAATCCGTTCAATCTGATAAATTTGTAGAATCTACACAATTTGATAATCTGCTCATTCCGATTGATGTAACTTGATAAATCTGCTTAATTTGATCCATGTAATCTATCTCATCACGTCATAGAATCTGTCAATTGTTCTTCATAATCCCCTATAAAATGCTCCACATGTTTCAACAAGTCCAATCTATCCCATTTGAATCAAATCATTTGTCCTCTGTGAATCACATAATCTGTTCCAAAATTTGAACTGTCTATTAAGGCTTGTATCTCTATGACAAACGCTACTAGTATGCCCCCCTTTTGAGGTGAGGGACGAAGCTTGCGAATCACTTATCTCAAAAGAAAAGAGTTATATGCATTATATTATATAGAAAAATGTAACATGTAAAGCATGTGTGCTAACATGATAAGATATGTCATATAAAAATTTGACCACTCACACACATATGAAACATGAAATCTAAGGCAATGGTCATATAAGTTTCGTGTGAAACACATATAAGAATTAGGGATGTAGTGATAAACATTCAGTAATAAGTCATGTAAAAGATGCATGATAGGAATCATGGCATTGCATATAATAGAAGGATGCGTGATAGTAGTCACAACATCAAACTCAACAAACAATCATAGATGTATCCACACACATGCACACAATGTCATGATCATGACACACACAAGCACTTAAGACACAACACAACTATGACTTGACACGGACACGCATGGCCATGACACAGACTAGAGGATCCTCGACACAATTGATGTAATGCTTGTCAAGCAAATATAGCAATTAGGCACACAATAATAAGCATCGTAGTAATGAGTTGTGCGGAAGATGCATGATAGGAATCATGGCATCACACACAACAAAAGGATGCGTGATAGCAATCATGACACCAAGCTCAAGAAACAATAATAGATATATCCACACATGTATGCATAATGTCGTGATCATGATGCACACAAGAAATTAAGACATGACAACTTTGACTTGACTTTGACCTAGCCAAGACACACATGGCCATGACACGAACTAGAGGATCTGTTATCACTCTGGAGTGCACCCTACTTGAAGATGTGTAAAATACACCCTCACTCCAGTGGATACAATTGGAACTTCTTAGAGTATGAGTGACTCTGTATGGAGAAGAACCTCTAGAGAGGGCTGGTTCTTTTAAGATTTATCAATTAAATTTGATTTACTGTGATTTTTAGGGTGAAAAGGGAGAAATAAACTGAAATGGGAAATCCTATCTAATGGGGTGATACATCTTGAATTGTTCAAATCCTCTGAAGTTATTGAAATCAATGCACACATAATCAAATGAAATTTATATTTCTGTCCTTAAGCAAAAATGTTTCAGATGAAGGGTTGAAAACCTTTTCAAATGCTCTGCAAAAGGGTGAGATAAAGAAAGATAGGTGAGGAAGGGACCTACAAAAGGAGGAAAATCTCATTTATACGCTGATGTACAATCAAATACACATTCTTTTCAAACTTAGATTCAAAAAAAAAATTTCTTTATTGATCACTGGTCTAGCTTACAATTTCCTTCTTCAAACTTTAGGGATTTTCTAAATGACTTGATTAAGCCAATAAATAAGCCTTTCAAAACCTAAAATAGCCTTAAGTGGAGTTCTAAAAAGGGAAGGGTTAGTCTTGGTTAAAATAACTCAAGACTTAACACTTTTTACAATGTTTAGAATAATAAAATCTTTTCCCTTTACAAAATTTGCTTGCCTCTCCAAACTTTGGCATAGAAGTAAGGCGGTGGGGCTAAGTTTGAAAGGTTAATATTTAAAACAATACACCCTCCAAAAATCTCCAAACATGTATGAATCCAAGGTTAGCGTAGAAGTATGGATGATGGACCCATTGACAGCGAAACTTCTCCCTTGCATGGAATACTACGCCAAAATCTCTAAATAAAAAACTCCATTTGATTTGTTTGAAAGCTGAGTTGGAAGAAGAGATTATTCCCTTTTGCATGGAAAACAAGGAAGATGTGTAAGAAGCTTGTCTAGTCAACTCCAACTCAAGACCAGTCAATCTCCAATGGTCTCCACTTGCATGCAAAGCTATGCCACATCTTGGACGGAGAACTCCGCTTGAACTGCCTGAAACGTTAAAAGCTTTGGATTGCATGAAAACAAATGAGAAGTGTGATTTTGTCAAACAGTCAACTGAAGCTTTGACCAATCCACTATAAATAGCCCTTGCTTGCATGGACAAGGATCTTGATGAGTGAGAGATATATTCAGATTGAATTCCTTGTTATTTCTTGGTCTTCTGCTCTCGGTTTCTTCGCTTCTGTGCATGCATTTCTTTTGCACTTATCTGTTTGTGGCTTTTGTCTCTATTTGTTCCTTGACTTGTCTTTCCTTTCGGGCTTTATCCTTCATGTGCCTTTCCTGTGTATTTTCTTTCCAATGTTGAGTCGGGCATTTGTTTTGGCTCTTTGCTCAGTCATTTTCCCGTGAACAAATTGTCCACGGGAATTGTCTCGGACTTCTTCTTTTGGACTTTATTGCCTTTTGTTTTCCCTTGGTTATTTTCCCACAGGAATTGCTCATTTCCTTATTTATTTCTTTGGCTTTTCCTTGGTTGTTTTCCCATGGACAAATTTTTCGCTGGAATTATCTCTCAACTTACCCTTCGGACTTTGTTTTTGTCTTTGGGATTTGCCAATTGTTTGCTTCGGACAAAAAGTCTGAAGGAAATGTTTCTTTCGGGCTTTTGTCTTAAAGACTTTCCGAAAGAAAGAGCCCTTCAGGGCTTCAAAAGTGACCCTTTGGAAGCATAAACCAACCCTTCGAAAGCTTGAAAGTAAGTTTCCCGAAGGGCACATACCCTTTGGCTTTCTTGAAAATGTCCTTTGAAATCTTGAAGTGAACATTTCCGAAGGGTAGATACCCTTCGGGATTCTTGTCGAGTGACTTTTTCGAAAATGCCCTTCGGCGACCTGAAGATGCCCTTCGGGCTTATGTCCAAGTGACCATTCGGAAGCATAAAAGGTACATTTGCCCTTTGAAAAGTCCTTCGGGTTTTCAGTAAACGTACTTTCTCAAAGGGCACATACCCTTCGAGTTTTCTGTGAATGAACTTTCCTTCTGAAAAAGAAGCCCCTCAAAATTTTGAACTGGTCTTTCTTTCAAAAAAAATGTCCTTTTGGCCTTTTTTAAGTGACCTTCTTGACTTTGTCTTTTGAACTTTCCCGAAGGGTACATACCCTTCGGGATTTTGTAAAAGGTCCTCTTCGGAAAATTTGGAAAGTCCTTCGGACTTCTTGAATTTGTCCCTTGAAACTTCTGTTTTGAGCTTTCTCGAAAGGTACATACCCTTCGGGATTTTTGTAATGAACCTTCCTGAAGGGCACATACCCTTTGGGATTCTTGAATTGCACCTTTTCCCTTCGCCGAACTGCCCTTCGGAAAAAACCAATGAACCTTTAATTCTTTCGGACTTTTTGCAAAGTCCTTTTTCGGATTTCTTTTCCCTCGGACAAAAAGTCCGAGGAAATTGTTCCCACTATTAGCCCGAAAAAATTCTGAGAAAGACAACACTTGGGAAAGAAAACACTTGGTGTAAAGTCCAAAAAAATAAACTTGTACTTCTGCTTCTGATCCCTTGCTTTTATTTGTAAGTGAACCTACAGGTCTGTAAGTCTAATCTTAAGGATAGCTATAGCTATATAGACCAATAGGACTCTTTTCAAAACATAATCACACCCTCCATGTGCCTTGTATAGAATCACTTCACCACCATACTATTTAACCATTTGTGATTAAACCTTTCAAATCAGAACCATATAGAAAAAGATTGATATAGCCCAAAAAGGGACCTGTAGAGTTATCTTTTTGGTGACTGGCCGTAGGTGCATATGATGAGTAACCCTATATAAGGCCTTTTGAACCTGAATATGCCTTTTTCCATGACACTCCTATCCACCTTACGAATTTATTCCTCCTACATGCCTGCAGGTTAACTTTATAACTACGTATGACATTTTGAGTAGATGTGCTTTTTGAACTTGCTGTACGTGTCTTGCCCTTGTACAGAGTGTAGCTTGTCAATGACCTTAAAGAAGGTTCAAAGGCAGATTTGATCTTCATTCTTCTTCATGGTTATAAGCACTTGTCACTAAATCTTGATAAAGACCTTTCTTATTTCAACATATCATCCTTGTGAACACACTTGATTGTGTAACATTGCTGTAGGTCCTCATCATGACTGTATTTGATACTTGATTGCTTACATATCCCTTTGTTCATGCCTTTAGACTATAATTCACCAGTTTGACCAGCTATATAGGGGATTTGATTGATCTGGGGAAAGTTTCGAATAGTAGGGGTAGTAATTTGGCCTTGATAGGCCAAATTACTAACAGGATCCTCGAAACAACTGACATAATGCCATGTCAAGCAGATATAACAATTAGGCATGCAATAATAAGCATCGTAGTCTAAGTCATAGGGTTCATCGAATTTATTCCTAAAAATTCAGAATTCGGCAAACTTAATGGTACGACCAAAAATTCGGTCAGAAAACAACTTGTTTAACAAATTTAAAGCTCCGCCATGAGACCTAAAAATAGCCTTTGTGGGAAAAGATTGAGCGGGAAAGAGTTTTGAGCGATCTAGTTATAAAAAGACACCGATTTTCATTTCAATTCACTCAAAAAAAAATCCAAGTTGATCGATTGGAGGTTGTCTATTGGAATGGTTTGCGCTGAGGAGTCGAGGAGCCCAGATTTGAAATTTCCCTTGCCATGGAGGAGCTTGCCGTCGTGGAGGAACCTACTGTTGTGGTAGTTTGACGTGGTTGGGACGTCATAGGATGTAGCTATCTTGGTTGCTGTGTGCTACATGAGGGTTCGTCGCTGCCCGTCGCCTTCTGCGTCCTGCTTGCTATGCGTGGGTTTGTGGCTACCTGCCACGTGAAGGATTCTCCAAGCACTATGCACGAGTAGTCGAAGTGAGGTAGGGTAACCCTGAGCCAATGTTTTTTTTAGCCTTTGAGTTATAATTTAGGTTTTTGTTTTAGTTTGTTTTTTAATTCATTTTATTCTTTTCTATTTTGTGTGATTTTTTTCAATTTTCAATTTTGTTTTTAGTTTATATTACATTGCTTTGTTTTTATTTATTTTTATTTTATAATTGTTTTTTATTAATTTTTATTTTGTTTTTCATTAATTTTTATTTTATTTTAATTTTTTAACTTATTTACAATTATATTTATTATGTTTTATATATTATTTTGTTTTTATTTTAATTATTTTAGTTTGTTTTTATTTAGTGTGTTTATATTTTATTTTTATAATATATTAATTTTTATAGTTTATTTATTTATTGTAATTTTTTTTGTTTATTTTTTTATAATCTTTTATTTATTTTTAATATCTTTTTAATTTAAATTTTATTTTTTTAAATATATTTTATTTTTATAATCTTTTAATTTTAATAATTAATTTTATTATTTCTTTTTAATTTTGTTTTATTTTTTTTTGTTCTTTCTTTATTTTATTTTATTTTGATTTTTATAATCTTTTAATTATTTTAATTTAGGTTTTTTTTTCTATATATTATTTTTAATATCTTTTTAATTTTAATATTATTTGTTTTTAATTTTGTTTCTATTTAAATTTTCTTTTTTTTAATTAATAATTTATTTTGTTTTAATTTTAATTTTATTATTATAATCTTTTAAATTGTTAAATTTATTTTTTGTTTTATTATAAATTTATTTTTATTATTGTAATATTTTAGATTTTTTAATTCATTTTTTTGTTTTATTTTATTTATTTTTAATTTAATTATTATTATTTTATTTAATGTTTACTTGGTTTTTATTTCTTTTTATTTTGTTTTACTTTTTTTTGCTTTTTGTTTTTATAAACTTAAAAAAATATATATATATATTTAATATTATTTTTATTTATTATAATTTATATAATTATTTTAATTTTAATTTTTTAAAATTTTTTAATCTTTATTCTAATTTTAATTTTTTAATATGTACAAAATTGCATGGCTCCTCAGAAGTCAAAAGCCGAGGCATGGAAGCATGTGTCGCGAATCGGATTAGGGCATGAAGTGAAGTGTCCGTGTGTAGAAAAATGTTTTATGGGAACTTAACCAGGGTGGTGGACCCCCAGCTTCGCAAATCAGGTGGACCTGGGGTATTATCGCATGTGCTAATATTACTCTAGAAATAAAAGTGAGATTGGAGAAAGATGAGGAAGTATCACTCGCTGGAAAACACGTCGCTGCACAAAAGAAACAAAGAATTCAAGAAGAATTTTTTAGGAGCATATTAAAAGGTTTTTCTACAAGCATGTCATTTTCAGTTATGCAATCAAACACTTGTGGAAGTGAAACAATTCCAAACATTTGGAAGCTCGTACAAAAGCAAGATGTGGATGATGCATTGACCAATTTATTTTATTCAAGTGCCATTCCATTCAATGTGGTTAGGAGTCCATTCTTTACAAATGCAGTTTAAAAAATCTTTGAATTTGGCAAAAGATACATTCCACCTAGTTCCAAGAGGTTTAAGACCACTCTTTTGGAAAGTTCAAAAGGAAGGGTGATTGAAAATATGTCAAAGGTTAAGGCCTCTTGGAGTGTAACAGAGTGCAGTATATTGAGTGATGGTTGGCTCAACATGTGTCAAAGACTCTTGATCAATATCTTGGTGTATTGCCTTCAAGGCATATCTTTTTTGAAAGTGATTGACACCATGAACTACAAGAAGACTTCAAAATATGTTTTCAAAATCTTAGATGAAGCAATTCTTGATGTGGGTGAAGAAATGTAATTCAAGTTATCACTGATAATGCCAAAAATTGTGTAGGGATTGGAAAATGCTTATGAAAAAGTATTCACAGATTTATTGGAGCTCTTTTGCAACACATTGCCTTAATTTGCTACTTTAGGACTTGGCCCAATTTCCATGGGTGCATGAAACAATTCAAAGAGGGAGAATAATTGCAAATTTTATAAAGAACCACCGCCTCACATTGAGCATTTATCGATAACATGCATCTAAGGAGTTGTTGAGGCCTTGTGAAACAAGATTTGTCTCTTTTTATATCATTCTGAAAAGAGTGGTTGAAAGAAAAAGCAACAATAAGGTTAGTGATTTGTTGCAATGAGTGGTAAAAATCTGCACTTTCAACAAGTCCTAAGGGAAAGCAATCAGAACAAATTATTATCAACCTTGACTTTTGGAAAAGTGCAAACAAAGCTCTAAAAATATGTGAGCCTATCATTGATGTGCTTCGCATGGTTGATGGTGACACCCCTTGTCTTGGCATGCTTTTTTGAGGCTATGGACCGTTGTAAGGAATCGATTCAAAAGACATTCAATGATGTGGAGATTGATTACAAAGAAATATAAGATGTGATTGATGTAAGATGGAAAATGACGCACACACCCTTGCATGCAACGACTTGTTATCTAGAGCCTAGGTTCTTTCATATAGATAGAGAGAGTGATTCTGAAGTCATGAGTGGGCTTTATGAATCCATTGACAAGGTTGTTTTAGATCCTGAACTTGCATGCATAATTATTTAGGGAACAAACAAGGGCATTTTCGGCACAAGAATACAACACTTTGCTATTTGAATTTTGAGTCAAGGAGCAAGTGTGGCAACGTGTGAAAGGAATTGGAGTTGTTTTGATCACATTCAAGCTAAGAAAAGAAACCAGTTATTGTCTGAAAAATTAGTAGATCTTGTTTATGTTCGCAGCAATTTGTGGATGTCCATGAACAAAATGACAAAATAATCTTCTTTTTCACAAGTCCACTCTATTGCAACTGATTTGGAGGACAAATTAACTTGACTTTCTTTGTGGTGAATCTAGTGATGATGATGTTGATGAGCCAAGTGCTCTTGTTGATATGGAACTTTTTGATGTAGCTAGTAGCTTGTAAGGCCATATAGTGTATTGGCTTTTGATGATGTAGAATTTTTTGATGTGTAGTTCGCATGAAACTTAAGAACTTAGTACTACATGTTTTAGATTTTGAGACAGTTTTTCAAAAAATATCTTTAATATTCTGATTTGATTTATTTTTGTATATTTCTTATGTTTTTTTATGTTTCAAACTTAATGGTGAATTGTTTTTCGAACTTTATCCATTGGCGAACTTGAACCGAATTTTATCCTTGTCGAACTCAAACTTGAACCTTGTGATTTAGATTGAAGTGATAAGTCATGCAGAAGATGCATGATAGGAATCATGGCATCGCACGCAATAGAAGGATGCATGATTGCAATCACGACACCAAGCTCAACAAACAATCATAGATATATCCACACACATACGGACACAATGTCATGATCATGACGCACACAAATACTCAAGACACAACACAACTTTTATTTGACACAGACACACATGACCATGACATAAATTAGAGGATCATTGACACAATTGACACACGACTTGACAACACACAATCAATGCATTCATACAAACACACATTGTAACACACATTAATCATCACACACAATGAACATGCCATATAATGCACAACAATCATCACACAATGTAATACACAACCAATAATCACACCATGTAGCAATCACTAGAATCAAACATAGAACAATTAATGCTAGTCTACATAGTCAATCCATGACATTATCTATCATAGCAAAGTAAAATATCCATAGAATATAGCAACCTCAAGAGTATACGCAAGATCAAGCCATGTATAAATAGTCTAAGTAGCTTAATATAATCAATGGAATGGTCATAAAAAGATATATCTTGTAAAATGTATCATGATGCCTTCAATGTAGGCATGCCCCCAGTGGAGAAAGGTAGCTTGTGGGTGTAAAGAATGTCTGGCATCTATATATCCAAGCATCATATTTAACCTGTATGTTCTGCATCGCACTCATGTATACCAAGAAAAGTATGTGCATAGAACATAGATATGCAATCTACCAAGGATATTTGATAAATTAATTTTTTTTCTAGTTAACTAGCAAAACATGTCATGCATAGGCTCTGATTTTGAATTTTTTGATTTTTGCAATTGAAATATGCTTATACTAATCAATTCTCAATGGGCTACCGATGTGTAGGTCCTAGATCGATCGCTATCCCTGTCACAGGCCTTGGGGAGGATCAACATCTATATCAATGTCCGAATCAAAGAGATGATCATGCATTGTAGAATATCCATGATCGTCATTATAATCAACGTGATCATGCTTAGTTTTTTTGTATTTGAAGTGCTGACGATGAGTCCATAATAGGTTGTGTGAACGAATCATGCATAGGTGTATTAACATCATGGACCTCAATAATATGGTTCTCAATTAGATCTTGTATCTTATGTCTCAAACCAAAGCATCAATTGGTAGAATGTGCTGCGCATTTATGCCAATCGCAATATACATTGATATCGAATCCTTGAGGTTGTGCCTATGCTATATCAACCTCCATTGGCGGAGGGAGAGATATGGGATTACACTTGAGTAGTATCTGTAAGATTTCTAAGGAGGTTTTGACAAATGCGTAAACTTCCTTTTTTAAGAGATTGCATTAACCTTGTTCGTTATATGGTTGGTCTGTGATTGTACTATTGTAATCATGGCTTGAACTTTAAACTGCTGAATTTGTTTTTATAATGCCTTACAATTATTTGTTCCATGTCCAGTTATTCTATTATAACAACAATTTGATTTTCATTTTTGATGCGATAGGCAAGCCATGGATCAATATTGAATGCAAGGCAAAATGATCAAATTCTTGTCAAGTAACATTTGTACAATAATGCTTGGATTATCTTGTACACTATGTACTTGCAATTGTGCCTTATGATATGTGGCAGATCCTATATCCATAAATTCTACATTGTTTACTGAATTTTGCACAAACATTGGACACTCACCTTTGATACGTGGTGTAATGTGTTGTGCCTATCGTGCTCGAGTCAAATTAGATCTCACAAATTGTTGTCTCAATGGAACACTTATCATGAAGGATTGCTGTCGTAAATTGACATAACAACAAGTATTTACATTTACATCCTCATGAGTGCTTGGAAGGGGTGCCTTCCCTTTATCCAAGTTTGATGGTGCTTGAAGGGGACCTTTTGATTTATCAATGATCACCATGTTTGAATTATGTTGATATTCTCCCAGACCTATCTTTATAAAATTTAGATGAGATGAATTTGTTGGAATTTCATTGTCATCCTCATCAATATTGTCATCTTACCCAAATATCTGATCGGGATCTAATGAGTTGACCAACAAAGGAAGTTCTAGTATCTTCTCCTCTTGTGCTTCGGAACTATTCTATGATTCCTTTTTTGTTTCTTGATTCAGTGATATATTTGTAGTTCACTCGTTTTCATTAAGTTTACTTGATTTTCTAACTTCATATGTATTTATTCGTTCCATTGGTATTACCTATGATGGAGGTATTATGGAGGAATGAATGACATTTGATTGTGGAATGTATCCATTAGTAAGTTCCACTACTTTGCAATACTTGAAAGGTTGATTATCTGCAGGACATGTATGCAAACATCTCTCATGCACAAATTTTAAGCATTGATGTAAGGTGGATGGTACAACTTTCATGGCATGAATCCATGATCAACCTAAGAGTAGGTTATAATGCAAATGATTTGGCATCACGTGAAACTTAGTAGTTAACATTTTAGGGCCCACTCACACATCCAAAATAATTAATCTTAGCACTTAGCAAGGAATATTATTAGATCCTCCTTTTTTTTTTTTTGACTTATGAATAGAATCCATATTGATACCTTGTTTTTATAGAAATGTGATATTGCAAATATTCAATCACGATCTATTATCTACCAAACCACATTTCACTCAATTAAGATTCAGACTTGAATGAACAATGGAAGATTTTGATCTATAGTATGTTGAATAGGCATATCTTCTTTCTCAAACAAAATCATGTTCTCATGAATCAACGTATTTACAATGGATACAAAATAAGCAAGGTCCACATTATTTGGTAAAGTTGTATCATGCAATGCTGTATATAAAATATTCTTGTAGATAGCAGACCTCTTGAGCAACTCTATTAATGTTTTACCCAAAAATCTAGATTGAAGGATCTAGGGTTAAAGGGATAAAGATAGCCTAGGGCACAAGGGTGATAAACTATCTCTTCAACATGTCAATTAATTTGCAAATTCAGATAGACATATACCAAATTTATTATGCTAAGATATGCTAAAAATAGAAAGTACAGCTATGCTAAATATTGCAATAATAATGAAAACAAGATATTCAGTTGGTTTTGATGTTAATACATATTTGGGTCTAGGACATAAAGGAATCAGACTGGAAGTGGATTCTGGGACTATCATCAAATTATGGATTAAGCACTTTTGTGACTTCAAACACTTGCGTCAACCTTGGACGGTTGCATTGACGTTTCTAGCTTGGACGCAGGGGTCTTGTACGGAATACCTGATGGATCTGGATGCGACCACCGAAATATTTTGGGTTTCATGCCGTCTTCACTTTGGTGTGCTCATATTTGGATCATGGGTTGTCTTTCCTTGTCAAAGAGAAACACTCTAGTTCATCTT
Organism: Torreya grandis; assembly: GCA_037957365.1. Classification (NCBI taxonomy): domain Eukaryota; kingdom Viridiplantae; phylum Streptophyta; class Pinopsida; order Cupressales; family Taxaceae; genus Torreya; species Torreya grandis. The sequence goes on along the minus strand of JARHVA010001852.1, from coordinate 1,079,727 downwards.
CATAGTGGCTATGGGAAAAATGAGTTAGTGGACACACGGTGTTGAGTTGCCCTAAAGATCCCTCTGTCAATGAGCGCTGCTTACATAGCCAATACTCTGAAGAGGGCCTCAGACTTTTGTAGTTATCCCATATGTGTTGGCTTGTGTATGCATAATGATGTAATGTGTGATAAGCAAGTACATAGAGTGACATAGCTTGTAACTTGACAAATGTAGCTCGTGGAATGCTCCTTCAGTACTTTAGACCTGTAGATGTGCTGTCCCTATGACTTATATGGAAATAGGGGAAAATAGATAAACTTTGCTCACTGGAGTGCTTGATTGAATGCCTTTTGTAAGTTGTCTTGTGAGAGGTAAGAATTTGCAAGGTGAAGAATGAATGAGGATTGATCATGCATATATACCAATCATTTTGGAGAATATTTCACATTGAAGCATTTAGGCCGACCATAGGAACACGTTTTATTTGTAAATTAGATGACTTTAGGGCACTAGACACTTATGTTGGAATAAGACCCTAGCATTGATGTAGGCGTCAGACTGGGATGCAAGTGTTTGGAAAGTTGGAAAACAAGCACAAGTCCATAACTTGCAGAGACATGAGATAAACAAGTTTGTAACATTCTGAGTATGATAGAAGGTTCGAGTCATCAGAATAACATTGGTTGGACTAAGAGATAAACAATAAACACAAAGAGATAGTGCATGCGAGCTTTTTGGCAATGAGAAGGTCTAAAAGCTGAAGGTACATCTATAATATGTATTTGTCAAGTGTACAAGATTGAAGTGCTATATAGTTCATAAATAGTGTCTACAATTATGAAGATCTTAATTGAATTATTCTTAAGTTGATCAATGATATCATACTCTCTAGTCACATTGGTTGGTGCCCTAGGAGGTGGAGGATTAGGAGGGGCATTTTGACTACCTCTGTGTTGCTGCATAGGATGGGGCACCCTACCTCTATGTTGTGGTGGCAGGATTGTTGAATCCAACATAATCCTAGGGAAAATAATGGTGACGAGATGGTGGCTATCACTACCTTGAGGTCTATGGGAAGGAGGAAGGAAAGGAGTCATACACGCCCTTTGATGGCAAGTAGTAACCAAAAGCATCTTAGATTGGATATTCAAACAATATGTGTTAATAAGGAGAGCTAAGAATTCTTCTTTATTAATATTATCCGTTGTTTTAGTGTCAATAAATTTAACTCATTTTATTGCATGATTTGAAACATATTACATATTTTAGGAAATAAACTTGCAATCATGACAATCTTAGCTTGGATCACAAAATATACACTATCATAATCCATGATAACTATGATAGGATTGCTTATGAAAATAAAGAAAATAAAAAACAGATCTGAAACTCTAATGCAAGAAAAATATGGAACCTTAAGAAAGAAAGAGGAAACCCTGAGGGATAAAATCCTAGGTTTTACCATGCTCAAAGACTGGAATCACCATAATGTTTTAACTTATTTTGAAAATAGTGGATTTAAATAGATCAAAACTATTAAAATTAAAATTGTGCAAGATAACACATTAACCATACATATTTGATTGTAACAGAGAGATTGATTGCACTTACAAAATATATAAATGACTAAAAAATAAGGGAGAGAAGGCACTTAGCTGATATTCTGATTTTTTTTGTTCATTCCCTATGTTACAGTCATAGATGGCATACTCACCAGTTACTTGATTAATTGCCAACCATGAAGCAAAAATAGTAATCATTGCTCGAAATCATAGTTTTTTTTGTGCTCGACGAGTACTGGCACAATACTCGTCGGGCATGGTTAATGGTCTGTACGCGTCCAAGCCGTACAAATGTATCTAGGACGTTGGGACATGGAAAAAACACTGAATTTTGTCCTATAAAAGCATACACGCCCCCTCATTAGATTCATACAACATTTGGAGCCAATTGAAGAGAGAAAATTTGAGCAAACTTGATTTGCAATTGTAATTTCTATAAAATTTAAGTTTTTTTAATAAATTTACGTATTTTTTTAATTTGTCGAGTATTGTCGATTAATGGAGAGTGGTTGTCGATTAATTGTCGATTAAAATTTTCTAGGCCTAGGCAAGTACTCGCCGAGCATAGGTATGCGAACTATGGTTATAGTACTCTAAAATGCTTTGTTTTATCTTTGTGATTGCTTGCTTAGGAAATAGACTATCAAAACTTGCACAGATGTTGTCGACAAAGTCCAGACACTTTTGACAAGATTTGTCCACTATTTGCTAGTACTATCCTTGTGTATTTTCATAGTCCAGTCAGCCATAGTTGTTGCCCTTGGTTGTCAAGATGATTTCTATGTGTCTATTGGTTCTTGGTCCTATGTGTAGATTTTGATTTTGTCTTTCTTTGCCTTGAAACCCTAACTCGACTTTCGACATTTGCTTGACCTGAAAGAAGGGGTTAAAATATGAGTTGGAAAACCCCAACCACACCCCGTTAAGTGGTTGAGCATTACCTATGTTCCAATACTCCGAAGAGGGTTCAAATTGCAAGTATTTCCACTAGAATGCAATACAATGCTTTGGTTTTCGACACTTGACAACATGCAATTTTGACCTTGTGCTTGTATTCAAACTCGGCTTTTGGATTGTCCCTTTGTGGGTTTGTTAGATTTGGATGCTTGTGGATAATGTGTCAAGGGTGTGCAAATAGATTTCTCAATGTCTAAAGGGTGTGCAAATAGATTTTTTAATGTGTAAGTGGTCCTCAATGTGATTGCCAAGTGAGTAAGACCTTAGGCTTGTCTTGAATTTATAGATGACTCTTTGGTATTTGCTCCCATAACTAACATAGGAAACGTGTTTAGGCAGACCTTTGGGAAAGATTTGAATTTGAAAATTAACCATTGGAAGCTCCTAGGCATTGTCGATGAAGGCGGACATCTGTGCTAACCGTAGTTGTCTGACTGTTGCCGATAGCGTCAAGAGAGGGAGAAAGAGGAATCTTGAATATGACAACTGTCTACTTAGGATTATAGATTGTTCTGGCATAGACTAGGGAAATCTTGAATATGAATGATAGCAAATTGGGTTGGCCAATTCAATAGATAGATAAATGGGTAGGGGAGGATGTGAACAAGATTCAAATGTGTACACACAAGTCATGTATGTCAAAGATAGGTCAAACTAATGTTGCCAAGTGTCTAATACCAAATTTAAGTGTTTAAAAGTACAAAAGGGATAGTGAAGACGTAATATAATGGGTAGGGGTTCACCTATGGCTTTGGTAATCTTCTATTTGTGGGTTCAAGTGTTGTCTAAGTGGATGATATTCCTTTGGTGAAGTGCCTTTGTCCTTTGTTGCCCATAGAGGAATCTACCATCAATGTGAGTGAATGAGGCAACTATGTGTTGTTTTCTTTCGAAAAATGTGAACTAGGAATTTTGTAAATACATGTTAATTTCTTGACACTAACTCCAAGCGATTAGTCGGCTTGCTATATGGAAAAAACAACTAATAAACTGGAGCAATCCTGTCGCAAGGTGAGATTGTCCTATGGCTTTGGTATTCTTCTCTTTGTGGGTTCAAGTCTTGTATGAGCACACAATATTCCTTTGTGAAGAATTGTTGTCCTTTATTGTCCATAGAGGAATCTGCCATTAATGCGAGCGAATATGGCAGACATGTGGTCTTGTTTCAAAAAAAGTGAACTCGGAACTCTATAAATACACATTAATTTCTAGACCCCAACTCCAAGCAAGTAGTCGGCTTGCTATATGGAAAATCCAACTAATAGAATATTTTGACTATGGATAAAATGGTACTAGGGATGTGTAAAGGGGCTAAAAGTGGGCAAAGAGAACCAAAGGAAGTGAAGATGAGTAATGGCATGAAGTAAGGAAGCTAATTGAGGGTAGAATGAGGAGGTTCAATGAGGGACCTAGGCACCTACTTGCATCAAGATTACTCTAGTTGAGCCCACCCTAATTCCAATTGGGAGGTTAGTGTGCCAACAAGTCCCTCAACAACAAAAAGTGTTAGTAGTAAATCATTTTATATGTATACATATGCCCCCTGAGGTACATCCTATACACGTCGTGAAGTTAGGAAAGTGAAAAATAAAGTAATAAATGAAATAATAGTGTAAAATTATAACACATACATCGACTTATGTGGCTGATGAAGAAATGTTTGCATTGGTGTCATGATGATGTAGAAGCAAATGACACACGAGATTGTGCCTTTGTGTGCTAGATATGGCTTGTGGCATGAATCGTGTCAATTTTAATTTTATAGCTGTAAATATGTACTTTTGCTTGTCTTGCAGGTCATGTTGGCATAAAAATTGTGCTTATATTTTGTCATTGAAAGTTAGCCAAGATGTTTTCTTGATGCAACATATAATGGACTAAGGGTGATGATAAATCAATTTGTAAAGGGGCTAAAAGTGGGCAAAGAGAACCAAAGGAAGTGAAGATGAGTAATGGCATGAAGGAAGCTAATTGAGGGCAGAATGACGAGATTCAATGAGGGACCTAGGCACCTACTTGCGTCAAGATTACTCAAGTTGAGCCCACCCTAATTTCAATTGGGAGGTTAGTGTGCTGACAAGTCCCTCGACAATAAAAAGTGTTAGAAGTAAATCGTTTTATATGTATACATATGCCTCCTGAGGTACATATCCTATCCACGACGTGATGTTGGGAAAGTGAAAAATAAAGTAATAAATGAAATAATAATGTAAAAATTACAATACATACATCGACTTACGTGGCTGATGAAGAAATGTTTGCATTGGTGTCATGACAATGTAAAAGCAAATGACACACGAGATTGTTCCTTTGTGTGCTAGATATGACTCATGGAATGAATCGTGTCAGTTTTGATTTTATAGCTGTAAATTTGTACTTTTGCTTGTCTTGCATGTCACGTTGGCATAAAAATTGCGCTTTCATTTTGTCATTGAAAGTTAGCCAAGGTGTTGTCTCAATCAACATATAATGGACTAAGTGCAATGATAAATCAATGGGGCCTAATTCAGAAATTGCGGAATGACACTAAGTGTTAAATAAGAACATGTGGCATGTGTTTTGGCAAAATTTATGTGATTGGAAAAATCTGAAAGCAAAATGTAATTGGTGACTTGTGTGTGGCATCTTGTAATGGAAAAATGTAATTGGCAACATGATTGGGGCATCTTGCAATGGAAAAATGTAATTGGCAACTTTGTAATTCGAAAAATGTGGTTGTGCTTTACGAGTAGAAGTGGGGTGCTAAATGTGTTTGTAATAGTGTGGGAGAGTGTTGAGCATGTTGGAAAGTGTGGGCAAGTGCTAATTTTATTTATTTTTGGCTATAATGTGATGATTTTGACCATGTTGGAAATAGGTGTTGATGCCTAAGTGATGAGTTTGACCATGGTTGAAATAGCCACTTTGAACATAAACTGACTAAAAGACTGCCAATAAGATCTGGAATGATGACATAATGATGTCAATATGTTGTATGCTTAAGGGGAAAGCTTAGTTGTATCCCCTGAGTCTTAAAATATTACACCCCAAGAGCCTATTTCTGTGAAGCCAGATCGAATTTGAAACAAGAGAATGAGATAAAATATGGATGGGAGGTGATCAAGTAATTGTTTACACTTTGATTATAATGCTGTCCACACAATAGTCACATCATAGTAAGTTCTATTCAGTGTGGGACTGCTGCTTGTATATCTACCTCTAGAGATAGCTGGTTTTGTTTCCTATCCAAATACATGAAATTAAAGTTTGCTAGGGAAAAGGGAAGAGAGAAACCCCAACTAAAAAACATGGTGATGCACCAAGATGGAATATGTTGGCATTGGGCTCCTCCATTGCTTGAATATGACATAGAACTTTTGAGTATGCAAGATAGGTGGAAACACAACATATAAGCAAGTGGAGAAGATAAGGAGCAACTTATGGGAATATTATATGGAAAATTGGTTTCCTTGAAAATTCCGTTTTAAAATAAATATATAACTTGTACTTCAAAATGATAATTTATTAATTTAAATGAAGATTTATAATAGAATTGTCAGATCTTGAATAATACAATATAAGCCTCAAGGGTTTTTGTCCTTGGGTTGTGATGACGGGTTTTCCATTCTTGAATCCAATTTTACAAATAAGGGATTTTGTCCTTAAGTGTAATAAGAAGTGTAAGCTTGTACACGATTGAATGTTTAATACATGAGTTGAATGAATGCCTTCTTCCACTTCAATGAATGAATATAAATACATCATAACCCTTCATCAAATGGTGTGTTTTTTCCAAAGGTGGCGACCTTTCATCAAGATGAATTTTGGTTACCATTTAATTAATGTTATTTATGGGGCTTTTCTTTAATAATAATGAATGTTGTTGTTTGGCGCTCCCTTTATTAGATGATTGCTTAATTAATGGTAGTGCTCCTCTTCAAAGGCTGCAATCTCTATCTCCTTAATTGCTGGCTGTTCCTCCTTGTTAGTTGTGGCGCTGTTCTTCAAGGCAGCGATTTTATATGGTTGATGTTTGATTACAGGCTTCTTAATGATTTATGCATTGTTGCTATGTATTAGCGATTTGTTGATTGGGAATATTACATACCTCCCTTCCTCAAATTGCTTGTCCTCAAGCAATTGTAAATTTGGGTGTTCAAGAATTGATGCTCCTTCCCACGTGGCATCTTCAAGTGGTAAAATTTTCCAACGAACGAAATACTCTGTGATACTTCTATTCCTTAACCTTTTTTCACGAGCCTCAAGGATGGCTTCGGGTATTAAAATCAACTTGCCTTCTTGGTCTAATGGTGGTAGCTCTACAGGAGTAATATGCTGGCCAAGTGCCCTTTTTAGGTGCGAAACATGGAAAACATTATGTATTTGGCTACATACTGATAATTCGAACTCGTAAGCAACCTCACACTTTCCTCATGACTTTATATGGTCCATAGAAACGTGGTTTGAGTTTTTTGGCTCCACCTTGCTTGATAGAGGTCTGCCTATACGGCTATAAACGCAAATATACCATGTCCCCTTCAAATTTCCTTTCTGTTCTATGCTGATCTGCATATAGTTTTTGTTGATTCTGTGCTTGCTGAAGATTATCTTTGAGAGTATTAAAGATATCTTGGATTTATTATTTGGCTCTCGAAACTCTACTATCTGGAATGATCAAGCCCACGAAAGATCGCGCATCGTACTCATACAAAGCTTTGAAAGGTGTCATTCCAATTGACATGTGATAAAAGATATTATAGCAGAATTCTCCCAAGTGCAACCGTTTGATCCGTGCATTTTGTTGCCTTGATATATAATTTCTTAAATACCTTTCAATCCATTTATTGACTGCGTCTGTTTGACCATCCATTTGAGGATGATAACTTATATTTGGGGTCAGTTTAGTGCTTGCTAGGTGAAAGAGTTCTTGCCAAAATGAGCTCATAAGCCTGTTATCTCTATCACTAACAATGTTCTTTGGCAACCTATGTAATTTAAAGATTTCTCAAAAAAAATTTCCAACTACCAAGGGGTCATCATACTTAGTGGAAAGAGGAAAGAAATGAGCATACTTTGTCAAACGGTCAACAACTACAGAGGCAACTCTTCCCTTGAACCACGGGTAATCTAGTAACAAAATCCATTGAAATACCTTCCCATTTTTTATTAAGGATGGGTAAGGGTTGCAACAAGCTTGCTGAAAATTCGTGCTCTATTTTGCTTTGTTGGCAAGTAGGACACTCCTAAATGTACTTGTGAACTTCATTCTTAAGCCCTTTCCAAAAGAACATTTCTCTTACCTATTTATATGTCTTAAGATAACTTGGATGGCCTGCCAAAGGGCTGTTATGAATAGCGTTTAACATTTTATGCTTAACTTTTGATTCTGGTACCAAGAAGATTCTATTTTTATACAAAATGAGACCTTCTACTACCTTATATCGTTCATCCACAATTTTTCCCTATAAGATTGCATTAGTGAACTCGTTTTTAACATATTTGGCTATAATGAAAACCTTCCAATTAGCTGCAATTGTAGATATGGAGCACAAAGATGGTTCTATCAATAATGCATTCACCACAACATTATTCTTTCCTTTCACATATTCGATGTCGAAATCAAAAGCTTGGACTTTGCTCAGCCATTTTTGTTGTCTATCGTTCAAATCCTTCTAACTTAATAAAAATTTTAGACTGTTATGATCCGTTCTCATCACGAATTTCCCACATACCAAATATTGACAGAACTTGGCCAGCTCATGCATAATTGCCAACAGTTCTTTATCGTATATAGAGTACTTGCATTCATGATCTTTCAGCTTCCTGCTTTCAAACACAATTGGATGACCTTGTTGCATTAAGACAACACTGATTCCTTCATCCTATGTGTTGCATTCCAGCACAAAGGGTAATGAAAAGTTTGGTACAGCCAACACTGGGCATGAACTCATTTCTTTTTTAAGATCATCAAATGTTGATTTAGCAATTTCAGTCCAATGAAAAGCTCCCTTTTTGGTTAAATTAGTCAAAGGGACAGTTATCCGAGAGAACCCTTTAACAATCCTTCAATAGTAAGTGCATAACCCCAAGAATTCTCTTAATTGAGCCATGTTAGTAGGAGGGGGCCAATCTAATATAGCTCGAATTTTATCTGGATCAATGTGCACTCTTTGTCTATTAATGACATGCCCCAAGTATAAAATTTTTATCATTTCAAACTCACTTTTAGACATTTTAGCAAAAAGAGATTGTTGCTTGCTCCAATATTTTTAGTACTATGTCTAAATGTTTCAAGTGTTCCTCCCATGACGTACTATATATGAATTTATCATCGAAGAAAACCAACACAAATTTTCTCAAATGTTTATCGAATATATGATTCATACAGGACCAAAAGGTGGTTAGAGCGTTGGTCAATCCGAAAGGCATAACCAAAAACTCGAAATGCCCATAATGACATCTGCATGTTTTTTGAATATCTTCGTCTCGCATCCGTATTTGATGGTATCCTAATTTTAAATCGATTTGGGAAAAGAAACTAGCTCCATGAAGCTCATCGATTAACTCATCAATCCTTGGTATCGGATATCTATTCTTAAAATAGTCTTTTTATTCAATTGACGGTAGTCTATGCACATTTTCAATGTGCCATCTTTCTTCTTGACTAGGACCACGGACGACGCAAAAGGACTTAACCCTGGCCTAATATGCCCCATCTCCAACAATTCTTTGATAGCTTTTTCAATCTCGTCTTTATAGATTGTGGGGTGGCAGTAAGGTGTAATTATTATTGGCTTGGTACCAGTTTCTAACTCAATAATATGTTGAAACCCTCTATCTGGTGGCAACTTGTGTGGGATATCCTCAAAAACCTTAGCATGTTTATAAATTATAGGTTGAATATCTTCATGATGTCTCTGCGATTCCGATTTTATAGAACTCACAAAACATTGTGTTGCCCATGAAACTTGGCCTTTCTTGAATGTCCTTTCCATTCTCTTCGCGATAACCACTTGGGGGGCTCCATTAGCCATACCCTAAAGAACTATTTATTTCCCATCTATTTTAAATTTTAATTCCATGGTTTGATAGTTTTGAGTAAATTCCCTCAAGGAATGTAGCCATTGTATACCTAGTACCAAATCTGTTTCGCCAATGCCCACTACATAGAAATCATCATTTTTTTGATGTCTCCCCAATGTGAGATGCAATAGTGGAATTCTTCGAGTGCATGGAATGTTAAAACCATCAATAACTGTGACCTTAAAACCTTGAAATTCCTCTGTTTTTAAACCCAATTTTGTTACCAATCCTTCGTCAATGAAATTGTGGGTGGCCCCACTATCTATTAATATGGTGATTTTCTGTCCTTGTAGACACCCTCTTACTTTAAAGGGATGGTATCTTGGAGCACCTGATAAAGTCGCAAAGCTAACCTCCAATGTCTTTTCCCCTACTGATTCATGTATTGTTTCAGCTATGACCTCTTTTTCATCGGGTTCACCATTTGAAACAACTTCGATGTAATGGACTTGCTCCTTTCCCAAACAACAGTGACCTGGTACCCAACGGTCCTTACAAGTGAAGCATAAGTTTTTCCTCGGTTCATTTTTTGTTTCTGTTTCTTTACCTGTTTTAGGTGGGTCTCTTGGTTGGAATCCACCTGATTAGAATGGTTTTCTTTGTTGGCTATAGGGCGTTGTCCCTTGATGTCCTGAACGCATGGTTCGTGGCTGTCCATTAGTTGTTATTCTTGGTTCTATAAATAACACAATTTATTCCTTGGTGTTGTCTCTAAATCTAATGCTTTTTTAATTGTTTCTTAGAGAGAGAGAGGATTGAAGGCCTTGACTAAACCCTTGAGTGGCTCAATCAATCCTTCCATGAACAATACTATGAGCCTCCTTTCAGTAATGTCTGGAACCATCACGATGAGCCTCTGAAATTCTGCCACATAATCTTCCACATTGCTACTTTGTTTTAATAATGCTAATTCCCGAAAAGGAATTTCGGGGTCAATTCTATCGAATCTTTCCATCAACCTCTTAGTAAATTCGTCATATGATTTAATCATATCATGCCCCTGCGTAATCCATCCATGGTACCAACATTCATGAGCTATTCCTTTGAGATGAAGGGTTGCTAATTTTATTGCTTCTTCCATCATAGGTCGGAGAGATAAGTATGTATGTAATTTTTGGATCCAAACTCAAGCTGTGCATTTGTTAGAGCCGTCAAAAGTCGACAAAGTTAATTTACCCAATGCATACTGAAGATCTTTTTGATTATTTTGGGCTCTATGCCCTGTTCTAGTGCCATTACAATTTCTTTTTATTTTCATGAACTTTGTGAGCGATATTTCCCTTCGTAAATCATCTGAAAGGGTTCAATATTCTTCAAAATCAGCTGTAAGGTCATCTCCAAATGAAGTTTGGGTTTCTTCTTCCATACTTGATTCTACTCTTGAAATAAATTTGGGTTGAAAAGGTCTGTTTGAAGAACTTGCGGTTGTTTTGTGTAGGATTTGATTATGGCTAGTATTAAAATGATCATTTTCATCAATTTGATATCTATGATTTGTCATAGATTGCATTGCGAGAGCTAATTGAGTCATTGTATTAGCCAATTGTTCTTGACCTTGGATAAGGCTATCAATCTGTTCATCTCCGTTTCTCTCTTCCATATTTGTCCTTCTTCCCTTTCTGTTTATTCTCTTTGCTGTCCGGAACCCTTATTTTTATTTCTCAAATAATAACGGATTTCTTTATCATTGCCTTGCATGAAGTTTACATTACACAGGTTGGCAGGATGAAGAGCTCTGATATTAGTCGAATGGGAATATTATACGAAAAATTGGTTTCTTGAAAATTCTATTTTAAAATAAATATATCTTGTACTTCAAAATGATAATTTATTAATTTAAATGAAGATTTATTATAGAATTGTCAGATCTTGAATAATACAATATAAGCTTCAATTGAGGGTTTTCATCATTGGGTTGTGATGACAAGGGTTTTCTGTTCTTGCATCTAATTTTACAAATAAGGGATTTCGTCCTTAAGTGTGTCTTTTCCAAAGGTGGGGTCCTTTCATCAAGATGAATGTTGGTTACGATTTAATTAATTAATGTTATTCATGGGGCTCTTCTTTAATATTAATGAATGTTGTTGTTTGGTGATCCCTTTATTAGATGATTGCTTAATTAATGGCAGCGCTCCTCTTCAAAGGCTGCGATCTCTATTTCCTTAACTGCTGGCTGTCCCTCGTTAGTTGTGGTGCTGCTCTGTAAGGCAGCAATTTTATATGGTTGATGTTTGATTACAGACTTCTTAATGATTTCCGCATTGCTGGTATGTATTGGCGATTTGTTAATTGGGAATATTACAGACACTAAGGTGTTTTCTTGATGCAACATATAATGGACTTAGTGCAATGATAAATCAATGGGGCCGAATTCAGAAATTGCAGAATGACACTAAGTGTTAAATAAGAACATGTGGCATGTGTTTTGGCAAAATTTATGTGATTGGAAAAATCTGATAACAAAATGTAATTGGTGACTTGTGTGTGGCATCTTGTAATGGAAAAATGTAATTGGCAACATGAGTGGGGCATCTTGCAATGGAAAAATGTAATTGGCAACTTTGTAATTCGAAAAATGTGGTTGTGCTTTACGAGTAGAAGTGGGGTGCTGAATGTGTTTGTAATAGTGTGGGAGAGTGTTGAGCATGTTGGAAAGTGTGGGCAAGTGCTAATTTTATTTATTTTTGGCTATAATGTGATGATTTTGACCATGTTGGAAATAGGTGTTGATGCCTAAGTGATGATTTTGACCATGGTTGAAATAGCCACTTTGAGCATAATCTGACTAAAAGACTGCCAATAAGATCTGGAATGATGACATAATGATGTCAATATGTTGTATGCTTAAGGGGAAAGCTTAGTTGTATCCCCCGAGTCTTAAAATATTACACCCCAAGAGCCTATTTCTGTGAAGCCAGGTTGAATTTGAAACAAGAGAATGAGATAAAATATGGATGGGAGGTGATCAAGTAATTGTTTATACTTTGATTATAATGCTGTCCACACAATAGTCACATCATAGTAAGTTCTATTCAGTGTGGGACTGCTGCTTGTATATCTACCTCTAGAGATAGCTGGTTTTGTTTCCTTTCCAAATACATGAAATTAAAGTTTGCTAGGGAAAAGGGAAGAGAGAAACCCCAGCTAAAAAAAATGGTGATGCACCAAGATGTAATAGGTTGCAATTGGGCTTCTCCGTTGCTTGAATATGACATAGAACTTTTGAATGTGCAAGATAGGTGGAAACACAATGTATAAGCAAGTGGAGAAGATAAGGAACAACCAGAATATGAGCATGGAGTTGTTATAACAAGAAAAAAGCTAGAGGGTAGACAAGATAGAACCACCAGCTTTTATTGATTGCAGAAAATATACATGATGCAAAATGCCATACAAAGGCTTGTCTTATTCACAAAGTTAAAAAGAGCCATGGCAACCACAACGTAGAATGTGGCCCAAGCGGGTTCAAGAAAGAGCCAACAACAACCACCACCTTTACAATGAGGGACCTTTGCACTTTATAGTGTGAATGGGAATGAAGAGAGGAGGAAGAAGAATTAGATGTCTTCAGCTACCAAGTACAAAAGTATGAAATATTTTTGACGTGCACACTTTCTTCTATGGCACTCTTTTCAATCTCTTGCAGCTATTGTGGCTTTCTAGATTGCAACTCAAATTACTAGCTATTCATTATAAATGCCTAGCATGGCCAGCTTTCTGACTTACATCGTTCGCATACTTGGTTTATTTGGAGTAAAGCAACCCATGTCGTCCTTGCAAAACTCTGTCCTCTTATTTCACCCACTTTTTAAAAATGACTTGACTGTCGTTTTTGAGGAGTTGATAGTTCTTTCACCATTTCCATACACATTATGAATCTTAGAAGACCTTCTGACATACTTAAACATTAATCGAGCTACTTAGAACTGACATCTCTCTTAAATGTTTTCTGAGGAAACGATTGCCAGAAGTTTTTAATCATTTAATTGCATAGTTGCGACACATCCAATTTAAAAAAAAAAAGGAATATGGTTAGTGAGCTCTCTCTAAGAGATTTCAAACGAGCCATAGATCAAAGAGAATGAATGCATGTGGTGAAGGATATAATTGTTGAAAGATTTGCAAGCTGCTCTCATATTCCATTTTTCTTTTATTGAAGCTTGATTGGAGGATTGGAGATCATGCCGTCGATCTTTGAGGTGATCAGACAGTGGGAGATGCTTCTCCAAAACCTTTAAAGCTTAGCTATAGTCGCCTTGTGGCACTTTTGACTTTTCAACATTCTTGTGGGTCCCACTTTGTGAACCTTTATGCCTTGGGTTTTGACTTTTCAATATAGCAGATCGAATGGTTGAAGATTAGCATGGAAGAAGCTGATCCAACGACGTGAGCCATTTTTAGACACTGACATCACCTGCTTCATTCCAAAATAGCTCTTGTCGTTAGATTAAAGAGGATTGAACGGTTGGAGATTCTTGTTGAGCTGCTTTATTTTAGTCTAAGGAAAGAAACATAGCCATGAGCTTTGATTTTTTGATAGTGACCAAGACATTAGGCCTACGTAGTGCATTGAGCCTTAAGAAGCTTAGCTGAATTGAAAGAAGCTTGTCGCTGTTGAAGTAAGCTTTTGTGAGCAGAAGGATTGCGAGCGGCTTCGTGTTCATTGAAGGATTAGCTTGAGCTCTTAAAGCTTTCATCATGTTTGCTGAGTGCTGAGAAGTCTTCCTTTTGTAGGCAAAAGGTTCTCGAACTAGAAATTGATCTAGTGGGAGTCCTTATAGCTTATTGAAACCATTTGGCTGCCATGAGAGATTTGGCTGAAGCTTTGGGAAGTAGGGAGATTTTTGAGAACCGAGTTGAGGCGCTTCACCGATGACCGACTTCAGTTGATTGATAGGTGATCGTATGAAACCAACCTCTATTCCCTCAACCAACCTCAATTTTTGTCTTGTTTCCATCCTCCTCCACTTACAGAATATATGCAACTCCTCCCCCCTATATATATATATATATATATAGTAGTGAATAATATATCTATCTGGCTATCTGGAGGGGAGAGGGGCTTAATTCACCACAAACTCCCATATCTAATAGATTTCATCCTAATAAATCGGATTGTCCTTGGGGCATGCGTGACATGCATGCCCAATTGACCTGGTCGTTCTGAGCAATCCCTTCCTGGAATGGAAACTTGGCAATCATTCTTTCTTGACTCAATAATAAGTATGTCCGTCAAGGTAATGAAGTGTAAGGGATGGAGGTGCCACCAAGACAACTTTAATGGAAGCAAGGCACCCCAACCAATTCCTCAAATCAAGAGGCTTTTGGAATCTAGACTTAGGAAACCCATCCTGGTTAAGCTTGGACTGACAAGGAATGTTGGCAGCTATGACCCGTGATGGCTGAATAATGGATGTCATATGTGCACGTATCCCTAAACATACTTCCTCCATTCCTCAGGCTCCATGTGGAGCCAATAGTCTCTATGGGGATTGGAGTTTCCATAAGGGATAGGTGCGACACATGAGACATTTTGGCCCGGTTTGCTTGTGTACTGCACTTCATGCTCTCTGACAGTTAGTGAGGTCTGCTATGAAGATTGAGTGTTCAACTAGGACAAAAAGTGTGCCTATTACTTGTTGACTTCATGATTTGGCTTTTCAATTGAATTTAGTAATAAGTTGTCCTCCTTCATACAGATTTGGAAAGCATGATGCTGAAAAATAGGTTTTCCTTCATATGAATTCAAACTGCAAACTATTGGGTATGAGAGATGGCAACACATGACACCTTATTCCTTGTTAGGCCAGTTATCCTAAGACATGGACATTAAGATGTCCCTAGACTCCGATCAAACTCAAGGTGCCAAGAATGTTGAATGGAAGAGGGAGAGATGGACACTGAGGTGCCCGAGCTTAAAAGTGAATGGTACAATGATGGATAGGTTGTAAACATGATCACAAGAGGGAGGATAAATATAAATGCCTTAGAAGTGATTAAAAATGCTGAATTGACTCGAGGCTTTTTATTTTAGGCATTATGGTGATGCTTTTGGCCATGGCTGAAACAATCAAAATAGCATTATGACTAATTCATCCATGGACACTGAAAATTAGGGAATACTGACTGTAAAATGATAAGCGAGCATGGAAGGCTGATTGCAAGTGGAATCCCTGTTTGCGATGTATGGCTGTAGGAAATATGATTGTAATGATTGGAAAGTGCAAGCATGGCTGAAAAGAAATTGGTTGCAAGTGATAGGCAGTAAGTGAATTGGTTGTAGAGGAGGTTGAGCACAAGCAAGGCTGTAATAATATACTTCAATAAGTGTGATGGCTGTAAAAGCTTGACAATAAGGGCTGTAGAGACCCAAGCAAGCTTGTAAGTCAAATTTGGATTTGATGTAAAGGTTGAATGGGAAAAATGCAAATATGCAAAGAAATGAATAAGATATAGGCTAGCTACATTACTAATGCAAATGCAAACCTAATAGAACAATGAAAGAATGAAAAGACATGTCACTACTCTCAACTTTCTCAAAACTTCAGCATGTACCATTTCTATAATGTCTCATAGTTGCAGTTGCAAGGA
Organism: Torreya grandis; assembly: GCA_037957365.1. Taxonomy (NCBI): domain Eukaryota; kingdom Viridiplantae; phylum Streptophyta; class Pinopsida; order Cupressales; family Taxaceae; genus Torreya; species Torreya grandis. The sequence goes on along the minus strand of JARHVA010001852.1, from coordinate 1,063,573 downwards.
TGTGACTTCCTCCTTCATGGCTACAAAAATCTTGGCTAAATATTCTTGCTGAATGTCAGATGCTGAAGGAGGGGTATTGCGGGATGCCCCCAATGTTGGAGTAGGTTGGACACGTGAAACTTTTGGTCATGTGTCTTTTGCATGTAGGTTGCCAAGGTGTTGTTTGTAAGCATGACACTCATCAACGAAATGGGTGGTAGAGTTGCCACCAACAGTAGCTGCTCCCTTTAGTAGATGCAGTAAATATTTGATATCTTTGTGGATCTGAGGCATCCCTGTGTAGCTTTCTTCTTTGTATGTCTTTGATATGCTTGGCAAGTATTGATAGAATATCCTCGCTGGGCCTGCCACCAACAGTATTGACTGTGATCATAAGCTGATTTGCCCCGGCATTGTGGAGCAGAAGAACATTGATTTGAATGGATGCAAGGAGTTGAAACAACAATGTCATGCAAATCAGTTGAATCTGAGACTGGATGAGATGTCATTAGTGAGTCAAGGAAATTTTCGGCCACAACCAAGATGTCATTACGAAATAGTCTCAGAGTCTTGAAGTGCAAAATATGATTGACTAATTTGAATGCTCAGCTAAATATTGAATGTCTGAAGGAGGTTATGCTGAACTCTAGAGGGTCTGAATCTGTTTTATCTTTGTCGGTAGCTTGACCATTTAAATTTGGCAATTGAAGTATTGTTGTTTCAGTTTGTGAAGGCTATTTTGGACTTTGGGATTGCTTCTGTTGTCTTGGCCGCATGAGCTACTCTCAATGGGATGATTGGTGGTTTCAATAGTTTTGCTTGGTAGTTGTTTGGTGTTGACGACATCTTTTGGAAAGAGCTTATTCTCATATTCTTGGTCAAAGGCATTCATTAGGTCTTCAAACTTGTGGATGAAATCATGTTTCAGTAGGCTGTACCATTGAAGCGCATCTCCTGTGAGGGTTTTGAAAAAACTTTTGGGGCTCTATATTTGTTGCTTAAGACCCAACTTTTGTAAGTGCTTCCAAAGGACTTGAGATTGGTTGCGGGTCTTGACCGCCATTGAATGTAATGCATGGGACAATATGACCAATGAAGGTTATTCTCATATTCTTGGTCAAAGGCATTCATTAGGTCTTCAAACTTGTGGATGAAATCATGTTTCAGTAGGCTGTACCATTCAAGTGCATCTCTTGTGAGGGTTTTGAAAAAACTTTTGGGGCTCTATATTTGTTGCTTAAGACCCAACTTTTGTAAGTGCTTCCAAAGGACTTGAGATTGGTTGCGGGTCTTGACTGCCATTGAAAGTAATGCATGGGACAATATGACCAATGAAGGTAGAGTCGATGTATGGTGCTAAAGGTTTGTGATGGAAGGAGGAGTTACATAGTTTGGGGTGTGCATTTTCTTGATGGGCAATATTGTTTTTGAGTGGTTATTTAGTTTGTAGCTAAGTAGCCAGTTTGTTTTGGGTACTGGTTTGGGTACGGTGAATAAGGCTTGCCAGTACAACGATTGTTTTTAATCTCGGGTACGGCTTGGGTTTAGCCGTTCAAAAAATATATAAAAATTAAAAAATAAATAAATATATTCTAGCCTAATATATAGGAATTAACCATATAGCATGCACATAATAAACAAAATAACCACAAAAACACTACTGATAAATTTATGATGCTAATTGAATGCCAAATGTCATGATAAATATTAATTATTAAGCACATAATTTCTATGACATCTTTTGGAAAGAGCTTATTCTAATATTCTTGGTCAAAGGCATTGATTAAGTCTTCAAAATTTTGTAAGTGCTTCCAAAGGACTTGAGATTGGTTACGGGTCTTGATTACCATTGAAAGTAATGCATGGGACAACATGACCAATGAAGATACAAACAATGTATGTCGCTAAAGGTTTGTGATGGAAGGAGTTGTCACCTAGTTTGGGGTGTGCTTTTTTCTTGACCGGCAATTTTATTTTTGTCTTGAGATTTGAATGGTTATTTAGTTTGTAGCTAAGTTGCTTGTTTGTTTTAGGCATGGGTTCAAGTATGGTGAATCAGGGTTGCTGGTACGTTGATTTGTTTTAACCTTGGGTATGGTGATCTGTTTTAACCTTGGGTATGGCCATACAAAAAAAAAAAATTCTGGCCTAATAATAGGAATGTACCACATAGTATGCATATAATAAACAAAATAACCACATAAACACTACTGATAAATTGTTGATGCTAACCAAATGCCAAATGTCATGATAAATATTAATTTTTAAATCAAAACTAGTAGTCATCATCATATTGTTCTTGAGTTTTCATTGAGAGTATCGACATCTCCTCCATTTTCTGTTATATAAAGAAGTAGAAATTTATGTTTTAGGCTAAAGAGAATAAATTGAGGTTACATGACAGGTTAATTTCGTTTAGAGGTAAATTGTGCAAACTGACTATAAGATGACATTGAGACCACCATGACAAGGATGTTATCTCAAGTTAACAAGTGACAGTCACAAAAATATAAGAGAACTGAAGTCAAGAAAGTCAGCTTGGTTATCGTGAACAGGGTTAGGTCCATGAGGACACAAAGTGGCCCAAAAATGTACGCTTACATCTGCAAGGTCAGGTCCATGTGGATCAAGGTATTGCAAATATATCAAGAATGCTAGGCAACCATTTCAATATCACTAGTATTCTTTCCAACTTTTCCATCTGCAACTATAGCTTTAGCATCTATGTTTCTAATCTGAACAAAGTTGTCATGCAGAAAAGGTTTGGTTTTCTCCAAAAAAAACATGCATGTATATCTATAGCATTTCTTAGCCCTACAGAAAAATAGGGTCTTGCAATAACTCAAAAATACTATTCGAGTACTTCAGCCCAGGTGTCCATCCGTTAGGCCTGTTTATTCTGTGTTATCTTTTTTTTTCCCATTACTTTGTCTGTTTTTGAAAAAGAAGTTCAATAAAAAGATAGGCTTTTGACTGCGGGTTTTTCCTATGTGCACCTGGGTTTTTCAGCAGAAGAATCCGGGCATACCCAGACTGTCCCAGCTGTATCCAGGGTGAACTTGCAGGCAAACAAGACCTGGACCTGAGCTTTTGTGGGCATTGAATGTGCCTTAATTTTGTCATGGCTTTGTGCTCAAAATCTTTCCCAAGGATAAGCTCTGTCACAAGTATTTACGAGAGACGACTAAATGCCCCTTGTTTGCACACCACCAACATAAACTGTTGGGATCATACCAAGGGGGTGGTGGTTTTGAAGGATCAGGGATTTGAGGTCTTGAAGGTGGCAGTGATCTTCTGAGTTCATCCAAGGTCAGAGGGTTAAAAGTGGACTGTTATTGTTCTGGTTGGCACTAAACACTATTGACTATGTTGTTATTGTTGTGGAGGAGGAGATTCTCTCCTAGACAAGATACACATTGGCTGTTTGATGGGATTATTAGGTTCAAAGTTAACCATGTTGACATTTGGATTTTTGGTGGATGTGCTACAAGATTGAGATTGTTCATTAGCCTGATTTGTGTAATTCCTTGTAGGGGTTGAGGTTTGACCATTGTGGGTGTTGAGAGATGCTAAGCATGATTGAAAGTGATCGGGAACCTAAGTAAATGCATTACAAGAAGTGCTTTCAGTTGTGTTGATAGCTTCCATTATAGGGATAGGTGAGTAACCTCTAGGAGTTCTAAATTGCAAAAGATGTAAAAATTTGGATGAAAGGGACTTTGAAAGTTGAAGTGGTTGCAATGGATGGCACGAACCAACCAAAAGGAGGGTTCATGTTGGGTTCACCAAAGTTTATGCACTTAAAAACAGATTGTGTAAGTTTTAAAATTTGTGAAGGGGTGAACTAAGTAAACATACATTCGAATGACCAGTAAGTAATGGAAGAACCAACATTATTGATTAGGGCTAGGGCAAGAGATACTTGTTGGATTGTAGTAGACTTGCAGGATTGATGGACCTAGGCACGTACTTGTGACAAGATTGTTCTAGCCAAGTCCACCCCAAAACCAATTGGGAGGTTAGTGCACCAAGTAGTCCCTTTAGGATAGAAATGGTTAGTAAATCATTTTATATGTATACATAGTGCATGACATTTGTGTGCAGAAATTACTCTAGGAGTTGGGAATATGATTTATTGATTAAGCATTTTATTTTTCTACAGGGTTTTGGCTTCAAAAGTGTTAATTTTCTCTTGCATTTGAAACAATTTTTGTTTGAGCCTTTTTTCTTCATCGTATATCTTTGAAGCAAAACTTCTTGACAAACCTTTCGGATGAGAGTTCAACTTGTTTGTGGAGGCATTCTCATTCAAATTAGCTATTGATGTGAATTTAAAATTGAGGGTTTATATTTTCGTACTGTGTCATTCTTTCAACTCCAAATCCATTTCGGGATTTCTAATTTTTTAAGCCATTATTTTGTTCTTGTTGTGACCTTAAGTTTTACTTAGATGATTAGAATGTCATCATTAGCAGAATGTGTGAAGTCATCTTTTCTTGATAGCAAGAACCTGGACCAAAATGTCATTGGTGCCTTTAGAAAATGCATTCTATTTTGATATTCAAACACCATATTATACTCTTTAAGGACATCAAATATTTGCAATGTAAGGCAGCATTAGTTTCTGTGAATAGCATTAAGGACAATACGCATTGCAGTTTAAGGTAGAAACATGCTAGATTTTTTTTGTATACTTCGATTTTCATCTTTAGTCTCCCTAATCTGTGGGTAACATGCCTTAATTTGGTTGAGATAAAGGTTATTATTTTTGTCTCCCAACATGAGAAAATTGTCAATTTTGAACTGAAAATCCCTGTAATAAATGTATGTGGCAAAAATGTGCTTCTATATGGACAGCACTACTTGAACCTGTCTTAAATTAGATTGGTCATTGTATGCACTGCATGTCTTGTTCTCATTTGGGCATTTAGTGCCTTCCTATTTTCCTTCTAGATGGTCCACAATTGGATTAAAAGATAACTTTGAGATGCCTTAGCAATCCGCAAAAGTTGCAAGTAGTTAGGAAGCACTTTGTAAATAAATATCGTACAATGCAAATTCTGGCCTCCTAGAGATCTCCATTGCTTTTGAAGAAATCTTCTTTTTGTAAAGTTTAAAGTTAATTATCTTGGATAAGGATTACAGTCATCTTGAATGAGGTTTGATTCATAGGAAGAGTGTGTAGCTAAGTAAACTTTTCAAGTTGTCCTATCGAAAACATGGTGAATTATGGTTTGTCATATTTTTGTGCCATTACCCTTTTATTTTTTCTTGTAGGGTAAATTGACAAGAATTTAGGTAGGCTGAAAATAAGAATATTATTATTGATTTCAAGAAGATTACATCAAATGGTAAATGCTCAGTATGCTCATTACCTCCTTTCTCATACAAACTTTAATAAGCTTGTTTGCATGGAACTCAACGACCCAAGCTAACTACCTTACAGGTCCAACTACTCATGACTCAACTACCACTCTTAAAATTATTAACATAAGTAATTAATGACTTAACGTTAATTACTACCTAGCATAACATTAATCTTTTTACTAAAGGTGGTGTCTTACTAGGAGATACATACTGTTGACAAATCTTCCACGAGTCAGATTTTTTCTTGCCAATTGGAAAGTTCTCGTCTCTAGTCAAGGAAGAATTCATTGTTTTCCTTTGCTGATTCTAAGGATTCACTCAGAAAAATTCTACAGACTCACTCAGGAAGAGTTTCTACAGACTCACTCAGAGGAAATTTTCTACGGACTCAGTCAAATTTTCTACGCACTCAGTGAAATTATCTACGGACTTAGTCAATTTTCTACAAACTCAATCCGTAAAGCACTTAGGAGGAAGAAGGAATTTCCTCGGACTATTTGTCCGAAGGAACGGACTTTCTTGTCTTGTGGTCCTCCGAATTTCCTCGGACTATTTGTCCGAAGGAATTCCTTCGGACAAATAGTCCGAGGAAATTCGGAGGACCACAAGACAAGAAAGTCCGCACAAAGAGGCCAAGGATAAATTCGGAAGGGGACAGTTTCAAGAGTTTCGAAGGGCAGGGTACCCTTCGGAAGGGACACTTGCAACAATCCCGAAGGGAACCTACCCTTCGGGCAGGTACAGAGACTAAATCGCAGACCTTTGCAAAAAGCTCGGGTGCCCTCCAATTTTTCCGAAGGGCACCGGCGGAGGACACTTGGACTAGCGGAGGACACTTGGACTGGCTGTCGAAGGACACTTTGAAATCCCGAAAGGCATTTCGTAGAGCAAAGGCAAAGAAAATGAATTCTTTTGGACTTTTTGTCCGAAGGAATTCCTTCGGACAAAAAGTCCGAAGAAATTCGGAAGGGGCACGAGACAAAAGTCCGAAGACAAAGCCAAGAGAAAAGACAAGAAAAAGAAAAGTCAAAAGAAAACGAATTACTTTTTGTCCGCAGGAATTCCTTCGGACAAAAAGTCCGAAGAAATTCGGAAAATGACTTGCACAGTAAAAATCCCGAGAAAAGTCAAAAGTTGCAAAAAAGATTTGAAAGACGAGAGAAGGAATGAATTTCTTTGGACTTTTTGTCCGAAGTAATTCTTTCGGACAAAAAGTCCGAAAAAATTTGGAAGTGTCCAGAGAGGCCTAGACAAAACAAAAGGGCCGCAAGATATAAAGTGAAGGAATTCAGACAAATAGCTGGAAGAGAATAAACCACAAGAATATGACTCAACGACCAATACAAAAGAGCCGACATGACAGAAATAAGCCCGAGGAAATATCGCCAATAGAAATATGACAGTTTCTAGTGACGTCCTGCAGGCCGTCAATTTTTTCTTGCAGGGAGTAATAGTTGAAACTAAAGAGATAGCAGAAAATCCGAAATAAATGGAAGCCGACTGTGCAGAAAAGAATTAAAAAAAATATATATATAGATAATCCGATGGAGTTGAATACGGAATCCTGCCGAAAATAGACACGATCAAAATTAGAGCGAAATACATGCAAACATAAGGGCTATTTTTGAACATAAGAGCTATTTTCGAATAAACGGTCAAAGTTTCAGTTGACTAATCATTAAAGACCTGTTCATCTTCATTCAGCGCATGCATCCGAAGGACTAAATCCGGCTTCAACAGGAGTTCCGAGTTTGAGTGAGGAGTTGACTAGTCCATATTTAAAGTTGACTAATTAATCAAACGCCACATCCACTAGAAGATTTCCATGCAAAAGGAGGTGGGGCGGTTCATAACAAAGATAAGTTCGCTTCATCAAACGAATAGGCTTCATGCAAGGACAAAGGAAAAACATATTTTATTTTAAGGCCAAGTAAAGCTTGGAGTTAACAAAAGTAAATCTTTCTCTTCAAGTTTATACGCCTATCTTTGGCCTCTTGTAATTTGCTATATAATGGCTTTCAGCCTTGTTTAAAAAGGATCCAATCTCTCTTGGTTAGACCAGGCTCTGCCATTGGTGAGTTATGTAACCTCTTCGATCAATAAGGACTGTACTTTCAGATTTCAAGCGTGGCATAGTGTATATTTCTTCAGTAATTTGCATAAGTGGTAGAGTTTTTCTTCCTTCTCAAATTCTGTTTCGTACCTAGTTGCTATATTGTCCTTGTGTAGGTCATGTTAAAGTGTTCTTTATTGTCTTTTGCTGAGACTGGAAGTGGATGTTAGGCGGCTACAAAGTGTCTTTTATCAGACCTCTCTCCACCATTTTCCCTCAGGTTTTAGTCATTGGACCAGACCTCTGCATGAAATACTTATGCACAAGTGATTAATTGAAGTCTAAGGTCTTCCTTCTCTCTTGTTCGTTCAGTGTTCAAGGTTTAGAGCTGAGTAGGATCATAATTCTGGTGTATCACCCCCTTTTAGGTAGGATTTCCCCTTTAAGTTCTCTTTCTCCCTTTTCCATGGTAGTTAGCAGCATAGAGTAGGAATCTTCATTGATACATCATACAGGAACCAGCGTTCTTTGGAGGTTCTTCTCACTATCGAGGCACCCACCCTCGTGAGAAGATCCCATTGTTTCAGCCGGATAGAGGACTGGCCGTTTCGCGCACGTCTTCGAACCAGGGCGCAGCTCTAGGTTGACAACACACACCTCATACTAACCACTAAAAACCTAATCACAAAATATAATTTGGATCAAAAGATGATATACAACAAATGACTGTGAAGCCATCCGACAAAACAAGCTGCAACCTGCAAACTAACCCTCTGTACATTCAGTATTGATCATCCTGTGTCGACACATCTCTTATGCTCTGTGCTTATTGCTTCTGTGAAACTTGACTTGACATGAATATGAGCATCATCCTAGGCATATTCATCCCCTCTGATCATCCATACTTGTACTGCAATATGAACATCATCATGGTATTACTCAACCACACTGATCCCTATCTCAATGATAATTTTGTACCTCTGTATGGTGCATATTACCTAATGCCCAACAACTCTGACCATTTTGAAAATACTATTGGTGCTACCAATCGAAGGCTGATCGAAAACAATAGCAATATCTTCCCCATTATCAAACGAGAGGTGAGAAATCTATGCAACAAAAAACCACTAGTTAATTGGTCTGCTCCGCATCAATGATATTCAAAACAACTATGAAAACTACAAACACGCATAAAACTCAAACAAAATTGCCAAAACCAAAATTGCGACAAAATCACTTGCCCCGTCTTTGAGTTAGCAACATATTTAAGATGGGAAGGTCTCTAACTCTGTCAACCTGATTGATCTTGATGGACGTGTAGCCCACAAGATACTATGTTGCGAACTCCGATGGTACCGGAAACAAAAAGTTATGGGATTGCATCCATTTTCATTACATAGAAAGTTCATATTCTCAAATGTAACATACAAATACAGCATCAAATGTAATTGAAAATGCACCCATTTTACATTAAATTTTTTTATTTCTTTATTTTCAATACTTTTTTCTAAGAAACTCTGAAAGAGAGCTTCCAAATTAAAAAAACTGTCTATTCTGATAGACTCGGAGCGGGCAAAAACCTACAAATTAAGTGGTTACATGCCTAAATCAACTGGTTAGATGCCTACCTTCATGCGAAAAACAAAAATGATGAAAAATTGCTTAATCATATGCTATAACATTAGAAATGACGGGATTTAAAAAATCACTTTTTAACTTTGTATGAATGGACCTCTTGACCTATTACACGCTTTCAATGCTTTGAAAACACCTCTTTTACCAAGTCTCTTACTCACCCACTTGATGTATGTTGTTTACAAACACGCTATACTCTATGTTTGCATGCTAGTTCTTGGAATTAAAACACTAGATGCAAAATGAGGAGGAAAATGATTTGAACTTGTGACCTCTTTCTTTGTCAAGTACCTTATAAAACATCATTTGCCCTTTTCATTCTAGTTCTTGGAATTAAATCACTAGATGCAAAATGAGGAGGAAAATGATTTGAACTTGTGACCTCTTTCTTTGTCAAGTACTTTATAAAACATCATTTGCCACTTGGTCTATGAACATTTATATATTTTTCAATGCAAACATTCTATATGGCATGTTGTATCAATCTATCTAATAGAAAAATAAAGTAAATGCAATTTACTTTACCTGAGAAGACAAAGACCAATAAAAAAATATTTTATGGGACCCACACCGCAGCAAATATATATATTTTAATACATTTTCTTGAATTGTAACTCCATTTTGAACACCACACTTAAGATATTGGCTGCTCCAACAAAAATATAGCTCTTTCAACATTTTTTTAACAGATTTGGCTCCACTCATGATATTTTTGATATTTTTAATATGTTTAAAAAAAAAAAAATGTCTTTCAATGCACAACAAGAAGATAATTTCCAACATTCTTCCTCCTATTTACGGATTCTTACAACCGCACATTCATGCTTTTATATAAAAAAAAATTCATGTTCTCTTGTATAAATAAAGATATATATTCTAACTTATTTCTCTCTAGAAAACTATGTAAATTTACTACGACTCTTCTCAGACAACTGTAATATATATATGTATGTATTTATGTAATTATTAAATATGGCTTCTAGTGAAAATATATGTAACCATTAAATTACAACAAAAGAATTTTCTAATAGAAGATTTTTCTTACTCATTGTTATCTCTTTACAAAGTAAATTCATGCTTCTTACGGGACCACTCTTCAACACGCTCCATGGCTCTGATATATATATATAATGTAAATATTAAATATGTCTTTTAGTGAAAATATATGTAACCATTAAATTACAATAAAATAATTTTCTTGCTCTCATTGTTCTCTCTTTACAAAGTAAATTCATGTTTCTTATGGGACCACTCTTCAACATGGTCCATGGCTCTGATAACAGTGATTAAAACTTAGGTAGGCTGAAAATGACTACATTATTATTGATTTCAAGAAGATTACATTCAATGGTAAATGATCGGTGTGCTCATTACATTCTTCTTTCTCGTACAAGATTTAATAAGTTTTCCATACAAGATTTCATAAGTTTGTCTACACCAAACTTAGCCACCCAATCTAAATATCTTATGGACCCAACTACCCATGGTTCAACTACCTCTCTTAACATTATTAACATAGGTAATTAATGACTAACATTAATTACTACCCAACATAATATTAATCTATTTACTAAAGGGGGTGTTTCATTAGGAGATGCATGCCCCATACCAACCACTAAAAAACTAACAAAAAAAATATAATGGATTACAAGACCCAACATAAACAACGAAAGACCATTCTAGTTTTATCCAATCCTTTTATATTTCATACTAATTACTTTTCATTGTTGAATAGTACCAGTAACTTCACACGAATTGGCAGAACAAACCACCTGATTGGGCATTGACTGTTTGATAGAAAATAAGAAATATTTTATGATGTTTTACAAGTGTAGCTAGCTAGTGATGTCCAGAAAGCTTTGCACTGTTGGTCATTGTAATCGAATGTAGTTTGAGAATATGAAAGTCACAAGGTTAGACAAGGCAAATTTTACCTTTATAAGCTGACTATTTCTGCGGAGGTAATGATATTTGATGAGAAGTCCTTAGATGGAAAAATAGTTCTTCTGTGAAGGACCTGTTTAATGAGGGATGTGTTTGTATATAAAGTATTGCTGATGCACACAAATCATATTTAAATTATAGCAATGCATGTTAGGGGTCTTGCTATATTAGCTGGTTTATTCTGCCTTGTGAAAGACATACAATAAGCCACATTCTGGCTAGTTGATGATATAATCTAGTAAAGGACAGAAATTTTGTGACATTTGATACATTTTAGTCTTGGTGATTATAATTTATTTCCATCTTGCACATCTAAGCATACCTTGTTTCAAAATAAATCTTTAAATCAGCTAGGGAAAAGTTGCATGGACATTACTGGAAAGTTGTTAAATGAAATTTAGAGATCAGTCTGTGTATTTATTTGTGTGCTTCTAACGGAAGTTTCCCTTTTCCAAATGAAAATGAATTTGAAATGCAAACCATCTCTACTCTGGACAAGTTGTTTACTTAAGAACTTGTGATCAAGCATTCTTTTCTGATTGCAGTTGAAGGCAAAGAGGCCAGCCTCGGATTCACTGGTACCAGAAAACATGAGCAAGCATCTTAAGAGCTCATGTGAGGGTGATGTGAAATACATGGATTAATAACTGTCCATAGAGCCACTAGTGGATTTATTCAACTAGGAAGGCCTTAAGGAGTATTTGTGCAGCGTGATTTCCCCCCCAGTCATTGTATGAATGGATCAGTACTAATGACTGCCCAAGGCTTTTAGTAAAGGCTTTATGGCATGTTTCTTTAAGGTAATTATCGAGTGTAATTATTTTCCATAAGATAATTTGTTTATAGTTTTTATATGTGATACTTTGTCAAAAAATATTTGTACAAGGATGGGTCTATTTTTCAAAGGAAAACAATATTCTCTTCCACCCACGAGCACTATTCCTACGCCAGATAGTCTTCTTTGCTGCTATCAGAATGCTATCTTGTCATTCTGTCTCCCTGCCCTCTTGATGGTTAAACATTTATGCAAGTACAATTTATTTAGTACCAATAGATAAATATGTCTAGAATCTTTGTTGGTTTACTGTGTACCTTTTTTGGCAGAAGCAGGACATATAGTGTTTCATCTTAAATGCATTACAGTAAGCTGCGGCCAACTATAGGATCTTAGTTTATTTGTGTCTTCTTTAAAAGAGAAGATGGCATACATTTACTGTTAAGTGCAATTGTAATTTCAAAGTAACTAGTAATGCTTTTACTGATTTGTCCAAGTGATGAGTAATTGGTTAAAGTGGGCCGCTCATGGAAGCAACCTATGTTCAAATATGCAGGAAAGCAAAACAGGAGATTTGCCTCAACTATACATAAGAGGGTTCTCCCACCCACGGTGAAAAAACGTGGGGCATCTTGGGGTACGAAAAGTGCTTTTACTGAGTGGAGATGTGGATCAATGTAATTCAAACAGGCTGAATTTGCCTATATGTTGTGTATCTTTCATACTTTGGCATGCTTCGAACAAACACCCCAAGCATAAAATAAACACCCAAAGGCATCAGCGCATCCCCTTTTGCTTGAAGGATGTCATCTTAAAAATGATGCCTCACCCGAAGAGTGACAGAGGACTGAGGGCAGTCTTGTTATGTAAGCAAAGCATTAAGAGGATAAAGATTACTTCTAATATCAAAACCCTCCAAAGCACGTCACCTTTTTAGGTTAAACAAAAACTGCAAAGACCTAATCTAACAAAGCAAATACGTAACAAACAAAATCTAACACAGATTGATATGCATAAGATTCGTCTTTTATCTAAAGTTGCCAAAAGGCTATGAATTTGGTGCCTTGGGCAAGGGAGCAAGCTGAACTATAAACTTATTCTACAAGCTACTCCCAAGCCCTCTCTGGATCCAACATGAATGAATCATATCTTCAGTAATACCAACTACCAGCAAATCCACTAGTAGCAACCTTTCACAATGAGTCTTTCATCCACATATATAGCATCTCTCTCCAACTTGTATGCATTCTCAAAATGACACTTGGCACATGCATTTTTTCCTTTAGTGATACTCATGCAACCTTCATGGATCCATGCATCTCGACACATTTCTCATGCAATTGCACTATGATAGCTTTTTGTGAAGCTCCTCATGGTCAATGGTCAATTCTCAGCCTATCTTTTTGTGCACAAGTGCCAATTGGCACTCTCTTCTTCAACGAGGTTTCTTCTCTGGTTCTCTCCTTATGCTTCTTTCCTCCTTCAACACCCCTATTTGCCTATGATACTTCCTCTGTCTAGCATCATGCCACTTCATACTTTGGTGCTTGTTCTTTACTGCTCTCTATCATATTTTTATTCATCATCCCCCCTTCCGCCACTCCATCCCCCTCGTCCCCCCAACCCCAGTGATTAGACATTTTGTCCCCAAAACATAGGTGAAGTCCTCCAAACCTCGTGCTACCATGATGTGATATGTATACATGTGCATCTTCGTGTGTTCATGATTTTCCTCCTTTGGTGGCTCTTGTTGTGCTTTGGGTTGCCATGCCTCTTAACACTCACCACCATTTAACTCCTCAGTGGTTCCTCTCGTGATGTGTCTCCCAAGCACTCGCCATTGGCATCCATCCACTTTGTTCTCATGCATTGGTCTTACTTGATTAAAATGACCTTCACTATCCACTATGTTCTACTTTGGGTTGACTCGATTGAAATGTTGAGTTTCCTACATCTCCATTAAGCGTACATATTGCAACTCTACAAATAATTAGTGTGTCAATCACCCACAAATGCCTCTATGGTACCAATCCCATCCTATCATGGGTGCCTTCTGTTGTGCTCACCAAGTGTATAGGGAAGGGCACTAAATATGGAGTTCACTTGGTTTTGTAAGTTCCTTTGCATTTGCAGCCTCTAATTGGAGGCTTCAATGCCATTCCCATGATCCCATGTTGCTCCTTTGGCACTATATGGAACATCAAAAGAGAGATCTAACACTATAGTTCACTATCCTCAACGAAATTTCCTAAATTCATTCACAAGAACACAAACAACTTGTCCACACATTGCCAATCAACTCTATCCTCTCATTCATCATCACTAGAATCCTTTAGCCTCGATGGTGTCATCACTACAAAATAACGATTAGGAACCTTGGAATGAACATCCCCCTCTTTTTGGGACTAAGGTTGATTAGTCATTTTGTGCTCAACCACCTAAGATTGCTTCTGCCTTCTACTCAACATATCAATGCAATGCGATTTCTACTTCCTCTAGCATGAATAAACATGACCACTACCATACTATATTGTTGCACACACCTACACTAGTGCTTAACACCAAAATCTTAATGGGACTTCACACAAAACCCAAAATAACCAAACACAATAGGAACCTCTTCTCTTCTTCACGAGGTTGGTAGATCCAACTACTTCGATGCCCAACCTCTACAAATCTTCAAAATCCCTGATGACAACACATGCTACTACTTTGACATTCCTTACTACATATTATGGTCCTTTTCATTTTTTCACACTCCCAAGTGCCATTCGTTTTCCTCCTTGAGTGCCAAACATAAAAAACTCTCAAATGTTTGTAAACATAAATGGCCAACTTCTCCCACCAATCAAAGCTTTTTCCTCCTGTTGGTGGTCCTCAAAAGCTTAGTCACGCACATGCCAACCTTTGCAAGGAGTGCCAACATTGACATGCTCAGTATTTGTCTCAGAGCACCAACCTGTCAGTTGCTTTGTCTTTAGATTGGTCCATGCCCATTCAAAGTTTTTGACCATGGCATCAAACATCAAATGTTTTGTGGTTGTTCCATGATCATTTAAAGTTCTCGACAAAGATGTTGCTAAATAAATGTTTCGATGATTGTTTCCAATACTCATTTAAAATGTTTGTGTCATCCACCAAATGTTTTGATTGCCATATTTTATCACTACTTATTTCTTCCTATTTGGTGCCAAAGTGCATCAACATAATATTCGACAATATCCCTTAAGAACAATTTTTTTCCATGGGTGCCAACATGTAGAAAATGTCTTAGAAAAACTTATAGCCACTGTTAAAGTTTATGCACATCATTTCTTCATTTGCATTGTTAAGAAAACATTAAAAAATTGCAAAAATAACAAAATCCTCTCAAAACTGTTTTTACACGAAGAAGATATAATTTTGGCAACTAAACAAAAATGCTAGGATTATTATTATTTCATGTGTGATGCACTTCACCTAATATCCAAGTATTAAGTTAACACATAGATGTATTGACGCACCCCGCTTTGGACAAGGATGCAATTTTAAAAAATAAATCTCACTCGATGTGTGAGAGAAGAATGATGAAATCTTCTTCTAACATCAAAACTTTGGTGCCAAATAACCATTGGAAGAGGTTGAACACAAACTACAACAAAGAAAATACACAACACAAACAATAATAATCTAACACATAGGGTGTCGTCATTAATCTAAATTTGCCAATTGACTATAAAATCGGTGCCATTTGGGAAAAAGGTGCAAATTAAATTACAAACTTTCTCTACAAGCCACTCCCAAACCTTCTTTAAACCCAATGTGAATAAATGACATCCTCATAATACCATCTAGTAACAACCCTTTATGCTACTCCCAAACCCTCTTTAAACTCAATGTGAATAAATCATGTCCTCGTAATACCATCTACTAACAACCCTTTATGATGAACCCGCTTGCCCCCCCTTACCCCACACACACACAACACTTCTTTCCAACTTATATGCATTTTCCAACTCATCGAGCATATGCATTTTGTCCATTAGTTATGCACATAAGAAATTAGCTACCCCAAAAGTTTCCCTGTTTAATTAAAATGTAAATGTTATATTATATTGTTTTATTGAGTGTTTAATGTTAATTTTTTTTTAGTAACTTTTAGTTAGAAAATATTACTGTCAACCACATCCTAAAACATTATATATTAAGTTGCAAGTTTCAAGAATAACTTGTCCACTTTTTTAAAAATAACTCCACTACATTTTAAAAAATGTAAATTAACTTTAAAAAAATCACAAACAAAACAAAATTAAAATAAAAAAAACCTAGCCATAACAAATGCACAATAATATATCAGTCATAGCAGACATGCACCAAAATACCGGAATTGCAACATATTCAAAATAAAAAAACAGGTTGTCACATTTTTTTGTTGTTTTCATTTTTTTAATTGAAAAATCTGTTTTGAAAATCCCAACATTTGTCTTTTAATTTCATTTGGTTTAATGTAGATTTTTTTGTTCTTGGTCTTGTGGAGACATCCACTACCATCGTAGTCATGTTAGATACACAAAAAATAATTAGAACCAAAGTAGTTTTGCAATAAAAAGCTTTAGTCAGATTGCATATGCAGATATATTGCAATGTTTTTTTTAATTTTTTAATGAAAAACTTGATTTTGAAAATATCAATATTCATTTTTTAAATTTGTTTTGGTTTAATGTAGATTTTTGCCTTGCTTTGGTTCAATGTTTTTTATAATTTCAGTATTTCTCTTTGTTCTTTTATTTTTATAATTCATTTCATTTTTCAATTTTTGATCCAAATTCTAATGATTTTTGTAATAGATTGTCATCGTTTTTTTGTTTGATATAATTTTTTGTAGAGAAATTTAACTCTTGCACCATATTAATCCAATATTTATTTTCATTATTATTATTTATTTAATTTCACACACACAAATTTATCGTTTTGGGAAAAGATGAATAATGACTATTTTAAACATAATGTATGTATGTACGTATGTATATGTAGATTATGTTTAAAATACAGTCATTAAAAATTATCGTTTTGAGGAAATATGAATAATGACTGTATTTTAAACATAGTCTTTATATATAAAGAGATTATGTTTAAAACACATTATATATATATATATATATATATATATATATATATATATATATATATATATATATATATATATATATATATATATATATAATAATTTTAAACATAATCTTTATATATAACTATCGATATAAATAAAGATTATATTTAAAATACTATATATATAAAACAGATATTATGTTTAAAATACTATATATACACATACTGTATTTTAAATATAATATTTATATATATGTATAAAGTTTATGTTTAAAATATATAATCTTTAAATATATTGTATTTTAAATATAATATTTATATATATAAAGACTATATTTAAAATATATTATCTTTATATATATTGTATATATAGTATTTTAAATATAATCTTGTATATGTATATATTTATATATATAAATATTATGTTTAAAATAGTCATGTGTATGTGTGGTTAGGGGGCGAAGGGGAAGGTGAGTAATGATTTTATTTTAAACATAATCTTTAATGTAATGTTTTCAGATTCTTTGTGAACAATCATGGGTAGTAATTTAGAATGACATCCATTAATTACTCGCAATAAGCAATCCTTTGTCACACAAAGTTTTTGAGAAAATATTTCAATTTGGTACAGAATGTTATGCTAGTAATTGTGATAGAGTTGAGGGTACTGAGACTCCAAATAATATCATTCTTTGGGAGTTATATTAATAGTGAAATAAATCATTGGAATTTAATATTGTTGCTGAATCTAAAAAAGTCAAATATTCATCCTCTGTGGGTACTAATGAGATTGAAGATGATGCCACTCTTGGAATATTTGCAACAATGAAAGAAGTCAATAATCTCATTGCTAGACACTAAAGCTTCTTTTCAAAATAACATTGCATCTTCATCTTGTGACAATTTTAAAAATTGAAGGAAATGAGAAGCCCATATTGTACCATCTTTATGTTGTTCCACCAACAAGTATGTCAAGGGGGTTGTACCAATAATTGGTATTGTTGTTCTTAAAGATGACGAATATGGGTAACAAGATATAGTTACTTGCAAAGTCATTAATGAGTTTCACACATTAAACCTTGAGTTGACACAATTATATTGTTTTGACAATGATCATAACCTTCATATTCTTGGTATGAATTATTCGTGGATGAAAAGTATTGATCTTTTTTTGCCTATGCATATGGTTTATGCAAATGAAGATAGAAAGTTTATACTACACCATCCCTCATATTGTGAGATTAAACATCTCTTGAATTTGACTGATTTAGAAGAATTTGATGGCAAAACAAATAAAAAGGTTGGAGTAATTAAACAAGGGTATTACATAGGATCCAATTTAGATGTTCTTTCATTAGAGAGAATAGACTATTTTTTTTAATAAAATTGATAAGAAGATATTAATTTGTTTAGAGGGGCTTGTAATACCAAAACTCAAATCCATTTGCACTCCCAGCTATTGTTAGTGAATATTTATCTATTCGAGCCTCCCCCAACTACCAACTATAGAGAGTCCCGTCACCATCTATATAAATAGGGGTGCCCCCCACAGTATACGGTTGAGTTTAGATATTAAATCTCCCATATATATATAGAGCTAAATATATATATATATCGTGTTGTGCCAATGAAAATATATATTGTGGGGGGAAGGGGTGGCGCACAATCTATATTCGTTTATTAAAAGATAATGATACTTTATTATAGATTATGAATTATCAAAATAATGAATAGACGAAGGGTAAGGGTGCCAAGAATAAACATTGTCAAGCACTTAATTTTTGTGTCTACATTTTCCCTTACTTTATTCTAATGATGCACAAAGTGACATTACTAAATTAAATTTGAATTTGAGAGCATACACATACTTTGCCTTTAGATTACCATCAATTCGGGCATCTATGTTTGCATTTATTATGAAAATTTCCTTGGTTTATTTAAAAAAATGTCATTGAGCATTCCACACCGCGTTGAAGTTTTGCAGTGTTTAGTAGATGTTTCCATTGGACAACATTTTGTTGGGTAATAATTTTTAGAGTTGTGAGGATGTTATTGGTAGAGCTCATCGATTTCTTGAGGATATTAATTTGCATAAGTACGAAGTATTTTACACAAAACAAGGGTTACTAATATTCACTGAAACATTGATGATATGATATAGTATTTATTTTATACTATCTTTCATTTGGTATTTCAAAATTTCCAATTTGTGATTGAGTTTGAAGTAATATTCAAATCAATGAATTATTTAATGTCATGTGCATTGTTTGTTGGTGCAGGTTATGTTGATATTTTTTTACTGTTAGCTCTATCACAAGTTGGGGTCCAATCATTTAATATAGGGAAAGATGATTTTTCTATGTTATCACTATGATTGATACAAATTACACAATTTTCCAACTTCTGGAAATGTAAGGTGATAATGATGTCATCACTACTAGATTATTTGCATCTAGAAAATATGGTATACATAATGCATTACCTTCATATTGCTGAGTCTTATAACCACATTGAGTGAATCATCACGGTTTAACCTTTTATCATACAAAGTTTTTAATTACCTTAGTTGTCACAACATGATTCACAGTGATTTTTTTTGGAAATAACCTTGTTCAAATGAAAGATTTATGTTATCTATGAACTTATTTTTATGCATTTTGTGCCACCTGGTATTGTTAAACATAATAACTCCATGGAATTCACTTTGGAAATTTATGAAAATTTGAAGGAAGTAATTTTATATACATGGCCAACGTTCCCTGATAGATTTCATGTAGCTTCAGGTTCAATTGATAAGGCCCAACATCTTGGAAAGTTGCATGTGAGACCAACATTTAAATTTCGTTATCTTCATAAGAAATTGCAATATTGTGTTCTTGTTTAATTTTCTTGAGATGTGCATTAATGGGGCTCAACTTATAGTCATTATGGACTAGGCATAAGGATGGATTCTCCCATTTAGAGTTGTAATGAAAGTATTAAAATACCAAACAAATTCATACATAATTTTTTTTCCTAAACTATTTTTAGCACAAAGTTCTCTTATTCCATTGTTAAGTTATTTCATATGTTACAATATTTTCCATGCATATGTATGGAAATTATTTTCCTTAGTTATGTTGATATTATTTCTAAAACACAATGAAATTCCAGTTTTGATCAATTTTTATGATATGCAATACCTTGTAATAGACTATTATGCCATGCTTGCAAAGATATACTATCGATGGAAATAATGTTGTTTTAGGGATGATGTGCGGAGAGTATTACCAATTGGTTGTGTTGTCTTAGTATTTCACATCCATGTGATTTTAATTTTATTAAGGCAATTCCATTATATCAACAAGTGCGTATGTATAAAAGTACACATTCTATTATAAGACAACCCTCAAATCTATCAGGACCAATTAAAAAAGCTTATTACTATTGTAAACAACTAAACTCCTCTATGTAGATAAGAAATAGAGTATTATATCATGATTGCAAAGATTGGGGTACATCATCTTAGTGGAAACAATCAAGTCTATCAGTTCCAACAAACAAAAACTTTGATTATAATTACAAACAACAATATTCCTATGAAGATTAGAAATAGAGTATTATGTCATGCTTACAAATATTGGGTACAACATCTCATTAAGATGGTGAGTGCATACACGAAGTAAACATTCAATAAAAATAATACATGAACTAAATTAATTACTAAATCCTTAAATTAAATGTAAATTAACATTGTCATAATGACCGACAACTATATAATATATATGTATATACATATTTACAAAAAATACAAGAGTTAGAATTACAATTTTTTGTTATTCAAGATTTAATAGAACAAAATTCTCAAAATGAATCATAGCAATAATAGGATTGTGTGCTTTACAAAGCATTACAATCAAGTCAATATTAATATATTTGAAGATCCTCCATCAGTGTGTGAATGTTGCCCATAATGCCATACTCTGTTGACCTTCCATTTTATGGCCTACCACACTATACTACACATCCCCCATTGCATGCTCCTTGGGTATCTCTATTTCTTTGACTTTTAAACCATCTATTTTTATCTTTAGATGTTGAAAACTACATCTATCAATCTCAATAGATGAATCCTCAAAATCATTCAACATCTCCTTTATTACTACACTACCCGACTTTGTTGTTCCAGCTTTGTTATCATATTTTTCTTATCTACAATAGATATTTCCAATCCATCTATCTTTTGGACCTTTTTTGTAAGCAATTCATCCCTATGTGCCATTGAGTCATTAATATTCGATGTTAGGTTTGCTAATATTTTTACCAATAGATAATATTTGTTTTCATATGCCTTCTTATATTTAATATCATTATCCATATAACTTATACTTTGCTCCAACTCAATTATTATATTTTTTTCCTTCTATGGTTTGCATAAAAAGTGAAATAAGTTCTTGTTGAATCTTTAAACCATTTGTTTGGATGATATTATCTTCCAATGGTTTCATTTTTTGTTGTAGGCTTTATTGTGTATTGTCTTATTTGGATTCTAATTTGACATGAATTTCTTGGTGTTCTAAACAATTCTTGAGAGAATATTTTTTTTCTCCTTGTAATTTTACTCGAGCTTGTAATTTTATATTATTTTCTTTAAATTCAATTAGTTTTTCTTGCATATTTCATATCATAGTATATTTTTATTCTATACATTTCTTAAGAGAAAATATCTCCTCTTCACCATGAGATCATTTAATATATTAGTTGTTTTTAAAAGATTTTCAATCGACTCTTCCTTATTTTTCATTTTTCACGATCTATTTAAATTTTCATGACACAAGGGTGTATTATCACTCACACTCACCATTTTTTCAATCCCTCACAATTATTTTTATGTCATAGGCAAAGTAGCTTTCATAGCTTACTTTCTGGTTGTTTTTAATAGTAGCTAGTACTAAAAGAACATTTGTATAAAATGCACTAGGATGTTTGTTTTAAAAAATAACATTTTACACATTAATAGTTTCATGCCATAGAGGGTAGTTTTCCACTAAAAAACTTTGAGTGGGTGTTATTCAATTTACTTCCTCCTCAATATCAACACTTTAAGAAGTACACGAGTGAATTAATTTTTCCCAGCCCTCTTAAAATTTATGCAAAGATTGTCCCTATCATTGGGTAATTTGTAGTTGCACCAATGTTATTTTCATATCTATAATGATGAATCCTTCCACCTATGTGTTACCTTTTAGGGAGTCTTACTTTCCCATGGGGATGTATTTTTAAATAAACTAGTGCACATCATTTTGGTTGATATCCATGACCATCATGCATAAGTCATATAAATTGGTCCTAATTGACACATCCTTTAGTTCATTAGAACTATGAATTAATGCCATGCCATATTCTTCCTTTCTGATGTGAGGTAGCGCTCATTTTATTTTATCATATCTTATTTCATTTATTGGCACTAGGGTCCCTTTCTCTTGCATATTCTTCCCTTTGCCTTTTCCCATTTTTTCAAACCACACACATAGGCTAATTTCAGACTCTATTTGTAGTAGCATGAATTAAACTTGATAGCTCGACATTTATTTACTATATCTTCAAAACCCTTAACAGTTTAATTATGCACAAAGGTAAATCTATATGTGATTTACTTTAGATAAATTAAAATGATTTTTTTATATTCATCCGCTGACTAATATTATAAATGCTTAAAACATAATTTATTACGTTATCATTGAATATTATGTAATAGCTGGAAGGTCATATATAGTATACTATTATACTACATTATGTATTAGCCTATTGGCCAACACATATTTTCTGGTAGGTGAATACAATACATAATGTTAAAAGTTCTTTATTAATCTTCACCTATCGACTAATATGTATTATCTGATATGAGACGATTAATAAGAAATATTTTAAAATCCATTAGTATGTAATATCTTTGCCTTTGATGAATATGTATTGGATGATAGGTGAATGAATTACATATTAATTACTTGCATTAATCATATTCACTGGTAGGTGAGTAATGATAAACAACTATTAATGACATTGTTATGTAATGTATTAGTCCATTGACACACACACACACACACACACACACACACACACACACACACACACACACACACACACACACACACACACACACACACACACACACACACACACACACACACACAGACACAGGTAGGTGACTATATTACATATTTAGGGATTTCATCATTCAAATTCATTTACAGGTTATTATAAATTATTAATCGGTAGGAAAATATTAATTAATTCATAGAAAAAATTACTGCCTATCGACAAAAAATGACATAATTGACAAGAAAAACAAAATCTATATTTAATGCTTATAATTCAATTTTAATTGAGGAAGAGATAATATTCGTTTAATGAACTTAATTTACAAAAAACCAAATCTTTAGGTTCAAGTTTAGATATCACACTAGAAGGAAGCCATTAAAGTATATAATTCATTCTGCTATAAACTAGAAAACATATAGTCATGTTGAATTTAGGAAACATATAGTAGGAATGCCACCAAAAGGATCTTGGAGTGATCAAAAGGCAAAAATCATAGACGACACTAAGCCATAAAAGAGATAAAATAATTTGAAAAAGAAAGAATCCCCATAGGAAATGCATATGGTTATTGATAAATACACATGAGAAGCAACAGATCACTTGGAAATGATAGAATTGTTTCATGCTTCAAGATTATGCTACAAAGATCAACTTGTCAAAAGATATTGTAGTTGGTAACATAAGTGAAGTTAGGATCACCCAATTGATCAACATGTCAATATGAATTATTGATGATGGTCAACTTAGGCTAATGCTTGACAATTTTAATTTGAAAGACCATGTTATAAAATTTAAAGTTATTTATTTGAACCTTACCCCAAAAATGTTAAATCGGGGCTTTAGTTTACCTATGGATTATCTAATGATTGTGGAATTTTATGTGAGTTTAAATAGTAGGGAAAGGTGTGTAAAAAGTATTTTTGATGATTACCAAATCAAATAAATAAAGACAAGGGATCGAGTCTTTAAAATTAAAAAAAGTCCACGTTTTAAAATAATTTATCAGTTTTCACTTGCTAGATTATTCCTCACAGAAAGGGGTACTGAGATATCAACGTGGATGGTTGTTTATGTTTGTGAAATTATGAAAGGGGAAATATTAAATTTGGATTCTTATATTTATAATAGATTTAGAAAAAATTGCACAAAATATATTAGTAAGGGACTTAGACATTTACTTCTTATTTATATGCAATGGTTTTAAACTATTTGATTTAGTTAGGTTCAATGGTTAGAGTAAACACTAGAAAACCTTCCATGTTTTATCTTAACAAAGATGCTAATATGATTACACACCAATAGCTAGAGGTTAAGTTTAATGCCATAAATGCTAGAAGAGTAACTAAGAACATTGTTAATGTAGAGAAAGAAGGTGAAGTTTTCCTGAGATAACATTGGTATGTAGAAGAAATAGGTAAAGAAATAATAAAACAATTCAAATAAATGATGCTAGATCATAAATTTCAAATGAGAGCAAATGAACAAATAAATTGTTGAGTCTAGATGTTATTAAGGAAGAGCAAGTAAATTTTCCCACATTGGCAATGGAAAAATATTTTGGTCAAGTAGGGCCAAGTGGACATTCTCTTCAAGTGGACCAAATAAACTTGTAAAGAATGTTAAACACAGAAAAAATATGAGTGGAGATTCTATTCCATTTTTTGAAAAACATCATAATGTTAGCATAACAACCCATTACAATGTCTTTGATTTTTTTTGATGTTGTAAAGGAAATCAATGTGCCCACTCATGCATTATTGACACACAAGATGTAATAGTTTTAAATGAAAAAATAGACACATGGAAATGAATATAGTGGGAAATATGTAGATGTGGGAATGGTGGATGTGAATGCGAGATTTTTGTAAGAATTACATGAAATCCTTAAAAAAATAGAATAAGCAATGTGAGGGATGTAAAATTTGTTTTGTAAAAGGATTAAAAATTAGATTTTGATGTTGGAAATTTTGATGTATTGATTTTTTTATAGGTAATACTATCAATTGCATCTTTACAATGAAAACTGCCCTTGAAAACATTGAACCAAGCCATGAAAAAAAATCAACTTACACAAAAAGGCGTTTAGTATTCTAGATTTAAGGTGTAGGAACCATATGCCCTAAGAATAAACCTTGAATGACACATACATGGGTATTAATAATTTGTATTTGGAAGCTTTGGAAAATATCAATTATGTTGCAATTATGTATTACCCTATTTATGGTTAAAAACAAATGTTTATGGTTATAGTAATAAGTGTAAAACTAGAAAATAACAGATTGTTAAAGATGTATAATAATAAATAATTCTCAATTTGACAAATTTATAAATATGAAAAATTGTTATGTTTACAAAAATACTAAGAAGAGATATACTTAGCTTGCACATAAATTCTTATTGACCGTTCTAGCTATTTGAAAGTGTGAATTAACAAGTGATGTGATTATGCATGCGTATAATAAAAATATAATAAAAAAATAATCTAGATAGGTTTTTTGTAAGTGGACATCAACACAGTACGTTTAAGTCTTTGACTGCAAACTTGTCCTAGTTGATTGTGATGAATTAATGATTGGAAAGACATGGACAACAAAGTCCTAGAAATGATAGATCAAATATATAAGTAGAGAATATTCTTAGACATGACTACTGATAGTGGATGGTAACACAATGCATTCAAGTCTATTGATTGTGAACGTATCCCTATTGATTATGATGTAAAATTGATTGCTGCACTTATCTGCTGAGCAATCTAAAATATTCTGATCTAGAATGTGCCATGTATAATGTGATTATTGATTATTTTATCTTTGGAATCCTAGGGGTAATTTGATAGATTGAAAACCTATAGAAAAGAGGGGAGTGTAATGGGCTCAGTTGACCTCAATCAACTCCTTGATGATTAATCATTGTTTATGTATCCAATACTCCAATGAAAGAAAACAAGTCCACATAGTTCTCCCACCTAGAGTGATTGTGAAATTGTGCTCCTTGACAATGTGTTTGTAGCTATAAATATGGTTTTGATACTTGATAGTGATAGTTATTGACTTGATTTTAAGTGCTCTACACTTGGTTTGAGGTTTTTCCTTGTGAGTGATCTTGAACTTGGAAAGAATATGATATATTTACAATAATTTGTAATCTAACAACTAAATGATAGCAAGTGGGGAGAATGAATGACCTTTGATGTGTAATTATAAGTAAACCTTTTGATAATTTCCTTTAGGTGAGCATGTGAAACAAGTGGAAAGACCCAAAATATTGATTTAAAATTTGAAAACTAGTTGTTATTTGGCATGGGATGCAGTTGGCCTAAGTGGACAGGGACACAAAGTGCACCTGTCTACCTAGCATAGAATTGTCCAAAAATATTAGGGACAAATGTCCTTTGTTAGAGATAATTTGAAGGTGATTTTCTGTAGCTTGAATATTTTACATTAAGAGTTTTGTGTAATATTGACAAAAAATAAAGGGTCAAGCTAACATATAGATAAATGACTTAGAAGAATAGAGAGTAAGAGTCATGCAATTGGGTGAAAATCATGTGGTTTAGAATGTGTCAAGAATTAGGAATATCAAGTACATGTGATTAGATTTATGTGTCTAAAAGTTATTAATGCAATATTGAATATCATGGAGAATGAGAAGATTAAATTAAATAAGTTTGTTGGTGAATTGGAATAAAAAATGAATTAAGAGATAATATCGAAGAAAAGGATAATTTATTAGATAAATTTATTTCCCTGTGTGCAATATTACAAGGATTTCAGGGATAAGTTACTTGTTGCTTATGATAAACTAAAAAAGATAATGATATTATAGGAACAAGGTGTGAATGCATCAAAGGATAAAATTGAAAGTTTGAGGGAAAATGAAACAATTAACGAATTTGATTTTGATATTTCACAAACTAATGTGGGAATTGATTTAAATCAAATACTACATTTGACCAATGTAGAACTGGGCATTCAATCAACATTGACTTCACCATAATCACATGGGTCACATGATGTCTGATCAAAATTTGAGCATGGTGAGACATATATAACTATGGTGGATAAATCCAAACTTGGTCATAAAAGAGAGCATGGTTGTATGGTAGTTCGAAACAAAGTAGATAAATTTCAAGGGTTGGATGAAGTTAAGGATGAGTTTAAATTGCCAAAATAATTAACCATTGTAATTCAATATACTACCAAACATAGTTCTATTGAATGATAATGTTGCTTATCATGTTGTTAATTGTTACTTGTTATGTTGTTAGTAATCTTAATGAGCATAGTTATGTTGAGTCTATGTGTTTATACTCTAAGCTATGTTTCATGAATGAAACACATTTTAGAGATCCTTCATTGTGAATGACTTATTTACATATTTAATTTTCAATGAATGCAACAAAGTTCAGTTATGCTTCTTTATGTTTGAATTCTTTAAATATTCACTTCCATCGAAAGCAATAAATTTTAATTATGCATCATTATGATTGACTTATTTAAATGTTTCTTTCCAATGAACACAATAAATTTTGAATACATTTCATTTTGGTTGTTTTCTTTAAATGTTCCTTTGAATGAATGCAACAAAGTTCAGTTATGTTTCATTATGCTTATCTTTATTGTATTATTATTTCATTATATAATTCTTTACTTCTTATGTAATACTTTTAATGCAACAAAGTTTAGTTATGATTCATTATGCCTATATTTATTATATTATTATTTAATGCTTTACTTAGTTGTGTAATGCTTGAGTTATTATATGTTTCCTTTCAATGAATGTAATAAATCTCAATTATGCTTATCTTTATTGTATTATTATTTTATTATTTCAATTAAAATTTTGTAAAAGATAATATTTATTTCAGTTATGCTTCACTTTATTTACCAAAAAAAAATCATAGTTGTTAATATGAACTATTCATTTTTTCTTTCAAATGTATAAGACATACAAACATAGTCATATGAATATATAAAAAATATTCAATTGTTAATCAATAGATAGTTTTTGAAGTTTAAAATAATATTTTGTACTTGGGTAGAATTTGATAAATTGTATATCACCATTCAAAATACAATGATTCATCCGTAGTAGTGGACAAATATTTTGTCTTTTTTTGGTTTCTTTTGTTAGTAGATAAATTATTTATCTAATCTTGCCTTACCATGCTCTTTAAAACATGTACTTGTTCAATTTCAATCCTTGATGTTCGACTGTTATTTTTTAGCTCATTTTGTGTTTACATATTAGTGGTATCGACAACTATATTAACTCCCTCATTGTCTTTTGTTTGAGTAATATCCCTCATGTCATTTTCTAAAGATGATAACACTGTGGTTAATTAAAAGGAGAATAAAAAAATAATAGTAAAAAATCATAGAATGTTACCTAAAATAATAAATATAGATTACTATTCGATCAAACATTTTGGTCAAATAATATCTTTTGATGTTCCTTATCCTCCTTAATTTTCCTATTCTTTCTAAAATAGTGTGCTTCAAGATGGGCCTCTTCACCAATTTTGATTATGGACCTTGTTCTTAGAAGATAGTTGATTTTATTGTTGCACGCAATGCCTTTTTACCCTATTTTTTCCATGAGTTAAATACTAATTTTATTACTTTAGCTGTAACACCAAGGAAACACGATGCCATCTCCATTGTACTATTGATAGTAATTTTCTTTCAAGTCTTCTCATATTCAAACCTAAGTCAGGTTTTAATGTTTGAAGGAAAGCATGTTATTTACATCATCATTTGAAACACACCTTATAATTTAATGACCTACTTGAATAATTATGCATTCATCTCATTAAATAGATACATTTTATCACACTCAAACATGTTTCTATATTACAGAGGAGTGCCTCTTCCTACTCTAAAATTAGTATTAAAAATTTTCATCTCCCTATGTTTACGCTCATAACCTCATTTTTTAATTGACCTAATGTACAAAGATGAACCGACTTACTATAAGGCATGTGCTCCTTGAACATGCATATAAGATACCATATCCTCTCCTAAACATAAATAATACAACAAAATAGACTCACTAGTGGAGTTTAAAATCTTGAAAAAGAATACTCAATTCAATCCTTTGAAATGTATAGGATATAAGTAACAAAACCAAAGTTGAATACCATTCACATACCTTTCCTCATATTCAATTGTATCATCTCTTATATATGGTTGTAGTTATAACATGTGGAAATCTATTTAATGTTACCACATTTGCATAAGATATATATATTTTTACTCATTTGGAAGCCATTAAATTACTTAAGTTAAAAAAACATGAGGTGAAAAGACATTAATACATGAACAACATCCCTAATAAAAAATATATAGTTTTTACAAAATGTAGATACTAAATCTAAATTATATAACACCTCAATTATGTATACTTGGTAAGTACTTCTCAAGGATGTACCCTTCAGTTCTTAGACCTTATTACTACCGAAAGGCTCACAACTGCTATCTCTTATGCCTATTACTTATCTATTAGTTTGACCACTTTTATTTTGATGACCATGCCTTATATGCTTATCAAAATTATATAAACATGTTTATTAGCATCCTTTACAATTTTTAGACTTGTATATATTTTTTAGCTTTCCAGACAATTGTGTGCCATCTAGACTCCTATGTCAACGTAAGTATCTTATGACAAAATAAGTGTATAGTACTCTAAAGTAGTCAAATTTAAAATTGTAATGTGCCTTTATGGTCAAACTAAGTGTCTTAATGCAAGATATTTACTGAAAGGATTGGTATATATACTTGAACAATCATCATTCTTACATCACCTAAAAAAATCATACCTCTCATAAGGAAACTTACCAAAATCATTCAATCAAGTATTCAAGTGAAAAAAGCTTCCATATTATTTCCTATTTCAATATCAATCATAGGTATAACCAATTTATAGGTCTGAAGTACTGAAGGAGTAGCTTGTGAGTCTTATTTGCTAAGTTACAAGCTGGTCACTAAATGTACTTAATTTTTACATATTATACCCTTATGTACACATAAAATAACACATTAGGGGAGAATTATAATAGTCTGAGGCCCTATTTGGATTAGTGGCTATGTAGGTAGTACTAATTAACATAGGGGTTTTTGGGGTTAGCTCGACACCATGAGCCCACTAACCCATTTTTACCATAGTCACTATGAAGATGAAGAACTAGGGTTTGATCGTTTGACAAGGAATGCCAACCTATGAGTAAGATCTAAGTGCCCAAGAGAAAAGGTGATATAAAACCTAGAAGGTTCTAGTGGTCACATCTAGATCTAATCAATATTATATAATGTGCACCTATGTCTAAGTTAGATAGGTGCATTGACGTAACCATCTAGATCTGATGCAAGTGTTTGAGGCCACAAAATGTAAAGTTATAGAATCTAGCGATTGATCCAAAATATAGATCTAGTATACTTATAAAATGTTCCATATTAGATCTGCATATGCACAATAAACCAACTAAGTACTATTGTTTCTAATTTATTCCAATATCAATTAGTACCTATAATTTTTATTCTTAGTATATCTCAATATTTAATTTTAGAATATTATTTATCTGAGTTTACAATTAATTGGTATTCTATAGATATGTTTATCACTCTTGTGCTTATTCATTTCTATATTATTAAACCTATAATATATTGATCCATTTAAATTTAGTGTTAAACATTTGGTGAACCCGACCTCTATGCTTCATGTGCAAACCCTAGTTTGAATTAGGGTTTTTGTATTTTTCTTACTTTCTTAAATTATGATTTCTATTTTTAAGGTTTCCATCCTATTCCATACCATATTTTCATGTGCATAATAAAAATCCAAGTGCTCTTGTTTCTAATTTATTTCAATACGAATCAATAGTTGTACTTTCTTTTTATAGCATATCTCAACATTTAAATTCATTTTTTTTATTTGAGTTTATAATTAATTGGTCTAATATATATTTATTTATCACCCTTGTGGTTATTCATTTATATATTCTTAACCCATACTATATTGATCCATTTCAATTTAGAGTTAAACAAAAACCTTTAACATGCTTTCACACCGTATTAGAATCTTGTCAAAAATCAAACCTTTTGTGTATAGTTAATATCCTTGTAGTCTCAAGCTTTATAATAACACAGTTGTTTCAACCCATACGAAACTCACATTTTTATATTTCATCCCAAAGTATAATAAATTTATCTTTCTCATGTTTCTTTGATGGATGTTTCTTGTTTTATTTTTGTGTTAATTTTGAACTTCATGAAGGATATTTAAAACAATTAAAAATCTATAATGATGATCAAAATAAATAAGGCTAACCATCATCAAAGGTGTAATCTATAACAATTTCCATAAAATAATTTTAGGCTTGCATGTTAAATAATTTTTTAATTTAAAATTAAAAATAGTGTGACATGTAGTGTACCCTTTGTTGGTTGAATATTTTGTCGATCAGCGTACTGATAAACAAAATAGGTCTGATCAGCCAAATTAGTAAGATTAGTCATCCAAATGTGTAGGTTTACCACATTAGAAGGGGACTGATCTCTCCTCTCATCAAGGGGAGGTTCCCTATAAATAAGCTATATATATATATATATATATAAACAGAAAATAATACTCAGGGGTAGGACAAACCATCCATCTCTCTTTTTTCAGAGATGATGTGTGCGGATCAAAGGAAAAACTCAAGGGAAATGACAGACAGTACTCCTCTTCTTTCAGAATTACTATTCAACAAACCACAAGAATACTCCTGGTAATAACAACAAAATGTAGCAAAGGATGTAATAATCAGCAAATCGAGATGCAGCACAAAGTCTCCACCTAAATTGCTCAAGAGTAAGATATGAAGGACAATGAGGGCACAAAGTCATCCCAAAGTCCTTTACATAGAAATGAAAAGAAAACACACTAAAGACAATTATGGGGGCACAAAGTCTCTCCACACTTGACTCTTCAGGACACCTTCTTGACTGCTGTCACTAATTCTACTTGTTGAATTAAAGGAACAAAAGATATATTAAGGAAAAAGACATAAGAACAGTTTCCCCAACAACAAAGATATCACAGCAAAAAGTCTGAAAAATCACTTGCTTTCTTATTCCAATAACAAAATATGATCAACAAACTGAGCTCAAAGTCTCAGAAAATGCCTTTCAATTTGGGCAGAGTTTCATTCTGATTGTCAAAAAGAGATAAATTTACAATAAAAGAGAGTCCCTTATATAGCCTCTTCAAGAAGGACTCAAGAATAGTAACACATCATATTGCATTGGAATCTGTTAAGAAGATAGGCTGGAACTTAGGGGCATTTACCCATTTGATTTTATCAATGCAGAAAAACAAGTCACGCTATTGAAAGTTTGCAACTTTCAATGTCCACCTTGCGATCTGATCCTACCTTCATCATTCCTCCTTTTTTGGTTAATTAAATCAAGTCCTAGATTCAATTTTCTATTCTGCTCCTTCCTCACTTTCTACTGGTCTTGGCCTTGAAGTCTGTGAATGCATTCAGGTCTGTAGATTCAAAGGATCAATGACTATTTTATGAGCTTTAAAATTGACATTCGTGCACCCATCACTATATTTTCAATGGTTAGTTCATTATGTTGAAATTGACATCTTTAGGCACGTCACCCCTTTGCCCTTCTTTGGCTTTCTTGTTTGGCACTTTTTTGGAAAGAAACTGCCCTTTCGGGCCTTAAGAAATGATCTTTGAATGGCCTTCGGGCTTCTTGATTTACATCTTCCCAAAGGGAAGGTGACCCTTCGGATTTGGGGAAGTGTCCTTCTATTTGGCAGCCAGGAGTCCCCTGCAAGCGCACCTGCCCTTCGGGGTCCTTCGATAGCCTTTCGCGGGTTTCTTGCAGGCATTTTCCCCAGACAAATTCCCACAGACAAAAAGTCTACGGAAATTTCCCATGAATAAAAAGTTCACGGAAAATGTTCTTTATCACTTTTGCCTTGGTTATTTCTTCAGGATTTTTGCCCGCAACCACTTCTTGAATTCTTTCAGACTTTTTATCTGAAGGAATTCCTTCAGACAAAAGTCTGAAAGAATTATGACTGTCTGCCTTAAACAAAGTTTCTGAAGGAATTTACCTTTACGGCCTTCTTCAAAAATGACCCTTCTGAAGGGTGTTTTTGTCGACCAAGTGCCCTCCGCAAGGGCACTTGTCCTTCAAGAGGCTCTTTGAACTTTTACATTTTAACCACTCCTTTGAACCAAGGTGATGAACCAACTATTGAATCATTTGATTGAATCGCTTGGTTGAACCAAACGTTGAACTGCTTGATTGAACCGCTTGGTTGAACCAACCATTGAACCGCTTGGTTGAACCAAAATGGTTCAAGTCGATGAACCCTTTGATTGAACCAAGTCTTTGAACCAAGCAAACAAAGCAAAGCGTTGAACCAAGCTGATGAACCAATTGTTGAACCAATCGGTTGAACCAAGATTTGAACCAAAACGTTTCAAGCTGATGGTTCAATTGAATGAACCAAAGCGATGAACTAATCATTGAACCAAAAGATGTTGAACCAAGTTTTGGTTCAATGGTTCAAATAAATCCTTGAACTGACTGACAAACCATTTGACGTTGAACCAAGTTTTGAACCAAATGCATTGAACCTGCTGCTGATGCTTGCTGATGGAGATTTTTGTTTGAATAAAGGCACTGAACCAATCCCAAAAATGACCAAGTGTTAGAAACTGATTCTTTTTATTGAACCCACCTACAGAAGCTGTGAAGCCCATTGAACTTATAGAAATGAACCTACCTACAGAGTCCATAGAAATCAAGTCCATAGAAAGCAACCTGTAAAGCCCATTGAACTTGGTCTGCAAAGTCCATAGATTTTCTCTTCTTGCTGAGTCCATATATTTTCTCTTCCTATAGAGTTTGTAGATTTGTCTTCCTGCTGAGTCCATAGATTCAAGCCTGCAGAGTCCGTAGATTTCTGAGAAGCTTGAAAAACTAAGGAATTTGAATGTCCAGGACAAATTTTGAAAAGGGAAGAGACAATTTTGGTCTGTAGGACCAAAATAGTTCAAATGTTGTCCAAAAAATGAGTGATATTTTTGGGGGACAACAGCTGGCTCCAGTTGGAGAATTTCTGCCAATTGCAAAAAGAATTGAAAGGAGTAGAATCCAGAATCTCCAGTGTCTTCATGTGTACCATTAGGTTACGGAGTCATGCTACCCAGAAATGAAAGGCATCAAAAATGGAAACAAATAAAACAAAATAGAATTAAAAACTATACAAATATACATATGTACAAATGGAATGATTTGATACTTCAAGAATTGAAGTATTTTAGATGTTGCTTCTTGAGAGATAGTGAAAATAGTGCTCTATTATGATAAACCAGCAAGAAGACATTTTCCCCCTAGAAACGGTGATGGGAAAATGGAGTTCTCCACCAGGAAACCAATTTTATACATCTTCCCCTTGGCTTTTTCTTCTTCTTGTTCCAAGGCAGGATGTGGTCTTCAAACTGGAAACCATAACTCCTTGCTTTCTTGGTGAAGGGTTCCTTTGCTTGATTTTGATTTGCAGCAGCATGGTCCATTACCATAATTGGTTATTCTTCTAGTTCAGTCTAGCATGTGATTGGATTGTCCAAATCAAACTCTTGACAAATTATCAGCTTAGCATCTCCTTTGATGTGAAGGAGTTTGATTTCTTCATCTTGAGCAATCTTCAATCTGAGCAACAGAGATTCACATCCAACTGTGTTGTTGGTGTTGCTGACTTGAAAATTGCATGAAGGAAGAATATCTCCTTGAGGAGATATCAACACAGTCCCAACTCCATCGTTGGTGGAAAAATTACTGCCATTGGATTTCAGCATCGAAGCATCATTAGAAGCTGATCTCCTATCAAATTTATCTTAATTAGAGATGGAAGATCCTTCCTTACTTGTATTGTGCCCTACCAATTCTCTTGAAGTCTTGTTTGGATCAATTATTGGATTGTCAGTATAGGACTTTCATCTGTAGAAATATGAACATCCTCTATGGTAAAGAAATAATTACCCCTACTTGAAGACTCAAACAAAATTTGTGCTGCAGGGGTTGATGTTTGGGTGACCACATATTTTGCTTCCTTTTTAGGGAGCAATCTTTTCATCACGCCTTGGACAGGGATCCTTGCTTCAGACAGATCCATGCTTAGTTCTCCTCCCACGTCCTTGCAAAAATTTTGTCCAAACAAAATGCCATAGGATGCTGGGATGTCAGCCACCAAGACAGTCATCTTGATTTTGTTGTCTGAAAAGGCTGCAAATGCAAATTGGGCATCTTTGATTTGCCCTAGCAATGGTACTTGCTTATTCTCCATGGAGAAACATCTCCCAAATGTCTTGGTTAGTGTGAGACCCAGAGACTTAGCTACTTTAGCAGGCATGACATTATCAGATGCCCTGGAATTAATGATGCAATTGTTGAGCTGATAACCATTTATTAACAGGGAAACATAGAAAGGTTCTATTTTCCCAGGGGAAGCTGGAGGAGTAATGAAAAGATTATTTGGAATGGGCATGTTCTTTGGGGAATCAATAATTATTTTTTTAGCTTTTTACCCTACAGGGATGGTTTGGTTCTTGATACATTGGACCAAATTATCCAATTGATCAGGATTGGACTGCAAGTATTCAAATTCAGACATTTGTATTTTGGTCTTTTTGACATGATCAATTATGTCAAATGGCTGAATTGGACTAGGAATAGAGAAAATCATTTCAACCTTTTGGGTTTTAGGAGGGATGGGAGGAGGGCTGGTTTGTGAAATGGGAGTAGAAGGTGAAGGTGAAATTGATGTACTTACATTTTGGGTAATCACCGGATCCTTTAACTGAAAAGGCAGAGTGGTTCCACATTTAGCAATTGTAATTACTAGTTAAGGTTGCTCCTCTATCTTCTTTTTATTAGCTTGCTGGACTGATTAGTTCTTGGACCTGGTAAACACTGTATATGATCCATCAAAAGCTTCTCCTTTGCTTCTGGGTTCATCCTGGTAGTTCAGGAAACCAATGTGGGAGTCACTAGCTGATTCTTCTTGATCATCTTCAAGGAGATCATCATCATTTTCTTGATTCAATTCAGGTTGGAAAGAGAACTCAGACTCTGTTTCAAGATATCCCATTGTTAAATTGGTTGGAGGAGCTTCCAGGGCAAGTTTCCCTTGTGGGGGAGGAAGGCGATTCTATTGACCTTGATTCCTAGCAGCATTGCCCTGATATGACTGATTTGGGAATGTCCTTCTATATGAAGGAGCATAAGACATTCCTTGAGCCATTTGCTTTTTCAAGGCTAGCACTTCATTTGATAGCTTTTGCACCATTGGATCAGTGGTGCCTGTAGATGCATATTCAGAAGATGATGAAGGTCTATTTCTATTTGGATCTCTTCTTATCTTCCCTACTAAGATGAGATCATCTTATACCTCAGTGGCCAAAATTTGAGCTGTAGCAAGATCTATTTGACCAGCACATCTCAAAAGAAAACTTACTTTAGGTAACTAAGAATCAATGAAAAAGCATTTGAGATTTTCAACTGTAGGTTGAGCTATTACTAGAATTTTGTTTCTCAATTTGTCAAATTTGGCTATGAAGTCTCTCATAGGTTCATGAGGCTCTTTCTTCATCTGTGTAAGTTGAGCCAGAAGTGCATGTGCATCTTCTGCAAGTTTGAATCTGGCTTCAAACTTAGCTTTGAGAGTATTCCAATCAGTTATTGACCGAGCCTATAGATGATAAAACCAATCTGCAGCAGCACCTTGTAGTGTCTCCACAAAAAGCTTGACTGCTACATCTTCAAATTCTACTCCGATTACTCCACAAGCTATGCTAAAGGCTGCAATGTGTTCATCAAGATAAACTTTTCCATCACCATAGAATTTGGGAAAATTCTTCCTAGAACTGCATGGAAGCTCATGTAGGGGTGGAGTAAGATTGAGAGGACCAAAATAATTACCCCAGGGGCCTTAAACTGCCATTGTAGGATTATGAAAAGGAGGGATAACAAATCTCAGAGGGGTAATTATTGGCAAAGCTTTATCAACAATAGAAGTAAATACTTCGTCTAGCAATGGAGATCTGACTTTAGTAGGAGGAAAGCTCTTGGTTCATTGGAGACGAGATGGTGAAGGAAATAGATCAAAATCACTTTGCTGTACCAACTAGAACACACGGTCAATAATACCTTTAGCCCTTTGGCTTCATGTATACCTTGAATCTACCAGATTGTGAAACAAAAATTAGAAAAGAATTGACCTTGCTTCAGTTAAATCTTGAGGCTTTAAATTGTGCATTCTTTCTCGATTAGTGTGGAGGTGAATGGATAGATTATAAATGGATAATGGATATTATATCCCCAAAAGAGTCGCCAAAAACTATTGTGCGAGGCTGGGAGGAAAATTTTAACAATGGGAAAACACTGGAGTAGTTAGCTCTTCCAGAGCAGAGTACAATGGATAGGTTATAACAATATTGGATAAGACAAGTAACAAAGTCGCCAGAATGTGTAATGGATAAGGGTTATAATGATAATAGGTAAGACACAAGTGATGTTTCAATCTAAAACTTGAGGTTCCAAATTGCACATAATTATGTATATCCCCAACGGAGTCGCCAAAAACTGTTGGTTGAATATTTTGTCGATCAGTGTACTGATAAAAAAAGAGGTCTGATTAGCCAAAGTAGGATGATTAGTCATCCAAATGTGTAGGTTTACCACATCATAAGGGGATTGATCTCTCCTCTCATCAAGGGGAGGTTCCCTATAGATAAGATATATATATATATATATATATATATATATATATATATAAATAGAAAATAATACTCAGGGGTAAGACAAACCATATTATATATATATATATATATATATAAATAGAAAATAATACTCAGGGGTAAGACAAACCATCCATCTCTCTTTTTTTAGAGATGATGCATGTAGATCAAAGGAAAAACTTAAGGGAAATGACAAATAATACTCCTCTTCTTTTAGAAGTACTATTCAACAAACCACAAGAATACTCCTGGTAGTAACAACAAAATGTAGCAAAGGATGTAATAACCAGCAAATCAAGATGTAACACAAAGTCTCCACTTGAATTGCTCAAGAGTAAGATACGAAGGACAATGACGGCACAAAGTTGTCCCAAAGTCCTTTACATAGAAATGAAAAGAAAACACACTAAAGGCAATTATGGGGGCACAAAGTCTCTCCACACTAAAGGCAATTATGGGGGCACAAAGTCTCTCCACACTTGACTCTTCAGGACACCTTCCTGATTGCTGTCACTAACTCTGCTTGTTGAATTAAAGGAATAGAAGATATATTAAGGAAAAAGACATAAGAACATTTTCCCCAACAACAAAGATATCATAGCACAAAGTCTGAAAAATCACTTGCTTTCTTATTCCAATAACAAAATATGATCAACAAACTGAGCTCAAAGTCTCAAAAAATGCCTTTCAATTTGGGCAGAGTTTCGTTCTGATTGTCAAAAAGAGATAAATTTATAATAAAAGAGAGTCCCTTATATAGCGTCTTCAAGAAGGACTCAGGAACAGTAACACAACATATTGCATTAGAATCTGTTAAGAAGACAGGGTGGAACTTAGAGGCATTTACCCATTTGATTTTATCAATGTAGAGAAACAAGTCACGCTATTGAAAGTTTGCAAATTTTAATGTCCACCTAGCAATCTGATCCTACCTTCATCGTTCCTCCTTTTTTGGTTAATTGAATCAGGTCATGGATTTAATTTTCTATTTTGTTCCTTCCTCGCTTTCTGCTGGTCTTGGCTTTGAAGTTTGTGAATGCATTCAGGTATATAGATTCAAAGGATCAACAACTATTTATGAGCTTTAAAATTGATGTTTGCATGCCTGTCACTATGTTTTCAACGATTAGTTCATTGTGTTGAATTTGACGTCTTCAGGTGCGTCACCCCTTGGCCCTTCTTCAACTTTCTTGTTTGGCACTTTTCTGGAAAGAAACTGCCCTTTTAGGCCTTAAGAAATTGTCTTTGAATGGCCTTCGGGCTTCTTGATTTACATCTTCCTGAAGGGAAGGTGACCCTTCAACTTCGGGGAAGTGTCCTTCTATTTGGCAGCCGGGAGTCCCCCGCAAGGGCACCTGCCCTTCGGGGTCCTTCGGCGCCCTTTTGCAGGTTTCCTGCGGGCATTTTCCTGGGACAAATTCCTGCGGACAAAAAGTCTGCAGAAATTTCCCGCAGACAAAAAGTCCATGGAAAATGTTCTTTATCACTTTTGCCTTGGTTATTTCTTCAGGCTTTTTGCCCGCAGTTGCTTCTTGAATTCTTTCAGACTTTTTGTTCGAAGGAATTCCTTTAGACAAAAGTCTAAAAGAATTATGACTGTCTGCCTTATAAAAAATTTCTGAAGGAATTTACCTTTGCGGCCTTATTAAAAAATGACCCTTTCGAAGGGTGTTTTTGTCGACCAAGTGCCCTCTGCAAGGGCACTTTTCCTTCAGGAGGCTCTTTGAACTTTTAAATTTGAACCGCTCCTTTGAACCAAGGTGATGAACCAACTATTGAACCGTTTGATTGAACCACTTGGTTGAACCAAACGTTGAACCGCTTGATTGAACTGCTTGGTTGAACCAAATGTTGAACCGCTTGGTTGAACCAAAATGGTTCAAGCCAATGAACCCTTTGACTGAACCGAGTCTTTGAACCAAGCAAATGAAGCAAAGCCTTGAACCAAACCGATGAACCAATTATTGAACCACTTCGTTGAACCAATTGGTTGAACCAAGCTTTGAACCAAAATGGTTCAAGCCGATGGTTCATTTGAATGAACCAAAATGATGAACTAACCGTTGAACCAAAAGACGTTGAACCAAGTTTTGGTTCAACAGTTTAAACAAAGCCTTGAACCGACTGATGAACCATTTGATGTTGAACCAAGTTTGGAACCAAATGCATTGAACTTGCTACTGATGCTTGCTGATGGAGATTTTTGTTTGAACCAAGGCACTGAACCAATCCCAAAAATGACCAAGTGTTAGAAACTGATTCTTTTGATTGAACCCGCCTGTAAAAGCTGTGAAGCCCATTGAACTTGTAGAAATGAACCTGCCTATAGAGTCTGTATAAATCAAGTCTGTAGAAATCAACCTGTAAAGCCCATTGAACTTGGTCTGCAAAGTCCATAGATTTTCTCTTCTTGCTGAGTCCATTTATTTTCTCTTCCTACAGAGTCTGTAGATTTGTCTTCCTACTGAGTCCATAGATTCAAGCCTGCAGAGTCCATAGATTTCTGAGAAGCTTGAAAAATTGAGGAATTTAAATGTCCAAGACAAATTTTGAAAAGGGAAGAGACAATTTTGGTCTGTAGGACCAAAATAGTTCAAATGTTGTCCCAAAAATGAGTGATATTTTTGGGGGACAACACCCTTCATCATTAATTTTATAGATAGCATACTTTTTCATAACTGTAAACTCCATGCCAACTAATTATGGGAAGACACATATAATACACTCATCAAACATGTCTTCCCATGTTTTTATTAGATTAAACTTAGGCTTTGGTTCCTACTAGTTATGCTATACATTGTTAATAAAATAAGATTGAAGAATGACAACAAATAGTAAGGTTAAAAATAATAAATAAAAGTAATATTAAGCTTGTGTGGATAAAATTTGATTTCATAGAACTAAAATCGGAAATATTTTGGAAAGTATCACCATCAATTATAACATGATTCTTTATAACCATGTGCATGTATTTATTTAGGACTATACACCATGGACTAAATTCATTTCCCATAATTGAATCTTTATTATTGCATACTAGACTTGTAATGGCCATGTAGTCATGATATTCATATAATTTCACATTGAAAACCCTAACACCAAGCAAATTAATATCATTTTGGTAGAGAAACATTAACTAATTCATTATATTATTTGGATCTTTAGGATCAACATGTGTTAAAACCTTTTTATAATCCTTACCATCAAGTTTTTCTAGGATTATACAAATACATCAGACCATTATCTTATAGTAGCTAAGTACTACCTCACACATATGTCTAATTTTATTATAATGGACATGAGAAACAATACCAAATTTGAAAGTAAATTAATTAGATTTTGACCTAGTTATTTTCTCATATGCATCAACTATAAAATAAACATACACTTTAACATCCTTAACTTTAACACCCATTGTAAAACCATTTGATTAGTCCCAACCCATATTCATTTCCTCAACTTCTTTGGCCCACAAATTCATCTCCTTAGGAATTGAGGTTATGTTAAACTCACTGGGCACTTCATGAGTGTGGATGCATTTTAAATATTCCAAGGTATTATGGGATATGCTCGATTCAATAAACATCAATGCTAAGTTACAAGGCTTATAGTCACTTTGATACTCATCCATAACAATTGATCAAAGTTTTTCTATCACTTTATTAAAGTGCCAAACCACATCTTCAATTCTTGAGATTTCATCATAATTATTTATGTATTACCCCATTACACAAATAATTTAATTTTCATCCTTATCATAAACAAATTTATGAGAGAACCATTACCTTACATTCATAAATAATTCTTTTCCCTCCCCCATTTGATAATAATTTTGAAGTTCATAAAGCCTTTCCTTGATTATCCATTTTTTGATCTTCTATTATTCTCTTTCACATTTTATTCAACAACATCAAGTAAATTTTTTATGTCACATGCAACATTATATTCACTACCTTCCAATTTTCATTTAAAGATTGAATAAGTTGAGTAATATTATTTTCTTGACTTTCATAGTGTGCAATATGAATTGCTGTGTTTAAATGTGCATCAATGGTATATTTTCCCACATCATGTAAAAAATTATGTGGATTATAAATGCACATTTTCTAATTCACCTATTCTAAATAAATGAAAAACATGACATTATGGAGTTTTTAAATATTTTTGAGGTGTTTTAGGATCTATTTACAAATATTGTGCAATACAATGAACATTTTTTCTTTCTTTGTTTACTGAGAATAAAGTGTTTTGTCAATGTTTAGAACTTGAGATAAAGCTGAATTATTATGAATACACATTGTATCCATCCCATATAATGAAATAAATAAAGAATATAAGGGATAAACACATGGAAATACAAATTGGCGGCTAACTTTCTTCAGAGAAACACCCATTTTTGTAGTTTGATGACCTACAATGAAGGGTTTTTGATGCCCATCCATGTTGAATGGAGTTTGATGTCCTACCATGAATATATTTTAATGGATTTCCATTTTGAATGGAGTATTATGTCCTACCATGATGATAGTTCAAAATTGAGTCCGAGATAGGTTGTCCAATGGTACACATTTTAAACAAAACCCTTTTTAATACTTTCATTGGAATGAATAAGATGTAGTTTATGCTCGTAAAATTATTGAGTTCAGTTCACATAAATAGAATTAAAGTTTTATTACCATTGATGTGTTGATAAACACTACCAACCATTATATTGAAATTTGTTGATAATAGTGTAGTCATGAAATTAATAGCCAAGTTGTTTTGATCAACATTGTTTTCTCTTTGAATTGAAACATAAGTAGCATGCATAAAAACCCTTTTTCATTTAGGTTAAGTGTATTTTAGTTAATATTTATTGGTGTGAATATGTAAATATGATCACATTAATTATCCTTAGGTATTCCTCTTTTTTGGCAGATGAATTTTGAGATGCTTATTGGTTTACGGGATTTTTCATTGTAGATAAACTACATAAAATAAATTGAAGTAAACTATTAGATAATTTAAATAAAAAATATATGAATGGCAAGATAATTCAAAGGAAAAACATATAATCTATCCAAATGGAATAAAATATCATAAATATTACCCTCACTAATGTACAACATATCAATTATGATTACCCCAGGTTATTTGTTGATTG
The DNA here is from genome assembly GCA_037957365.1 of Torreya grandis. NCBI lineage: Eukaryota > Viridiplantae > Streptophyta > Pinopsida > Cupressales > Taxaceae > Torreya > Torreya grandis. The sequence continues at coordinate 1,020,702 of JARHVA010001852.1, read as the reverse complement.
GTCCTTAAAATGTATGTACTTCAAGTGGATTTCAATTTATGTATTAGTTTATATATTATACAACCAATAAAAAATGAAAATAAAAAAAATGTTTTTTGTGTTAGATAAACATTGAATAAAAAATATAACTTTGTTTTGTTTTTTGTATTAGACAATTAGGGAACATAATGACAAACCTTTGTTATATTTTTATTAGAAATTAACACACACAATGACACAAATTTGTTGTAATTTTTATTAAACAACTGAAAAATACAATGAGAAAGATTTTTTTAAATTATTATTAGATGATAGAAAACATAAATGATATTTTTTGGGTTTTTATTAAATGACAATGAACATAAATAACAACACAATTTTTCTGCATTCGATTCATAACTAGTAAATAAAATATGTGAGGACAAATATTTTTTATGCTTTTTTTATGTATTTGTCAAACAACAAACAAAATAGACAAAAGATATGATGTTTTTATGTAAGGGATGACTGGTGATCACAAATTTCACAAAAAAATGATGATCAATAATATTTTCTAAAAGAGGGTTTCATAACAATTTTACCAAGATCTAACGTACATTGATAAGTGAGGGCTTTGCAATAAGATCTACTTATTGACATGTTTACATTATATATATAAATAATGTAAACATGTAATTAACCCACCCTATGTTTGATTTGGATTTGGAGAGGAAAGTATAATGTAAGAGTTAGGAAAGTATTGGGTATATGTGGGGTTAATATCATGTACGTATCTTATAAAAGAGACCATTAACTATGGATGTTTTAATTTTTAAAAATAGTTGTATATATAAAATATTGAAACATGTAACAAATTCCAATCCTAACTATAAAATTAATATCCAATTAATGAGTATTTTCCAAGTGCTTATTATGATTAATAAAACTTTGAATTTTTATTATCGGATTTATGATTTAAAAGCAAAATTATATTTTTTAGTTATTAAACTCAGCCTTAACTCACCTCTAACCCAATATTAGCCAAGAAGATGCTCAAAGTTTAATATTTTATAGTAGAGTGGGTTATTTAAAATGGAAAATGTAACATGTCAAATAATAATAAAATAAAACAAAAGGGGTTGATTGATAAAATAGAGGCCATTTTTTCAAAATAATTAATATTTTGAAAATTGGAGAACACAAAAGGAGACCTTATACTTTTGGATTGTTTTTTATGAAACCTTCATAGATCCACACATTTGGACACATGTTTTATACAAATTATAGATAGTATCCTTTCATGAAGCTACAACATATTTAATAATCAATTGTCGACCTTTGTATTTTTATGAATGATTGCCAATTGGTGCTCACTCTTCTTCATGAGTATTATCTTCTCTTGGTATCTTCTTATGCCTCCCTCATTCAATGCTTATACATTGTTCCCCATGTTTATTTTACTCCTTCAATGCTCCCATTTGTCTTTGTTTCTTCCTCTTTCCAACATTGATCCATTTTAATATTATGGCATTCATTCTTAAGTGTTCTCGATCGAGATTCTTTCCAACACAATAATGGAGATTTCATTTATTTGGCCTTGATCACATATTAATGATATAGTGAACAAAGTTAAGGTTAAAAAATATTTTATTGTCAAACACAATGCATTTATTAGAGTGTATATGATCAAATACACTCTACTTTTATTTGTAACCATAACAAATGTTAGTTTGAATTACAACCCATTTAGTAAACATTCACTACTTGTGTCGTTTCATGACAAAGTTGTTTTAAAATTTACACATTATGTTGTGGAAAAATGGAACAATTAATTCATAATACATGTAGATAAGATGAAAAATTTAACATTCAAATTTTCTTACTTGACAAAAGGTCTAATTTAACTTATTTATCATAGTCTTGAAATGCATGAGGCATTGTGTTACACGTTGCTCTTGATTTATGATTTTTCATCTAATGAATTATTAAGTATTACTTCAAATTATGATCCTCTCTCATGGTTATGTTATATTTGAACTTAATTAAGAACCAAACATACATACAAGAGCATGGTATATGCTAGATGGTTAGTCATACCTCATCTATAATATTCCATAGGATTTGACATCAACCTTATATGTAGGAACTATACAACCATGATGATAAGCTATCATGTGGTGGATGGGCCTTAATTCAATAAAACTAACCAACATAGGATTACAAAAGATAAACAAGTTGGAAAAAGAGAAACTAGCATTTGATTCCAATATTTTTGGTTTTAGTTTGGGGTATGAAAGATACTTAGCCTAGAAATGTCAATGATCCTCGACTAAGTACTCCTTATACTTTATTTACATGCAATATAGTAATGTTTAAAGTGAAACATAGGTAAATATTTCTACTTAGATTTCAAAATAATCTATATATTTTATTTTTCATTTTTCATTGAGTTGTAGATAATAAAATACACCTTTTCAATTGGTGAATCTAAAATGCTTACACACTGAATACAATTCTTATAATTTATAATCCCTAAGATGCAATCTAAATGAATGGTAATGAAATAATTAATCCTCAAGTACCTAATAAGATAAATAAAAGAGAAATATATTACTATCATTTTGATGTTTCCTCCTCTACAGTGGATTTGAATAGTTGAAAATTATCCTCAAGAGCCTTGATGGGGTTTTGACCACCTAATTAAATCTTTGAGTTTGTCTCTCTATGTGAAGATAATTGGTGTTATTGAGTCATATCTATGGATGCCTAAAAAATTCAATTGATTTTTTTTGAAAATTTTGAATATATGGTCCTATAGAAACAAAGAATGGGGGAGAATGTAAATATACTATCAAAGTATCTATGTCACATAAATGAGGACCCATGGGTAGCCTTTAAAGCCTTGAGGCAATAGGCTTTTGAATATATGAATGATTATCCTCTTTTTATGGTAGAATAACATCACCACATTTAGCTAAAGGATGTTGGAGAGAGTAAAATACTATGTTGAACATTTGTATGGAACTAGTATCACAATAGTAAAATGTTTTAAAATTGTTGATCCAGTTTTTATTGATGGGAATGATGACAAGAATACCTTAAAATAATATAATTACAAGTAAATAATGATGAGAATACTATAGCCATAAATAGGAAGTATATAGAGATTGAATAGGGATGGGAATGATGTCATCATCATAAGAAATGGGTAGAATATGCAAACATTAAAAAAAACTACCCATTAGAGGCTCAAATTTTATGCCAACTATGAAATTTGTGGTAGATATAAAAATGTTCATAAAATTTTTAGTGGGAGTGTTTGATATCATAATTTATCCATAATCACAAGGTAAAAACATAAAATATAAATAGGGTATAATAAGCAACAATGTCACATGCTATTCCAAGACATATTACTACATATATTATATGGAGAAAACCTACCTTAAAGATATTGTTTTAAGTAAACTAAGTTAATGGATATATTTAATATATCTCATATGCATTTTTAAAAATTGTTGGCATATTTACATTTTTGGATTTTAACATTTGTCATATCCAAGTTTGGGAAATTTTTATAATTTAAAAAAATTAAGCATCTCCTAAAGAGTTTTTTAATAAAAGGGGTTGTATAAATAACGTGGGAATTGTGAATGTTCAATGGTTCCTTCCAGAACTAGGAAGGATAAACCTTAATTTTAATGGAGAAGTAAAAGGGAGTATAGGGATAATATGATGTGGTGGAATTTTTAGGGATCCCCTAGGGGAACCTATACTTATTTTTCTCTAACTATTAAAAGCGATAATAATCAAACAAAAAAAAGGGAACTCCTAAAAGGAGTGCAAATAGATGCATTAAAGGGATAGAAGGAGTTGATAATTGAATGTTATTCCCAAGTCATTCTCAATGGATTAAAGGTGGAAAAAAAATAAATATTGGTGATTTTGAGGGGTTATAGAGGAGATTAAATGGCTATAATCAAAACTAAATATGATAGAAATCAATAATATTAAAAGAGAAGGTTTGTGGATTTGATTGCTAATGGAGGAATTGGATTGCAAAGCATGAATGATAGACCAACCAAGATTTGGTATCCACCCTTCCCTAATGAATTGTAATGCATACTAGTAGAGGATATTATCCATATGGAAGAATTAGAAAATTAAATTAGTAAATAATATATTGAATATAAATTAAGGATTTTTTTTTGAAAAATGAATTATGATGGGTAGAATAAATGGTTTTAAATCATATTTGACTTGGATTATTCACAATTAAAATCACCTTAAATGGAAATATAAGGATATCACCTCACACACCTGAGAGAGGGCACCTTTCCTTTGATTCATTATTCAAATTTTATAATTATACACATTTTCATAATAGAAAATGTTGACATAAAATATGAAGTTGTTAGCTATAGATAGCTTATGTCGATAAAGGTTAAATTTAATTATACTAATGTGACACAAGGGTTAGCATTGGTTAGAATTTTTAAGATTCACTAAAAAAGTAGTGCCTATATTCACATTAAATCACATAGTACAAAATAAATAATAATTCTTACGCTAGCTTCTATTTATTTGTATATATTAATTATCAAATAAAATGTTTTATTTATGTCTTTACATTATAATACCTTAAATAATTACACAAGTAACTCTAATTTGTGACTTATAATTATTCTCTGTATCTTATCTCTTCTATGCTATGCTAATCTATTACATGTTGTGGTATAAATAATGATTCAATACAAAATAACTCACTGTTCATGTATATTTGAGACATGCCTTTTCTCTAATCTAATCATCCTTTATTTCTATAAGGAATTATTTCTTACCACAACATTTGGTTAGTAAAATACTCTATTTTATCATCCTAGAAAAGTGTCAAACTATTGTAGTAACAAAATCAACTTTGTGGTGTATGAGATATGGTCCTTTGGATGATATAAAATCCTACCAATATTTGCCCAGATTTTATACCTTTGTCTCATCCTCAAGACAAATTTAATTGCTGAAAAGTATCAAAATCCTTCAATTTGCCTAAGTTTAACAAATTGTGAACTGTTTCAAAATCGATTATGATTATGGAGTTGGTTCACCTTATTTAAGAATATGATTCTCATACTTACTCATCATAGTCTTAGTAAATTTATCCCAGTCAAGAATGGCCCTCTTTGATTCCACAATCTTGTAGTCTATGGCCATATTTTCTTTTATTTCCATGACTATGTCATTCAGGACCTGAGCTTTTTTTAATGTGTCTAGATAGTTAGCATGTGTCTTTATTTGAACTTACATTATCTCCATTTGGGTTCTCAAGTACACATCATATTCCTCCCTTTCCTCATAGATAGATGGTTTTTATGCTTGTTTTTTATTATATTAATCCTATAGGGATATCATCTTAGCCCATTCTGCCATCAAAGGTATGCATTGATATCTGAAACTAGTGGAGGCTGCACTCAACTATTTTCCATTCCATGTAACTCTACTTTCTTTTCCTATGTCCATGGAGGATAACTGAGTGAATAAAAAAAGTATGTAGCTACATATTCTAATTTTTCCTTCATCTTCCCTACTTGTTCCTTGTATTATGATCTTTTTGTTTGATTCTATCCTTTGAGTGGCCCTAATAAATCTTCTTTATACTCCTCCATGGCCTCAAGTTTTATTAATATTTTATCAATTGTGGCTCCTAAATGACTTATAAATTTTTTCATAGTGTCCTCCAATTATTTCTATATTGGAATTTTGTATCAAGATCATATTATGGGTAGATATTGGTTAATGTATTGAGTGATCTCTTTATGACCTCTTCAAGAGACACACACCATGCCATCCAATCTCATCTAACACTCCAATGAGAGATTTCATGACTATTTCCTTTTCTATTAGGGTTAGGTTTCATAAGGTAAATTAAGTTTTCCCTCCTAAAGTAGGCTAAATAAAGTTAGTTGGAACCAAGATAGTGGATGCACCTTGTTTGTGCCTTGATAACTCTATTTTTATTCTCTTCAAGGTGTCTATGGGAGTAAGTGTGCTACTCTGTCTAGTTCCAAATATTCCCAAGGTGTTATGTGTTGAAATTTGGATTATATCCTTTCCTACTTCAGAACTTGTAGATGTTATATTTACCCTTTTCACCTTTCGTATTACTTCTATTTCTAATTTTCTTATTATCCATATCTCTTCTTATCCTAAATCATATCCTATGGTAGAATAATTGATTACAAATGTAGTAATGTATTCTTCCTCTTCTTATTCATATTTTTCATTGAGTGTTTCAAAATTTATGACTTGTCTCCTTAGTCTTGAGGATATATAGATACTAGTTTGAGGCTAAGATGCTTCTATTTCTTCTTGTGGTAATGGTGTTTCATTTTTAGGGATATCCTCTTCTTCCTCCCTATGTTAATACCCCACCCCTAATTCACTAAAGAATTTTTGTGCCCTAATGTTTAATAATAGACTCTTATCTCCAATAGTTACCACCTTAAATTATTTATCACTAACTTCATAGGGCAGAGGTGGAAGGGGTAAAAATTTTGTAGCATAGGGATCAATGTAAATATTATCTTTATCTATGGTTAATTTAACTTCTATGTAATATTTTTGAATATTTTTTTTGGAAATATAGAATCTCTCATCTACCATAATCCTAATCAATTTTTCTCATTATATAAATTTGTATACCTATTATACCATAGGGATACCTTTCATTATTATTATTATTATTATTATTATTATTTGGGATCGTTTTGGGGAATTTTAACTCCATTCTCCTAGCCCCTCATGTCCCAAAAAAGTGTTGTAAAGTACATACCTAGTATTAAAAGAATTGAACCATAACAATAGTTGTGGACATTTTCAACTTTTTTGATTTTGTAGAAGTTCTCCAAGCATTGTTTATGAAGTGTGATAGTTAAGTCACACTACATTCCAAAGGAGACCATGTTGTATAATATCTAAACACTCTTTATCATTTCTGAGTTGTGTCTATTTATGTGGTACACCTTCCAAGCAATGGCATTTATTAAAAGTCTAACCTCAAAATCCTTCATGTTTCAAATTGGTAAGGGGCTCAATTATTAACTTTTATCCCTATAAGAATGACTAGGGATCTTGTACTCATATTCTTCTTACCATCATAATTATAGGTAGAATGTAATTCATACATAAGTCATATAACTATTTGAATCACATTTAGTGTGATGTGGTAGGGTTGGAAAAGATATAAAATGTCTTCATGGGATCTACTCTGTAGGCACTTAGTTTTGGCAACTTTTGTGCATAAACCAACATTCAGTTCAATTTATAGCAAATGACACATTTTAGGCCTAAAAATCACATGAATTACCCAAATTCATCTATGTAAGGGATTTAATTGCCTAGAAATGTGATGAGGTTAGCTTATTTGGTGTATTACCCTTTATGCATCACTAACATAGTTTAGTTTTAACACTAGTAAAATTATGACATAGTAATTTGACACTTTTGACTTGCCAAGCTATTAATTCATAACATTTAAAACAACTGACAAAAGCCAAAAAGCACTAAGCAAGACTAATTATATTATAAATCCTAATTAACTTACCTAAAAAAATTCCAAATCAAATTAGTGAATTTAATTTACCAAAAAAAGGAATTTTTTGTCAAATATGAAGTCAAAGGTCAAATGAGCTAATAAAGTGATTTATTATCTCCTAAACATTCAAAAATATGAGTCACACCTCACAAATATCTAAAGTGAGTCATCATAACTCAAAAATATCTAAAATTCAGGTTTACAGATTTTATGAGTGTCTTAACCCCACCCAGAGTTAGACTGACTCAACCTAGGTTAATTTAGACTCAATTCAAATTAGAATTTAACGTAACCTCCATAGGGTTAGATTAGTTATTTGAGATATAAATAAAACTATCCAGACCATTTTTATATAATATTTCACATGCAAGGTTATTCTATTAGAATACCTTCTTGAAGCCTTTTAGAGTAGTGTTACAATGCCCAATTTATGCCAAGCTTCACATCAAGCCATAAGTGACTATTGGGGAGATGATGCCACCATGGAAGAACATTTCAAGAAGACTAAAATTGTCATAGGTCAAGAATAAACATCCTTATGCCAGTAATTAGGAATCAATTTTGAAAAAGGAGGTAAGAAATTTGTATTGTCTTTATCTCTATTTTGTGATCTTGCTTATTATGTTATGTTCCCCCTAATTCTTAGGCAAGAGTGTTTAGTCATAGTGTATTTTTATGCTTGATGTTTTCTCATTTGGACTAATAAGGGAGTAATCTACATAATGTTTACTCTTCAAACACTTAAGATATATAATGGCATGCTTAGTGGGACCAAGCATCCCATATGGGCAAAGAAATTAATACACTAACTTTAATTTTTCTAATGGATGCATTTAAATCTTCAAGTTTAGAGTTTTAGTTTTGAAAATCATGTCTTTTTTTAAAAAGGTTGCAGGGATCAATGATGATCTCTACATCAAAATAGAGCAAGTCAAGAACATAATAAAAATTAATTTTTTCTTGATATATTAGCTTTTAATTTTTTACTTAACAACCTATTTATTGCCTTTGTAGCCTTTCCCTAGTAGAATTGTGAGAAGTTTGAGTTTTAATTTTTTTTTTATCAACTATTTTTGTTTTGAAACACATTTGTTTTTGTGTGGTTTCAGGAAATGTTAATGATTTGACCAAATTGATGTCAATTTTAAGAATTGGCATTGATATTTGTTGTAATTGGTGATGATTTCTCTGAGATAAAAATAAAAACCTGAGAGCTCAAAATAAATTGTTGTTTTCTCACTTGTTTTTAGGATTCTAAGTAGGCAAACCCCCTAACATTTTTTAGGACCTAAGGTGGAAAAAAATATTAAACATTGTTAAAATCTCACATACATTTTTTTTGGTGCTTAAAATCCACTTAGTTGTATTTGTCTCTTAATTGTTTTTGAACTTTTTATAGGTGCAAACAAGGCCAAGGGGATAAAATTTCAATCACATTTTGATTTAGTGCTATTAAAAGGAACGCACATTTTAGTTAGAGATCTTAAGAGATTTTTCACTTTATGTTTTTTTCATTATTATCTAAATTTCAAAGTTTATTAGACTAGTTTATTTATTTATGAAAAATTAGAAGCTATTGCATGTATGTTCTCCCCCCACCCATTTAGGGAACTCGAGTGACCAAAAATGCTTAGTTTATTTTTTTTGTTTGAAAATTTATGCCAAAAATAATGTCATGTATGCTCTCCCCAAGATCTGAGTGACATGGGTGACCCAAAAATGAACCCTAAAGTCTTTTCATTTTTGATTTATTTCTTTTTATGCATTTGGCTTATGGGTGGGAGTTCATCACCTCCCCACGAGTTATTTAAGGGTGTGTTGACCTAGGGTTTCATCTCTCAACATCATATTAACTCCACTCCATGGCGAGGTATATAAATTGGGAAAACTATTAGATGGGATAGTGGTGAGAGAGCTTGACCATCCCAATGGGTACCTAGGCCATGCAACAACTTGACATCATGCTCCACTAAGTAGTACACAATTGGAGTCACTATACTAAGGAATATACCCTTACATAGTAAGCTAGGTAGTTTAGATTTAATTGACATGATTGTGCCCTTGTGTTAGCCACACTTAGAACCATTTAGCATGTTTGAGATTTATAAATTTTAGTCAAAACTCCACTTGCCATGGAATTTATTGACAAATTCCAAGTGCTCCTCACTCTAAGTTAATGCCACATATCAATGATTGAGAGATAGAGGGGGGCATAAAAACTCTACCTAGACCTATACTTTAATTTTTAGATTAATACTTAATTCCTCATAAGAATTGGTATATCAGTGTAAACTTTAGCATAAGCTATGAACACCCATGTCAGTTTTTAGATATAAGATGAGCCATTAGTGATACTTATATTTTATTTGATTTACATAGTGTTTGTAGACTAAAACTATTTTTTATGTTGTCACATCAAAACATAGTCCAAATCTATCATATTATTTTTATAGGTCTTTAGCATAAGAGGTGTTACTCTATCTATTTATGTCACACTTGTTACCTTAGAGATTTGTTACAAAACCATTTGTATGTCACTTATTTAAATAAGGCATCATTACACTACATGTTTCGTCCCAATATTTTGCCTTGGATATTTTAGTTCAAAACCATGTGCCATGGCATTTATTTGAAGGAGCATTATTACACTACCTATATTGTTCCAATCTCTTATCACTTTTGAAACCAAGTTACAAACTATTATTATATTTCTCTTGTTTCAAACACTTGGTTACACTACTCGTTTTGGTCTTGCTCTTTTGCCTTAGAACATTTGAGTCTTTTCACATTAAATATAAAACTCAACCTTTCAAAGTGCAAATCCTAAAATTAATTAGTACATGCTGAAGCCTCATATAATCTGGGCTTAGGTAGTTTACCTTTTCATGTTTTTATTATGTTACTTGGGTTGATTTCCTATTTGATCTAAAAGACCGCTTGTCTAGACCTAGTGGTTTTAGTTTGTTTTGTACCTTGTTTAGAACATCCATTTGAGCCAAGTTATTATCATGTACTTTGTTTAAAGTTTGTTGTGATAAATTTTGAGTGTTGTAGTCCCATTATTATAAATAATCTTTCATGAATAAAATGTTGAGTCTTAGTGAATCAATTACCGAGTGTCATCCGAGCTAATTGCCTTAGTTTAGTTTGTTTTTTAGTTCTTTTTTGGGTTCTTTATTTTTTATTCTAGATTTATTTTAAGAGTGATTATAACCACATTTGGACAAATCATTTCTATCTTTTGATCCTAGTTCATAATTATTCTACTTTGTTTAGACAATCTTGTCACTGATTATAACCACCTTTGGGAAAATCAGTACTTTAGACATAGATGAGTTTGAGCCTTTGTGTTACTTTTTCCACTGATTATAACTACCTTTGGGCAAATCAATATTATTTTGTTAGTTTGGTCTCACGTTTGTTTTATTCTAAATTTACTTGGTTTAGCTACTATCACTTTGTGCCTCTTTTATAGAGCCAAAGGTCCTTTGTTTTTATACCTTGGTTATTTGTTACCTTTATACCCTTTATTTTTCATGAGAATTATATATATATTTGAATATGCCTTGTTACACATGTAACCAAATTATGTATAACCTAGACTATGATAACTTTATGACCAACATCCCTTTTATTTAAAAGTCATATGAAGATGTAGCTTATGAGATGAATCCCTATCCATATTATAACATTCCATACATTGAATCAAGGAATGACCCTTTTATTCAAGATTTGTATGATGATATAGCTTATGATATAGATCCCCATCCATATTATAACATTCCAAATGTTGAACAAATGCATGACCTTTTAGCACATTATTTAGTGACACCATATTCATATCTAAGCCCTCATCCTTTAGTCTACATTAGCAACCAAGCTCTAAAATACCTAAGGATTACCATTCTAGGCCCTCATCCTTCATCCTACATTAACAACCAAGCTCCACAATGCCCAAGGATTACCATTCTAGGCCCTCATCCTTTGGCTTTCATTAGCAACCAAGCTCTATAGTGGCCAATGATTACCATTATAGGCCCTCATACTTTGGCTTGCATTAAAAACCAAGCTCTGTAGTTCCCAAAGATTACCATTCCAAGCCCTCATCCTTCATCCTGTAATAGCAACCAATCTCTACAATGCCCAAGGATTACCATTTTAGGTCCTCATCCTTTAGCCTGCATTAGCAACTAAGCTCTACAATACCAAAGGATTACCATTTTTGGACCTCATCCTTTGGCCTAAATTAGTAACCATGCTTAGAAACACCCATTTGTTACCATTTTATGCCCTTCTAAATATGGTAGCTCATTATCCTAAAAAGGTTACAAAACTATGACTAGATAGAGCATAATTACCATCTTAAACCCAGAAATATCTTTTATTGAGCCCATCTTAGATGATCCTATTTACAAAGAGGTCATTATTGAACCACATACCATTATTCATCCATTTCCAACCATTACCCACTTTAGAAAATCTAAGTTGGTCTTTAAACCACAACATAGCTAATTATTACCTCTCCAAGAGCCATCATTCAAAGAACAAGATATGTCTAAATCTGAGGTTTTGAAATCAAGTATAAGACAATACCAAGAGAACCAACCAATCTATGATGTTTTTTTTGAATTTAATATTTGTGATGAGTTAACTTATGTTAAATTACCCTTTGACCCCTTCCCTTTTTTTGAGGAGCCTCACTTTGACAAACCAGTCTCTATGGAGTTACCTATTGACCCATTTCCTTTCATTGAGGAGTCTCACATTAATAAGATAATATTTATTGAGTCACACCATAATGATTATAATTACCTTTGGTAAAATCATTATTTTGACCATTTCACTATTTTTAAGGAGTCTCATTTTGACAAGCTAGTCTCTATGGAGTTGCCTATTGACCATTTCCCTTTTGTTGAGAAGTCTCACTTTGACAAGCCAGTCTTTGTGGAGTCATTCTTAGCTAAGCCTATTTATGAAGAGCCCATTATTCAGCCACATGAAATTACTTGTACAATACTAAACAGTCAACATAACATCTTTCCCATAATACTAGATGAATAATCAACATCAAATTTAGGTTTTATTTTTGAACCAGTATTAGATTTAGCACCAGAAGTAGAATCAATTTTAGTATCAACATCATATTTAGAGTCCTTTGAGTCAAAATAAACTTTAGAATTAGAATAGATTCATGGCTATTATGACATTGGTTACACATATCTTGCAGATCAATTTGAATATACTTTTGATCCTTCTATAGTTTTTAAGGATGATTTCTTCAACATTGACATAAGTTATCCTAATTTATTCTATGAGGATTGCATTTCCTCTTACCATTACATTAATATTACACATGCCATTAACACCAACCAACCTAACCATTATATTGACATTCCACCTCCCACAAGTGTCAATTGAAACCAATAAAATTATATATTTTTGAACTATATCCATGACAAGATATCAGTTGTAGAATATCAAGGGGACCAAGACCACATTCATGCAAAAGAATAATCCCATAGTGAAATGTTTTTGGAGGCACTAGGGGGAAATCAAAGTCCAAACTTAGCATCTTCTAGTGAAACCTTGTTTGAGGTGCTATAAGATAATCAAAGTCAAATGCCAACATTCTTTAGTGAAAGCTTCTCAAAGGCACTCTGGGACAATCAAGACAAATTTATTGGTGAAAACCTCTTCGAGTTGCTAATAGTTGAGCATAATAGTTATTCAATGATTGATGAAGACATTATTAAATATAATATCAGTATAATTTGCATTCTATAGCATAATCATATGGCAACATCTCTTAGGCCCAAACAAAAAAAAATCTAGAATCTTATTGAGAGCATATTCAGAAGTCTTTGGCCTTGACACAAAAAATTATGGCAAATATAGAATCAACAACATTGTCTGTGCATAAAAATCCCAATCTTCATTTGTTTCCCAACCATTATAAATTCCATTATAATCCATTTATTCATTCAAGACCTATATTACATTTCTAGATCAGATCTTTTAGCCAATGTTTATCCCTATTTACCATCCCTAGCTACACTTTCCTTTATAGAGTATAAAAATACCTTTTGTCTCAAATTTTGGAGGAAATGGAATCAATGACCAATGAAGATCATAACATTATTAAATTCCAAATTAGCAATAGGTTCTTGACATAACAACTATTCAGAAGGGGTGTGGGCTAGTATTTAAACATTTGAACATTTTGGTTGTATCATATGTTGATTAGGAAGAGCATATACACATAAATGGGAATAATAAAATTATTTACTTTGCCTTACCCTTGTTATTTCATACCTTGCCATTTACCTTACCTTGTCACTTAGGGGTAACCCTATTACCATTATAGCCCATTATCCATTCTAGTTGTATCATATGCTAATTAGGATGTGCATCTCAAAATCAATAGGTATAACATAATAATTTATAGTGCCTTACCATTTTCATTGCCTTTTACCCATTTTACCATTCTACCATACCCTGATCCCTTTTTCAATCAATTCTTTTTACCTAACCATGCCTATCATGTTTCGCCTTGGTTCTAATTCATTTGTACTTTGATCATATTTAATGGTTGATGATAGATTCATTTCCAATAGTTTTTTTAGAATTAAATGTTCAAATTAGTATTATATAAAATCAATATGATAGTGGTCCTGGCAATTACATCTTTCATTTGTTGTTATGTTCTCACCTTGTGATACTAATTATAAGTGCCTATGGGAAAATTAGTACCACTGACCTTTTGCCATTGCTTCCTAATTATAACTATATATTGGTAAGTTAGGATCAATACCTTTACCATTATTTTCCTCATCCCCTTTCCATTACTATTATCATTTGCCTTTCCATTTTCCTTTTACCTAAACTTGTTGGTACTTAATTGGATGCCTTTTGTAAAGGTGGAACTACAGTGACTTGAGGTCTTGTGGGAATATGTAGGTAATGATAAATTCAAATTGAGGTTAGATAAATCAACCTTTTACCATGCTCTTACTATTTTTTGACTTTGAACTATGTTATATCTTGTAAATCTCTATTGATTTGAGATACCAAAAACACTAAAAACACTAGAAGTAATTTACCACCCTCATTGCTGAAGGTAGAAATACAATGACTTGAGGTCCTAATGGGATTATATAGGTAGCATTAATTTCATGTTGAGTTCATCTCAATCACCTATTTCTCATGCTCTTACCATTTTTTAAGGAATTTAAGTTGAATGCTCTCACCATTTTGTGAGAAACCTAAGCCATGCTCTTACCATTTTGTGAGTTGGACCATTTTGTATCTCATAATCCTTAATTGAGTTGAGATGCCTATAAAAGTCCAAAAAATTTTATAAAAATTTAAAAATCCCTAAACATCTGTAAAATATCTAGAAAATCTTAAAAATCATAAAATCATGAAAATTGGCTTAAAATTTCTATGCAAGATACAAAGTTACCAAAATTTTCTAGGATGGGCCATCTTATTTATTCAATTTATTTCTAGACCGATTTGGTATTTTTATTCCCATTTTTGGGTGAAATAAATTGGCTTGAGGTTTGCATAGACTATGTAAGAATTACTTGGATACATGGGGTATCCTGGACTAGCTCAACCACACCTTTTTAATTTTTTGAACACTTCATTTCCTTAAAGATATTGAGATCCCTAACTATTTCATGAATAACCACTTGTTATTTAGTTTCCCCATCCTTATTGACATTAAGCCATATGCTCTCAATATTTTGCAAGTTCATGTTGTGAGAATTATGTATTCAACTTTGATACACTAATGACCACTTGGTTTCATCTTATGCTCTCACCATTTTGAGAGTAACGATTGTCTATGCTCTTACCATTTTTTGAGATCATTCTCATTATAAGAATAATATGTAGTAGATACTATGAATTTACAATTTAGTTTATTTTTGGCTACTCGTATCTTGAATTTTAGTGTGGTTTTTAACCTAAACCATAATCTTGTGCTTCTACGATTTATTTGTGTTGACATTTTCATGATTGTGAAATGTCATCCCCTCTTTTCCCACATACTCACTATTTTGTGAGATCATTATTATTTTTAATACACATAAATTATGTTTCCTTATCCTTCATTTTATTTTATCCCATATCTTGAGAGAACTACATTTGGCATGAAGTTCATATTGGATCTTGTGTCTATAAAACTATGTAGGTAGCATCCATTTGCCTAGTGCATCTGGAGTCAACTTGTCTATCCCTTATTTTTATTATATACCCCGCCCCCCGCCCCCCCCCCCCCACCCCCGCCCTCACCAATTTTATATGTTTTATGTTTCATTGTCTCTTATAACTCAAGGGAAATGTTGTCATCTTGTTTGTGTCATTGTTTCCCTATTACCTAGTGGTAACCGTTAGTCTTTTGTTCCTATATTGTTTTACCTATGTCATTACTATCTAGCTTAGGGGTCACCCTGTCACCAAGAGAAACACCTCTATTACACATGAATGATAAATTTATTTTATATTTGTACTAACATTATGATTAACCATTATTTTTGTATTGCTATTTTTTAGATTTGTTTGTTTATTTTTGTGTGTTTATAGTCATTTATTTACTACACTTTTCTTTGTTTGGAATTGTTTAGTTATTTTGTGCACTTTATTTGTTTGCTTGTACTTTTTGATTTATTGGTGTTTTATTATTATTTTGTTATGTTTTATTTGTTTTTATTTTATTTTTTTGTATTTTGTTTATTTTTATTAGTTTGTTTTTGTTTTTATATTTTTATTTATTTTGTGTTTGTTTTGTTATTTATTATGCCTTTTTATTCCTTGGTTACCGTAATATTTTTAAATTTTGTTTACACTTAAGTATTGATTATCCATATCATGTACTTCAGTTGTGAACTTTTGTATTTAGTCTTACACTTAATTTATTTTTTATATTTACACTTGAGATTTAATTATCCATATCTTATTTCTAAGTTGTTTATATTTACATTTAAAGTAAGTTTTTAATTATTAAGGTATATATTACCATTTTAGTTATCCATAAATATCATGCATAATATCACAAGCTACAAAAAAATCATTCTCACATGAATTATATTCTAGCAATGCAATGGCAACATCTCTCCAATATATCAAAAACCAACCAACTACCCTAACACATGACTGAATCCATTAGTAATAAACAAGATCAACAAATAATTTATTATGTGTTTATATAGATGAGAATATTTGAATAAGTATCTATATGAGTCATACAACATAGTCAAATGATAACTAACTGAGCATCTCATAAACTAGACAATCTTTTTGGGCCTCCCCCAATACCTGTTTAATAACACGATTTTTCAACCTATATCCCATGTTTGTTAGAACATGAAACTTAATGCTCATATATAGGATAGAAACACATTTTTATCCTTTTAAACCTCTACATAAATCCATTTTATATATTTTTTTCATAAGTTATGCTTTCCAATTTGCCCCGTTGTGATAAATTTTATTTTTAACCAATTTAATGTTTATAACTGCCTATGTGCAAACCATTATTTTTGTGTCCACTATTAATAATTATAACTACCTTTGGGAAAATATTTATTTTTAACCACTCCACCTACCCTTATGGTAAAAATGTTTCCATTCCTAATTATAATTGGCTTTGGGCAAATAAGTGTCTCCCATTTTCCATTCTTGATTATAACTAGCTATGGAAAAATTAGTGTTTCTCAGTTTTTGGTTCCTGATTATAACTACCTTTGAGAAAATCAATGTGTTTACCAATTTTTGTTATTGATTATAACTAATTTTGGGAAAATCAACATTTCCTATTTCTTGACTAATTATAACTATTTTTGGGAAAACCAATTTGAGCCAATTAGTATCAATCCCATCGCCCTATCGGGGCATCTATCTGTGCCACTACTTATAACCACCTTAGGGTAAACCAGTGTCACACACTTAGTTATTGATTATAACCACCTTTGGGAAAATTAGTGACTCTTCTAATATTACTATTTATAACCTCATTTTGAAAATTTAGTAATCCTACCTCTATTGTCACTCGATTATGTCATTTTTTCATTTTGAGGGAACATTCAATGATTTTATTTTCCACCCACTCCCTCAAGGAGGAATCAAGTGCTTATTGATTTTCCTTTGAGGCATGAACCATTTTAACTAATGCTTTTTAAATTATTTGAAAAGATGTTACTGTGCTTGTGTCTCATAATGCCTTCTCAAATAAAGGCAAACTATAAACACTTAATTTTGGCCACTTTCATGCGTAAACTAGTAGTCAATTTAATTTATAGCAAATGAAATATTTAAATCCTAAAAATAATCTAAATTTCCCAAATTCATCTACATAAAGGATATAATTTCCCATAAATGTGACAAGGCTAGATTATTTGGTGTATTATCATGTATGCATCACTAACCTAGTTTAGTTTTAACCCTATTCAAATAATGACCTAGTAATTGACACTTTTGGCTTGTCAAGAGATTAATTCATAACATTTAAAACAATTACCAAAATATAAAAAACACTAATCAAGGCTAATTATATTGAAAATCCTAATTAACTTACCCAAATAAAAATTCTAAATCAAATTAGTAACTTTCATTTACTAAAAAAAGGAAATTTTGGCCAAATATGAAGTCAAAGGTCAAATGAGCTAAGAAAGTGATTTATTATCTCCTAAATATTCAAAAATATGAGTCACACCTCATAAATATCTAAAGTGAGTTGTCATGCCTCATAAATATCTGAAACTGAGGTGTCAATATTTCATGAGTGTCTTAACCCCACCTAGAGTTAGAATGATTCGACCTAGGTTAATTTAGACTCGAACCAAATTAGAATTTAACCTAAGTTCCCTAGGGTTTGAGTTAGCTCTTTGAGATATAAATAAAAGTGACCACACCATTGTTAAATAAGCTTTTGTATGTAAGTTTATTCTACTAGAATACCTTCTTGAAGCCTTTGAGAGTAGTGTTATGATGCCCAATGTATGCCAAGCTTCACACCAAGCCATAAGTGACTATTGAAAAGATGTACTACCATGTAAGAGCATTGATAGAAGACTAAAACCATCATAGGCTAAGCACAAACATCCTTATGCCAACAAGTAAGCATCAAATTTGATAAAAGAGGTAATAAATTTGTATTGTCTTTATCTTTAATTTATGATCTTGTTTATTATGTTATGCTCCCCTAGTTCTTAAGCAAGAGTGTTTAGTCCTGGTGTATTGTTATGCTTGATGTTTTATCATTTGGACTAATAAGGGACTAATCTACATATTTTTTACTCTTAAAACACCTAAGGTACATGATCAATATCAATTTTGTCATGCTTATCATCAAGATGAAATATGGGAACCACACATCTAATTTTAGTTTTGAGATGACTCTATACTCCTTATATTCCAACTATTGGGTTTGTGGGTTTAATTACATCATTACACTTCTTTTTACCTTCAAAGTTGTATGAATAATTTATACTAAGTATGTTTTGATATATTTGTAAGTATATTTTACATGTGTTACGAGAGAAGGGATTTAGAAAATGTTCCTAATGGATTTGAAGTTTTGGATTTTATTTAATGTTTCTTATATTTGGGTTGCCTTAATATGTTCAGTAGTAATAGCATGATGAATATCCATATTTTATTCATCTAAGTAGCTAATAAAGTGTCTTTTAATAGAGTATTAACACTTCATTCAATTTTTTTTGTATAGTGTCATTGCTTAAATTATTATATAATTTTTATACTTAGCAAACACTTGATTTAAAGCTCACTTGATCTATCTGTTAATCACACAGAACCATTTTAATGTAATTAATCTCATCTATTATCTGTATCTGATCCTTCATTTCACTTGTTTTGACATGTAACAATATGTCTTATCATTAATTTATTTCATTTTTATTTTTGTGATGTCATTGTTTTGACAAATATTTTGACTGTGTAGTTACCAACCATTCACCTATATGTGTATGTTACCTTACAGTAAAACTAATTTGCTTGAGGTTTTAATTCTACAAAAATAAACTCACTACTATTAAGTTTTATTCAATCCCTTTTTTTCACCATTTTCTATCCATTTATTCTACAAATGTTTCTTTTCCTTGTTTCTAATTTTTGTGTCTATGGTAAAAATTTCCAATCATTTTATTTATAAAATATCACATTCTCTTACCACTGTGTTCTAGTTTCATTCACAGTACCATATTTTTATTACATCCATTTTATATATCTATGGAAGGAATGCAAAATAGTCTATTCATATATTTGCTCATGTTCTTACCACCATATGTAATTTCTTACCACACACTCATCTTTTACTTTTGCACATGATATGTGTCTTCCTTATTGTATTCTTTCTAATTTATATGTATTTTAAGGTTTTGAATTGTTTTTCTCCTTATTTTTATTTTATATATTTTTTTCCAAAATTTATTCTATCTTTTCCAATCTTTTTATTCTCATTATCACTTCTTTCCTAATTCTTATTATTATCTTTTTCCCCACTAGGTTGTTTTGGAAGCATAAGATAATCATGTATTGAGACAACTATTTTGAAGATATTTTAGTATCCCTCTTTAAATTTCCTATCTAGGAGGATAGTGCTAACCTAATGGGGAGGTGACATGATATATAACCAAAAATTTAATTATCTAGTATAAGGAACCTTAGTACCTTCTACTAAGCTTCACCCAAATGGAAGGACAATGTCACCTTGTTAGTTCTTTCATCATTTTTTTAACTTCCATCACCATAGGTACCAACATAGTAGGGTTTTAATTTGGCCCCATTTACAAACCCTAATTTCAATGTGTCTGCTAGTGTTCTTAGATTTATTTATTTTGAGTCTAAAATGTTCTCCACTATATAGGGTCCAAGCCATAATATTTTTCGTTTGCCTGGATTTTTATATTCACTATCATAGAGAAAGATCTAATCCTTAATTTAAAATTCTTTCACTTTTATATGTCTATCATGACAAGATTTTTGGTGCATTTTCTCTTGTATTTGGTTATACATTGTTAAGAATATATTTTCATCCAATTTTCCTAGTTATATCAACTTTTCTTGAATGGAATCTTTTTCATTCATTCTAAATGTTACCAAAAGTCTCAAAATTGATAATATATACTCCATTGGCTTACCACTTATAATCCACAAACTAATTTTAAGGGGTAGTACTTATTCAATCATTTGTAAATAGTGCAATAAGCCCATAATATTATTGGTATCTTGGTATCCCAGTCTCCAATATCTATATTACATACTTTTAAAGTACTTTCTCCAATACCTTATATGATGCCTCAATAATGGCATTTGTTTGAGGATGGTAAGGAGTTATTCTATGATTCTATATTAGAAAGTGTTTAAGTAATTCCATAATTATGTGATTGATGAAATGATTATCCTTATCACTCTTTATGCTCAATGGGCATCAGACCTTGTAATTAAGTTTTCATATAGGAATTTCATAGTAGTATTGATGGCATAATATTTTATTGACATAACTTATCCCCATATTATTAATTATGTAGTACCAATAATAATGAACTCAATATTTCTCTTGATTTTTGCATGTCTGATGGGACCTATAAAATCAATTACCCATTTATCAAATGCAGCCAATGATAGAAATGGGTGGAAAGACACCTCATCTATAACATTTGGTTTACCCACTCTCTAATATATGTCATAATTTATTATGTATTGATGTGCATTCTTAAAAAGTGATTGCCACCATAATCTTGCTAGTAATATTTTATTTCCTGTAGTTTCTCCAGAGTTTTCCCTCTTGCAACCCCACCATGGGCTTCTATTAAGATAGTATGATACTTAAATAAACATAAAAGGAAACTCTTGAATAATCAATATCTCTTACTTTATTATATAGTGCCCCTTCAATAAACATAAAATAAAACTCTTGAATAATAAATATCTTATTCTATAATGTACTTTAATTGTAGACACTTTTGATGGACATAAACTATGCAATACCCTCCATGTATTTGGGGACTACTTCCACATGGAAGAAGTGAGCTCCAAGAAACTCATCATCAATTGGTCCTATATCTTTCCCTATAGTTATTATTGATAGGTAGTTAGGTCTATTGTTTTCTTTCCACAGTTTCACCACAATTTTTAAATAAAATTCTTGAAATAACATAAGGTAGAGATAAATTCTTCCTTGTATTATTCTAGTCTATTTATCAAGTACTTAATTAGCACATGATCTATAAAGAATGTGAAAGGAGTTGCTAATAAGTAATGCCTAAATTTATATACCATGTAAACCATAGAGAGTGCCTCCCCTTCTATAGTGGAGTAATTATTTTTAGATATTTCTAATTTTATGCTAGTAAATTAAATTGGATGATCTATATTTCTATGGGGTTGTGTTAACACTACTCTAATTTCAATTATAGAGGTATCAACGTGTACATGGAGTGGGATTTTCTAATCCAAAAATAATAATATTGGGGTATCTATAATCTTATTCTTCAATGTGTAAAATGAATTATAACATTTCCTTCACCAATATAATGGTTGGTTATGCCATTTATTTAACAATTTTTCTAAGTGCACTTATAGCTACATAATTTATTATAAACATGTCATGATATCTGATATACCTAAGTATAGTTCTAACCTCCTTCTATGTTTTTGGTGGTGGTAGGTTTATGATTATAAATTTTTGAGTATATCTACTATCAAACCTTATTTACATATTATGTGTCCCATTAAAGTAATAAAAGGTCTATAAAATATGCATTTATTGAAATTTAGAGAAATGTTCAGTTATCTACATCTTTAGAACATCATCCACAATGCCTGAATATGGTCATTTATTAACCTATATAGTATCCAATAATCAAGATACACATCCAAGAACTCATGTATGAAATCCCTAAATGCATTCACCATTATGCAACTGAACATAGTCAGTGCATTCTTCACTACAAAAGGAATCACCATATACATAAGAGATCCCCATTCTATAACACATGTAATTGTTGGTCTATCCTCTAGAGCTATTTTTACTTGATGGTATATTAAGAATAAATTGGTGAAGGAATATATTTATCTTCCCATAACCATCTCCAATATTCTTCAGGGAATGATATTGGGAAGGGATCATCTATACATGCCTGATTCAATTCTCTTTAATCAATGCATATGTATATCTCACCAATTTTATTATTTGAAATCACCATGGGACTTTTCCATTTAGTATGTTCCATAGGAGTTATGATTCTAATAGATATAATTTTATCCAATTCAATATTGAATTTTTATTTAACATTAGGATTTAGTCTATTTAGTCATTTCCACAATGTTTTAATATCCTCTTTCAATTGGATATTCACATCACCCACATCTTTGATTTTTTTGAGCTCATTAAATGTTCTTGGGAATAAGTCCTCAAATTTTATTAGTAATTCTAGTAAATTTTATACCTCTTATTATAACTAGTAGTTACCTAATTTTGACATCTTTGGATTTCATTCTATGGATATATTCTCTTCTTTAATTTTAAGAGGTTGGTAGAATTACTATGTTTTTTCTTCCGCAGTGTCAAGGAGTTGTCTCTCTTATTCCTAAATGTCTATTTTTATGTTTTTTGGTTTTTATTCATCATCCTCTTCTTGTTTTTAAATTTTTAGGTAGTAAGTCATGTGTTCAAGTTATTTTATATTTGTTTTCCTTTCCATACATTTTGGAAATTCTCTTACAATTGTGCAAATATGGCCCCAGTCATCCATATGTCCTAACCTTATTTCTTCCAATTTTAATATAGAAAACTATTGGTTTGTGATAGAGTCTTAAATAAATCAAAACGTTTTTATTTTCCATAGTGCTTATTTGAATCTAGTATTTGGATCCCAGAAAATAGAAAGTTCTACAAAAATCTATATTAGGTCTACCCATATATTGGTTGTATTTTGCATCTCCTGATGTAGGCACCATGTTTTTGAAAATGTGTCTAATATATAGTAAAATAATTATGCCCACATGTGTCTATCTATTTCCCTCTTACTATCCATACATTTTCACATGTGTCAAGATGTAATATGGGGTTGGTTTTCCCCAATAAATTATGATCTCTAGAAAATAACTCTCTAATTTTATAAACCTTGTTTTGAGTAGCATGTAAAAAATTATCGAGGTGAAAATGGTTATTTTATGGGTGTGCAACCATTTCCCAATAGTAATAGTGAGCGTATCATCAATGGATTTCATCCTTATTTATTCATACATAAAAAATCTAATCATTTATTCTAAATAATCATTGACTAGTCCAATGCTAGTAAATTTTAGTAATTTGTTATGTGAAGCTCATTCTATGTGGTGAGCTGTTCTTCTCTATGGTAATGGATTTTTTAATGCAATGGTAATTTTTCATTTGCATGGTGTTTTAATTATACAACATAATTTATGCACTATAGTTTCTGGGTCATAGTACATAAAAGCTTCAATTTCATCCTTTGAGGGTGTCTCTCTCTCTTCTTCTTCTACAATAACCTCATTATTGGGTTTAGGGTCATCTTCTATTTTTATAATTTTTTTCATAATATACTTGCAAATGAGGTCATCATATTCACCATCCTTGTCTTCTTAATATAGTTCTTATGACCATGTTTCTGCCATTCCTACCTCTTGTGGAAAATGGACTACTAGAACTTTTATTTAAAATATGTTTTCTTCCTCCTCAAAATCTAATGATCTATTACAATCCACAAACCATTATAGGTTCACAAAAACTAGATAACTAGTGTCATACATATTAATTACCTCAAAATATACCTTCTTCTTTATCCCCATTAAATAAAATTCAACATTATGCAAAGTTCTAATTGGTGAGTACAGAGTACCATCAACCATGGTAATCTCATATGATGTTATATGTAACTATGATTCCCCCAACATCTCCCATGTGATCTGTGGTAACACTTTTGTATCTGTGCCAAGTTCTAAGAGTGTTTTATTTATTTCATGACCATTGATTTTAACATTGAGTATAATGACTATCAGTTTCTATTTTCGGTTTGTTATAAATACATTCTTTGTATTTTTATCCACTCTCTACACTTGATGTTCTCTCTTTTCCTTGTTCCAATACTTACCAAATTGAGTGAATTTAGTTAATAGGTATTGTTTATTTATTAATTTCTTTATTATTTTGATATCCCAAACCTTGTCTTCATCAAATTAGGTCAACTTAACCTGATCCCTATCCTATTTCTATTATTATCTTCCATATTTTATCTACAATTCAATCATGTTCATAAATATCAGGTATTTAACCTTAGACATCTATGTTGATTTTGTATAAAATATAGTGGCTAATTCTTTATGTTTATTGGTCTTCATCCCAAATCTGATGGTTACCACTATTCACAGTTGTGAATCATTATTCATAATATGAAGATCCTTCTTCTATGGCCTCTCTTTTTGTTCTCTCATGGTTTCTTGGTTTTTCCTAATTTGTTATAACATTGTTATTCTATGGAATGAAATTTCCACTTCTTATACTTTTTTCTCTTCTTATTTCTTGTGGTGAACTTCATTACACTACCCTTTCATATCCTACTCTTTTTCCATTTTTATTAAGTGTTTATCCCCTTTTCTAGGGGAGATTTTTAGAGCTCCTTAGTTTTTGTTATACCATTTTTATAGAATTGCACCACTTTAGGACACAAGAATGAGTCATGTGCTCCTTTCATGACATAATCCACACTCTATTTAGGGTTTTTCATCATAATTTATAGCAATGTTCCCAACCTTTCCACATTTGTAGTAATTTGATGGGGTTCTCTTTTGGTTATACCTTTGGTTATAATTCTAATTATATCCTCCCCCCTTGGTAATTTTCTCTTCTGTGATATCCTCCTTTATATCTACCATGGATTCCTCCTCTATACCTTCCTTTATTATTATGATAGTACCATGGTTAGGTATTTTGAGATGAAAAAAATTGAATTATAGGAGATGATTGATATTATTGACCAAGTTATAGTATACTAACATTGTTTATGGGTAGTTATGATAACATTATTTGTTATATTATTATTTATCTTATTTGATTAGTATAATGTACATATGCAAGTGCATCTATAGAAGGGTAGTTTTAATTATAGTGATTAAATGACCCACAATTAGTGCATTACATTAATTGATTTGTAGGTGATGCCACTTACAACATGGGGCATAAGTGTTGTGGATGCTGATCATATACTTGATAATTTATATAATAAATCCTCTTACGTATATAACTTATTAAATTGGAGTCATTACTATCAGTGGTTGTGTTGATCTTATTATTGTTTCTCTCTGCCATATCACTATGGGGGAATTCTATCTTAGAATGTCCTTCCAAAGAATAATTTGTGCTCTAAACTCTTACCCATGATGGTATATGATTATTGTGAGGTATCCCATACTCATCTCCCTTCATTTTTATCTCCTATTTCAATCTCAAATTTTCTAACTCCAAATGCCATATTTCAACATTGTATTCTAATTAGGTATTTGTATCTCATTTCCAAGATTGAGCTTTTGACTATGACACCATTTTCAATGTTTCTTCAAATGTGGTAAATATTTTTCCATCTATATTGGATCTAAGACATGGGATTGATGTAGATATAAACAATTTATTCTATATCTTTTAATTTAGAGGCTCCTCTAATTTTTGCACTATGAATTTAAACCACTGATCATAATATTTGATATTTTCCTTCTCCATTTGTATTAGCTCTCTCATATTGCCGACGATTTCTATTGGTATGTTCAAATAGTGAAAATTAGCTTTTAAATATTTTTGGACATCGGCCCATGTAGTGACATGTCAATAGTAAGTCTTCATGTACCATTTAAGTGCATCATCCCTTAATGTTAAAAAAAATAAAATAACATCACTCTTTCATTAGTAGTATTTTGACTCCTCTAGTATGAGTCCAATATGAAAAAATGTTCTTTCACATCCTTTGTTTCTTTACCAAAAACTGGTAACGTCATCTAATTTTGTGCCATTTTAGTGTTCTTATGTTAGTTAAGAATCTTTCTACTAGGATTGATATTGATGTTCACTTGATTTCTTAATGTACTTGCTCCTGTAGTACTATGAAAATTCTATCATTATTTATATTTTTGATATCTAACCAAATTTTGGTGATGACCTTTATCTCTTTTTAATTCTATTTGGAAGTATCTTCTTCATAACACTTTTACTTGATTCCTTACCAATTCCATTCTTTTCTCAATCTCTTGATTATGAATTTGGTATCAATTTATTAATTATTATCCAATAAATATATATATATATATATATATATATTCATCTAAATAATGGATGTACACATCTATTTTTAAGTGAAATTGGGGATGGTGATTAATCCAAAGGTTTCATTTTCTCTTGGGGCCTCTTATGGTTAGGTTTTTTTGGGGGTTAAATCACTTTGAATATCTTCTTCAACATCTTTTATCTCTAATTTAACTTCTCTAATGTTTTCATTAACTAATCCTCCTCATATTATGTTTTATTCTTCTTGATGTATATGCTATATTTGTTTGGTAAGACTAATAACACTTATCTTAGAATCACCTTTCTCCTAAAGGTTCACATCTATTTGTTCTTCTATATTATCTATAAAAATTTCTTCCAAATTACTTACTATTAGACTTCTATTGAAAAAATTTCCTCCCTTGGTTATACTATATAATTAACATCTCTAATATTAATCATATTCTCTTCACTTCTACTAATTGTAGATATGGATTACAAATATGGTTAAATCAAGCATTAGTCACGAAAATTATAAGAAATACATAAGAACATAAAAAACTAGGCCAACCCATTCAATGGGGTGTGTAAATGATAATTAATAACTCAATGAAAGAAAAAAAACATACATTACCTTCCCAAGAGTATCCCATCATCCATAATCAGATCCAAGTGTGTTTTTCCCCTTGATTTGGTACTTAAGTCTTCAACAATGGTGCAACGTAAGCTCCTCCACCATCTCAAGAATACCACGTATAATCTAGGCTCATGATATGAAAATAAATGTTATGCCTATCAATGAAGCTATCCTTTGAAAATAAATCATAATAATCAACACAAAGAAAGGTTATGGAGAGAATCTTGCACTACAAGTTTACACAAATTAAGCTTAATCAAAGTGTCTTAGCCCTCCTATTTATAATTTTTTTAAATTTATCATGATCAACCATGACCATTCATATTTAGATCAAGATTTATGGCCATGAATTAATCTAATTATGTAAATAATATCTATAAATATTTTGGAAGAAGGGGTATTAAAGAGGTATGGAAAGCCATAATCCTGATATTTGTTACATTTATGGCTTACGAATGCCACCCCAAAAATGACCTAACTTGATGATGAAATTAATAGGAATAAATTTATAATAAAAAAATATTAAATAACTTCCATGTAATTATTATTTAATCTCATAATTTATTTTAATTTGCCTAAGTAAGATTAATCAATTTTAGTGCAATTTTTTGGAAATTGGTGCACTTCAATAATCAAACTGGTAAAAAAATCATATTATTGGGTTATAATTTGATTGGAGAGGAATTAGAAGGTGATGTTAGTTATGTACAAACCATTATCTCATTTAAGACATTAGTGACATAAATAACACATGTACATGTCACGTGCTTCCGAATTAGAAGAAAAAAGTGATCTAAAGCACCAAAATGCATTTTTGTCATTTTGACTCGAAATGATTTGATCAAAGTTAATAATCACATAAAATGAATTACCCCATTTAGGGATACATTAGACTAAATTGACACTTTTATATGAAAAACTTGAACCATTTAACATATTTAAGTGAATTTAGCCTAATTTATGTGTTGTAAATTTTGAGTAAGATTGACAATTTGAACATAATGGTGTTAGGAATTAGATGTCTATATTTTGTGCCTATTTAAGAAGGTGTAGTGAGATATTCAATGAAGCAAAATCTTTTCAAATAAAAGAGTTTTCAATAAGAAATTTGAAATAACCCATGATGTCCCCTCAAGAAGACATACTAGGATGAAAAAGAAGGATAGACTCTAAAAAATAGAGGGAATTTGAGATTAACCCATGGAACAAATTAAATCCAGATGAGCTTATGCTTTCACACGTTGATTTTATTAGTGATGAAAATACAATTAGAGTTATAATGAGCCCCAAGGATGTAGGGGAAGGGAAAGGTATAATCTAAAAATATAGGTGACATAGTTTTAACACATCCAAAGCTAGGGTGCAAGCTACACACTTACAAAAATATTGATCTTGAGAGAAGTTGCACACTAAAATATTTCTATAATGAGGATAAAAGTTGGTAGAGCTTGGAATTATAATAAAAGGATAATCATGCTTCCAAAGAGATAATAAATAATAATGTGTTTCATTAGATCAAATTTGATCATGTAAGAAACAATTTTTCCCTAGTAGGGATGATTTTGATCATTAATAAAGAATGGTTTTACCTTGTAGGGATGATTTGATTCAATGGTGGGTTTAAATGTTGTGCCCCAATATGGTTGATTTGATTCAATGATGGGTTAAAATGTTGTGCCCCTGTAGGGAAAATTGGTAATAAATAGCTCAAGGATATAGCCTAGGACAAATTAAAGATGAGCAAGCGTAAACATAGATGTGATGATGTAATGGTTGAAAAAGCCAAAAAACACTAGGCATACAAGGATTCAAAAAGTGATGAAAGAGAAGAAAATAATAATGAAGATGGTCAAGCTAACTTGAGATACATCATGTATCCAAGTGCTACCTATATATTCCAAATGGACCTCAATCCAATGTAGTTAACCTAGAAGTAGGAGAGAATGGAATGAGGGATGAAGAAAATTGACAAAGGTTTGATTAGACTCATGATGGTTAAATAAATCATTAGTCATGAAAAACACAAGAAATGTATAAGAACATAAAAATCTAGGCCAACCTATTCAATGGGGTGTGTAAATGATAATTAAGAACTCAATGAAAAAAAACAAACATACATTACCTTCCCAAGATCATCCCATCATCCATAAGTGGCTCCAAGTGTGTTTTCTCCCTTGATTTGGTTCTCAAGTCTTCAATAATGGTGTAATAAAATATCCTCTACCATCTCAAAAAAACCAAGTATAATCTCGGTTCATGATATAAAAATCAATGCTATGCTTATCAATGAAGCTATCCTATTGCAAATAAAGGATAATAATCAACACAAAGAAAGGTTGTGGAGAGAATATTGCATTATAAGTTTACATAAATTAAGCTTAATCAAAGTGGTCTTAGCCCTCCTATTTATAGATTTTCTAAATTGATTAGGATCAACCATAACCATCCATCTTAAGATCAATATGTGTGGTCATGAATTAATCCAATTATGTAAATAATATCTATAAATATCCTCATAAATATTTGGGAGGAAGGGGCATTAAAGATGCATGGGAAGCCATAATCTTGATATTTTTTGCATTTATGGATTATGGATGCCACCCCAAAAATGACCTCACTTCATGATGCAGTTGATAGGAATTATTTTCCAATAAATAAATATTCAATAACTTCCATGGAATTATTACTTAACCTCATAATTTAGTTTAATTTGCCTAAGTAAGATTAATCGATTTTAGTGTAATTCTTTGTAAATTGGTGCACTTCATTAATCAAATTGGTTAGAAAGTCATATTATTGGGTTGTAATTTGATTGGAAAGGAATTATAAGGTGATGTTAGTTGTGTATGAAAATTTATCCCATTTAGGACATTGTCAAAAAAAAATAACACATACATGTGTTGTGTGCTTCTGAATTAGAAGAAAAGAGTGATCCAGATCACCAACATGCATTTTCATCATTTTGACTCAAAATGATTTGATCAAAGTTAATAATCACATAAAATGCATTGTCTCATTTAGGGATACATTAGCCTAAATAAACACTTGTATATGATAAGCTCAAACTATTTAACACGTTCTAGTGATTTTGGCCTAATTTGTGAATTATTGTAAATTCTGAGTAAGATTGACAATTTTAACACAATGGTGTTAGGAATTGGATGTCTAAATTTTTACCCTATTTGAGATGGTGTAATGAGACATTCATCAAATAAAAATATTTTAAAATAAAATAGTTGTGAAAAATAAATTTTCAATGACACATGATTCCTCTTTGAGAGGACATACAGGGATGGAGAAGAAGGACAAACTCTCAAAAAGAGAGGGAAAGTGAGATTAACCCATGGAATAAATTAAATCCAGATGATCTAATACTTGTATGCATTGATTCCATTAATGATAAAAATAAAATTAGATTTATAATAGGCCTTAAGGATAGGGAAAAGGGAAAATAAAAATCCAAAAATATAAGTGACACACTTTGAACACACCCAAATCTAGGGTGCAAGCTGTGTGCTTACAAAATGATCGATCTCAAGACAAGTTACACACTAAAATATTGCCAGAATGAGGGAAAAAGTTTGTAGATCTTGGAATTATAAGAAAAGGATAATTGTTTGTCTAAAGAGAGAATAAATAATAATGTGCTCCATTAGAGTGAATTTGATTGTGTAATAAATAATTTTTCCCCAGTAGGGCTATTTTTGATCACTGATAAATAATGGTTTGCCTCTATAGGGATGATTTGATTTAACAATGGGTTTAAATGTTGTGCTCCTATAGGGATAATTGGAAATTAATATCTCAAGGATTAACCTATGACATATATTAAATATGAGCAGGTGCAAACATAGATGCAATGATGTAATGGCTGCAAAATCCACAAAAAAACTAGGCATACAAGGATACACAAAGCGATGAAAGAGATGAAAATAAGAATGAAGATAACTGAGCTGACTCAAGATACATCATGTATCCAAGCACTACCTACATAGTCTAAATGGACCTTAATCCAATGTAGTTCACCTAGAAGTAGGAGAGAATGGAATGAGGGATGAAAAAAACTGACCAAGGTTTGATTAGACTCAAGATGTATGCCAAGAGATATACATCTTACATAGAGTCAAGTGATAAACCTATTAAACTTAATGGAATTGATGTTCTTGAGATGTGATCGTTAGAGCTGCATTGATGTTGAGATTTAGAACCAAAGCACAAAGTACTTGCTATAGAAAAATAAAAATATGCATCATAAGTATGAGTAACTTATAATGACATTGCATTTTAATTACATTTAGCCGAATCAAATGTGAATAACTATAACTAAGGATAATGGTAAAAATGACCAAGACCAGAGTTAAATTTATTTACATTTAAACAAAAATAAAGATAAATAAAATAGAAAAAACATAAATGAACCCAACTTAAAATCAAGATATGAATGATCGAGATTTAAGTAGGAACAAGAATGTTTAAAAATAAAACAAGAACATCTTAATAACATGAGATAAAGATATAGATAATCAAGATCCTTGTGGACCATCAAGATGTACTTATAAAACCAAAAGAAAATAACAAGACCAAATTAAAAAAAAAAGACCAAGGAGAAACAAGAGGAAACAACCAAATGAAAGCAAAATAAATAAAATAAGAGATAAGAAAGCACAATAAAACACCAATAAATATCAAATAAACACATACAAACAAAAAAAACATTAGTATGGTTTAAAAATAATTGTTCATGTATAGGGAGTAGAGGTGTTACTTTATACAACCATGTAACAAGAACAAGGACACAAAACTACTTCCACGTGATAGGGAAACAACATAGAATTAATTTGGGAAGAGAAGAAAAAAAAGGGCATGGCTGAGCTGACTTCAAATGTACAATACAAGTGGACGTTACCTACATAGTTCCATGGATGCATGGTCCAACATGAACTTCAAGCCAAATTTTGTTCTCCTAGGAAGTGGGATAGAAGAAAAGTGATGACCAAAAAAACCTAATTAATTTTGTAGAAGAAAAAGGAAGATGAGACAAATGAGAATGGTGTTATAAAATGGCAAGTGCATGGGATAATCACTTGAAAAATGATAAGAGCGTGAAGATCAAAATATACAAAAGTGTAGACAATGTTTTTATTCTTTTTTTTATGAATCATTTTATAATGTTTTTATGTTTTTGGGATAAAATATGTACAAAGGGAGTCAAATAATCAAGGAGATGCTCATCCAAGACTAAAAGTTCCAATAATAGCTAAGCTAGCTGTAATGGCACATGCTCTCAAATCGATAAGAGTGAGAATCCTGTTAAGGCAATAATGTCCACCAAATAGTATCAAAATAATAGAATAATATCTAGTATGAGATAAAATATAAATAACCATGTAATAGGGAAAACCCATATGCTATGGTATCCATGTTCACTTGTCTATAAAAGAAGCTATAAAATATTGTCCATACTGATATGCTTTATAGAATTGGCATCGAATATGTTCATAATGCCTATGATTCATAATCAAGATCATAATTGGTCAAGGAATAAAAGTGTTTAGGTTACAATGGCCTAAGACGTGAAAAGAATGTGGTTCTCAAAGAGAATGGTCTAGAATGAATGGGGTTTAAAAGAGGATGGTACAAAATGAATATGGTCTAAAAGAGGATGGTATAAAATGAATATGGTCTAAAAGAGGATGGTACAAGGTGGGATAAAATGTGTTCAAAGTGCCTATAATCTAAAGCTTTCACTATCCAGAGTCATGAAAAGAATATGGTTCTTGAAAAACGGTCTAGGGTAGGTTAAAAACAAAGAATATGGTCCATGAGAGGATGGTCCAAAATATAATGGTATTATAAAATACTTTAGCACAAGTTTCCCCTAGTAAGGGGTCTTATAGACAATGTTTTAAAGCTATCAAGTGTAGAACCTCTTAAGATGCACAATATTCATGGGATCTAGAAGTTATTCACCATTTAGAGTCACCAATCGATATGCCTCTGATCCATAGTTTTCCATGATAACATATGGTCCTAAAAAATTAGGTTTTAACTTACCTTTTTTCTTGTGTTCAATGTTTGTGTTTTTTGGTTCTATTTCAAGAACCAATCAGCAATCTCAAAATCCTAAGGGAGAATGCACTTGTTGTATCTTCTCCAAAATCTATTTTGATAGGCTTACAAGTTTTCTAGGGAAACAAAATGCTTACCATCAAGAAGTTATAGTTCTTGCAACCTTGAGACTCTATATTCCTCATCATCTTCAATATGATCCAAATAAAATTACAATGAAGGCAACTCGATCTCAATCGAGATAATAGATTTTGTGCCATAAATAAGGGAACATGGAATGGATCTTATAGGTGTTCGATGACTAGTTCAATAAGCCCAAAGGGTAAGAAAGATTTGCAAGTGCTAATTATGGCTAGCATTATTTTAAATCTTCTTTAACATGGATACAAAGGTCATGTTTAACACCTCAGCTTGTCCATTACCTTGTGGGTTATATGGTGTGGATGTCTTGTGATTGATTTTAAATTTTGCACAAAGATATTTTACATCTTTGTTTACAAAGGATCCATCATTATTAGATATAATGCGAGCTAGGATTGCATATCGAAAAATGATATGGTAATGAATGAATTTAGCTATCTACTTCTCAATGACATAAGGTTGAGGAATGGCCTTAATCCACTTAGTAAAGTAATTTATAGTAGTTAAAATGTATTTATGGCCATATAAAGATGTTGGGTTTATTTTTTGATGAGATTGAGGCCCTAAGTATAAAATGACCATGGTGTTATGATTGGTTGTAGTGATAAGGAAGGTGCATGTATTAAATTTCCATGTTGTTGATAGGGAACACACTTCCTCAGATAATTACAAGCATCTATCTCCATTTTTGGACAATAATAACCTATTCTAAAGATATTTTTAACTAAAACTACATGATTGGTATGGGCCCCACACATTCCTTCACAAACATCCATCACTAGCTTGGATTCTCTTGAAGATAAAAAATGTAGTATTACATCATAGCCTTTAAGATAAAGCATTTTTACTAGGAGGGTATAATGGGATAGATGGTGAAGGAGTAGTTTCTATTAGTTATTGAATAAGTTAGGTGGAAAAACATGATAATGGAAATAATTATAATAGTCTTGATACCAAGGTAGTTTAGGTGGGGGATTGGGACCAAAAATGATGCATACCCTTTCTAAATCTATAACAATATGAGTAGGTTATATAATATTTTCAATTAAAAATTGATACTCTTTAGCACTACCATTAATCTGTATCATGGACCCAATTATTACCATTGCATTGTTAGATTTGTTGTTGGCCCTTGGTACTTATTCAAACTATAAAGATTTAAAATGAACTTTGAGATTATCCATGATTTGATTGTAGGGTACAATATTGTAATCTACAGTTTGATACTGATTAATGGTTTAATTTATGATCAATTGGGAATCACCATAGACCATTAAATGCTAAATATCCCACTAAATTTCAAGATCAAGTCCTATAATAAGTGCCTCATAGTTGGCCATATTATTGGTACAATGAAAATTAATGTGAAACACTTTGGGAATCAAATACCTTTGAAGTGTAATCAACAATATGCTAGCTCTAGATCTAAGATAAATGAAGGAAACATGAAAATATATATTTTATTATTCAGGATCATGTTGTACCTCTTTTATTGTCATGATATAACAATCTAGAAAGTCAAATCTAAGTGGTTGAGTGTCTATAATAGGGGCTTCTACAATTTAATCAATAATAACCTACCCCTTGATAGCTTTTTGATTCTGATACTTAACATCAAATTCACTTAGGATCATGACCCACTTATCCATATTCCCTATGAGAGCTACTTTGGATAATAAAAATTTGAGAGGATACACCTTAGTGATGACAAGTATTTTATTGTTCAACATATAATGTCGTAACTTTTTGTAAGTGAACTTATGCCTTCTTAATAGGCATATAATTTTGATCATAAGTCACTAGTGTGTAACTTAAATAATAGATTTAATGTTCTTTACCTTGATCATCATGTTGGGCTAAAAGTGCCCCCAATGCATGCTCAGTTATTGATATGTAAAGAAGCAGTGGTTGTCTAGGTGTTGGCAGTCTCAAAATTGGCAAGTTGGTCAAATATGTATTGAGATTCACAAATGTTAGCTAATAGTCTTCAAACCATTTAAATGTGATCCCTTTATTCAAGATATGAGTAAATGGGTGGCACTTATCTGCCAATTGAGAAATGAACCTATGGATTGACTGAATCTTTCCTTACAAGATTTGAAGCTATTTAAGATTTGAAGGTGGAGGCATTTCAGCAATAGCCATGACCTTATCTGGGTCAAATTTGATCCCTTTTTATGATATAATGAAAAATACCAATTTCCTTGAAGTGACTCTAAAGACACTTGTTAGGATTCAGGTAGAATTTATATTCATGAAGCCTCTCAAAGATTATTCATAGAATGTTAGGATGTCCAACACATGTTCTTAATTTTACTAGTATATCATCAACATAGTCCTCAACAATATTGTGCATCATGTCATGGAAGATGACAATCATTGCATATTGATATGTGGCTCCAATGTTCTTTAAGATAAATGGTATGACTTGGTAATAGAATGTTTCCCATAGAGTGGTGAATGTAGTCTTATGTTGATATTTTTGGGCTATCTTGATCTGATTGTATCCATAAAATCCATCCATGAGGGATAGAATCTCATACCTAACAATAAAATTGACAATCATGTCAATGTTGGGCAAAGTAAAATCATCTTTAGGACATGCTTTGTTGATATCTCTAAAATATGTACAAAGACATATACCCTATGGATTTTTACTGACTAAAATTATATTTGATATCCATTCAGAATAGTCTAGTGGTCTAATGAATCCTACTCCAAATAATTTCTCTAATTCAGATTTCACCAAAAGAGTGATGCGTGGATGCATCTTTCTCAATTTCTACTTAACTAGTTTGGCATCTAGATGAACAACAAGGTGATGCACTGCCAAGTGAGGGTTTAAGCCTAGTATGTATGAGTATGCCCATGCAAAAATATTAATGAAATCCATCAAGAGTTATATAATGTGTTCATGTTCTACTTTAGTATGGGAAGTTCCAAGATAAACAATATTGGGATCATCATATGTTATTAGGTTTACTTCAACAGTGTTCTTTATAAGAAGTGTATATCCATATTAAAGAATAGTAGGTAATGTGTGATTATGATCATCTTATTCTAATATAGTTTCTTTTTGTTCCTCCCAAAGCTCTAGATAATGTGATGAATCTAAATCTGCCATATCAGGTAACGGCCAAGTAGCAAAAATCTTTGGAAACTTAAGAGCAAGATGCTCAAACATTTGCTGTTATTCTAAAGAGATGCTTGTACTGGCTATAAAGCTAGGAATTGATGGACCTTGAATGTCCTTTAGGGATGATAATAATTTCCCATCCAAGAGTGATTTAAATATTTTTTCACTTAAGGTATTGTCTTTATATTTACTTTTTCCCTAATCAATGAGCATCTCAAAGAGGTTTTCACCCAAAGATCTTGATGTTTTAACTTTGTTATGACCAAGAAAATTTGCCTATTCTCCAAAGTAGGTATAAAGATCCAATTAAAAATCAAATCCTTATTTGTGATCACAAATGGGCAATCCATCTCTTAGGCCCATGTATTCTACAATTGATTCTTCATTATGAAACTCATCAAGGTGTATGATCAAATTTTGCTAGTCTTAATTAATGAGTTTAGGATGGTAAAGGCATAGGGAATAATGAGGTGTTAAGTTCAGAATGGAATTTTGATCAAATAAATTTAAGTTATCAAGCTCATTGAAAAGGCTATAATGGGATGTTATGTCAGTACCAAGAGTCTCATTACTAGTCAATTCAAAAGAATCACTATCAAAAGTCATGAGGTCACCCCCAGGTGGTATAAATCTGAGACCATGATTCAAATTAGGTACTTCAACTGATAAAGGCTCCAAGATTCCTTGGGATTGTGGGCCAAGGCCTTTCCTTGTATAATCAAAATTATACATGATATGATTAGGGATAGGATATTTTATATTATGAAAGTAATTAGTAATGCCATCAAAATATAACCAATCTCATTCAGTGAAATCCTCTTGATCCTATTTTGGAAAATTAGTAGGTACAAATAACATTAGTGGTTTCCATTATTCTTTCTTCTATTACTAGATCAAGTTGGGTCTATTTGGGATTTTTTAAGGTTTGGTTTTACCAAATGTTTTGGGAGACTTAAACAAATTAGAAATATGGAAGGAATCCTTAAGATGATATGTGGAAATTCCCACATCTTCAATAACAACCTATTTTTCAAGAGTTGTGGGAAATGGATCAGCTGAAGTGGATGCAAGGTCACTAAAGATTGTATAATTGGATGGTGGTGGATGTGAAACTATCTCCTTGTTATTATTTGTAATGAATTTAGAACCTAGAAAATATTTATAATTATAGAACGCGGCCTCTAAATGTTTACAATATTGATAAGGTTGTTGATAACTGAGAATAGTAACCTTGATCCCATCGTGAAAATTTTAAGGCACCAATGCAAGGTGGATGGAATGACCTATACTTCATGGATCTAAGGATAACTAAGAAGTATGTTATAAGGAAACTCAATATCCATAATATGCAATAATGTGTGGTGGGAAATATACCCAACAATGATTGATAATAAATTATACCAAAAGACTCACTTTCAACATTATCGTAAGCCTTTATGGTGATCATCTTTGGTTGAATGTCCTTTATAGTATAGCCTAATATTTTACCATTTTGAGAGATATTATTTTTATATCTAAACCATTATATATAAGAACCTTCTTGATCTTATAGTTTTCAATGATTACCTCAATATACTATGGGTTGTTATGGTTCAGTCCTAGGGTGGACATGTCTTTTTGGTGAAATGTAAGTTGTCAAAATGAAGACAAATGTCCCACTAGTGTTTGGAACTATTCAGGATTAATCTCTTTGATAATAGTTGACTATTGTAAGAGGATATTCAAAATAGTTATATGGACTTGAGACATATGTCAGAGATCTAAAATGGAAATCTATGCAGGGGTTTTAATCAATTAGTCTAATAGACTATAAGGCTTTTCAACATTAGGATGAGATGGTTTGGCTTTAGATAACACAATATTTGGATTTAGATCTAATGGCATAATGTTGACATTAGGTTCTATGGAAGAAGAGGGAAAAGGGAGATGATGGGTAACTCATGATCATCTAGTTACGACTATATAACCTAGAGGTGGCAAGGAACCATTATAATCAGAAGATGAAGGCAAAGGGATTTTGAGGGTGACTCATGGGTGTCTAGTTCCATTTGAGTAATTTTGAGTCGATGAGGAGCCATTATAATTAGAGGAAGGGTTTTGTCCAAAAATAGTAACCCATGAAAATAGAGTCCTAAAATAATTGTATGAACTCAATGTAGTATTATTGGGGGGAGAGTGTGTTGACCTTATAATAATGGGTCCAGTACTAAGAGGAGTAAAATATGGTTCATGATATTTGATAGTAAAAATAGCAATATGGTTTGAAAAAATGCATCCCATGGTATTGTTATAGTCTAAGGAATGTTATTATAACCCAAGTTATTAGCATGGGTATTATAACCCTGATCATGATCATGCTGGTTATGATTTTGACTTTGATGTTGATTCTGATTCTATCCTTGGTTATGATTATTCCTTGGTGGTTGTTGATAATGTCAAGGAAATGGATCTTCGTAGATTCCCATATTCTAATTAATTACTTAGGGGGAAAACTTGATCTCAACTTCACCAATTTTGATCATATCTTCAATAAGGTGCCACAATTGGATGTAACGATAATCATCATGACCAATAACATGATGGAATTTGCACCATTCATTTTCCTTGTACCAATCTGGCTTTGGTTGATCTTGAGGAAATGGTCTTGGTATTAGCCATATAATTAGGTTAGTTGATATGAGATTTTATAATACCATATCAATAGGTTCTACCAATTTTTTGGATACTCTTAATTGATTGTGGAATGTCCTCCATTGAGGTTGTCTTTGCAAATTGGCTGGTGGATTAGGAGGAGCTAATTATACATTTGGAGCCGATGGGGCATGCACCATTTGTATGTGTATTTATTTAATTACACCATTCCCTACCAAATTATTATTCTTATTTAAACCCTTAGGTTTCTCTTGCACAACCATTTAAATTAATGATTAGGTCTGATGTAAAGTTTAACCCTATGTGAAAATCTTGACAAGGCCTTTTAAAATAAGTGCCTTCTCAATATGCACCCCTTTGTCGATGATTTATTCAAATGAATTAATGAAATAAAGTTGTATTTTGTGCATGACCTTAGGGTATAAGTTCTATGAAAATATGTTTGCCAATTATTTAGCTATTAAATTATGTTGAAATGACCAACTAATGCTCTCTAAATCTATAGGTATGCTACAATGCTTTCTCCATCACAATGTTTGGCTTTGCATAAGTTAATAATGGCTAATTCATGTTAAATGTTGTACAATAAATGGTTGAAAAACCTTTTAGATAAGTCATTCCAATCCACAACTGATCTCTTGGGTAACTTAAATAGCCAATCTATATCTTGTCTCACTAAACTTCACAAAAGAAAACAAAGAAAATAAATGCTACTATAAGTAACCTCTTATCATAACATAAAGAATGCCTAAAGGTGTTTATGAGGGTTAACCTTTCCTTTATATTTATCAAATTTAGGTGCTTAAAAATGAGATGGAGAGAGGACTTGAGAATAGATATATCAAAAGGATATGGACATATCTCATTGAATTTGTACTTCTTTATTCTATTTCTAATCTCCAATCATGACACAATCTCTTTCATCGAGTTCCACTATTGCATGTTTGGTGCATTCATGGATGGAACATAGTTATTTTGGGGTGGTATGTGCCCCTATTGTTATGTGGATTTGTTAGGGATATAAACCCTATGGTACATACATTTATTTTGGTTTTCTCATTGAGCTGAGTAAGTAAGCTATTGACTCCTTAGAATTTATTACCTTGGGTTATACATGTTCTATTAATTTTGGGGAATTCATGGTTTGTTTTCCAAATTACATGTTGGTTGATATGAAGTAGATAAATTATTTTGTATGATTTATTCAATACATATTAAATGTTTTAGTCTTTGGTTTTGCAAAGGAATAAGAGGTTCTTGATGATTGAAAAATGTATGTTCTGTGTCTAGCGAAGCATGTTGCAGAACCTCTTGGGGTTTAGGTTATTTAATTGAGACATATTGATATATTGCTTTTATGTTCTCAACTAAATTTTACGTTGGTTCAACCACATTCACTTATTATTTAGAAGTATCATTATGGATTGAATTAGCTACTAAAGAGTCTGTCAAGTCTGCAATAAATTAGTTTACATATCATTGACTTATCTTCTTAATCTTGGTGATAAGATCTTGATTGTTTAGTTTTGAATCTATAAGTATTTCCTTAACTTTTCTATAAGATGGTATGTTTGGTTTATAAATGTTCATGAAGTTTTGTTCTCACTGTTAATCTCCTTCTCTAACCAAAGCATGTAATTATTACATAGGAAAATCTTTGAGTCATGATTAGAAAGGTTTGTTCTCTATGTTTGACAATATTTGAAATGTGTTTAACAAATGTTTAAACAAGGTATGTGTTTTTATATTTTATAAACAAGTGACAAGGCACAAAAGAAACTATAATAAAAAGGAGGCAGTGTAGTACCACACAATTACAGGAATGTGTTCATGAAATTACTCAAACTTGGGTAGGCTCAAAATCATATAATTTGGAAGAGGGTATGATAACTCAAAGACCTAAGTGTAAACTATTACACCAAATATAAGTTGAAAGATACATCAATACCATAAAATCTAGTCAACTTCGATGAGTTTCTACTAGGAAACTAGAAGAAAGACCTTAGAATTAGGAAGGTGATAATGCAAATCAAGAAACTCAAGATGTGAAAACATGTAAAAATTCCTAAGTATAAAAATAGAACCAAATGGAAACACAACACTACCACATGGTAATAAGAGGTAGAATAAAATGTGCTCCATAACTTAGAGTGTGAGCAATATACTTGATGACCTAAGTTCATAATGACCAAATGATAATGAGTTTATAAACAACCTTTAATCCAAATAATAAATTGAACCCAAGTTAACTCAAGTCAAGTGCAAATGGTAAAAGTAATTAACACATTAACCTAGAACTTATAAAGGTACAATTTTGAATTTAAATTTTTAATGGACTTAAATATTTTTGGAAAGTGGTTTAGACTGAAATGGGTAGCATAACTATGTTATTCAAAAAAAATAAGCATAATGTTTAAGATGAAGATTTGAACAAGGCAAAGATGATTTGGATTTGACTAGTTTAATGCCTCCTTATTCAAGAAATGGTGGACAATGTATTGGGTTATGACATTTTGTTTACAATTTTTTTTTGACTCAAATCAAGACCAAGAAAGTAAAGAATAAAAAGACTAAATATAAATAAGTAAATCATCCTAAGCCCTAAAATGATAAGGTTGCTTTGTATTGTTGAAATCCATCTTTGTACATTCTCTTGGAAATAATTAATTTGTTAATCCAAAAATAATATCACATGAGTTGGTAGGGTATTTTACACCCCCTTTTCCCAAGAGACTATATGATGACATGGACCTTCAGGTTACTCACTCTACATCAAAAATATTTCATGGTAAGTGGGGTTATCTAAAACTTATAATTTATGACTATCTAAATGATCCTAAGCATGGCTAATGCTAGAAAGGCAACACATCAATTGAGTTCATACTATTAAACTTACTATGTAAAGGTCTATTATTTTCATAGTGATTCCATTTGTGTACTACTTAGTAGAATCCCCTAATTTACTAGACCTAACTTGGGTTTTCATTATGAAAGGAGAGGTTATCCACTCAACCCCTGACTCTCATAGTATGCATACCTTTGTTTATGTACCCTACCATGAAGTGGGGTTGAAATAATGCTGAGAGCTGAAGCCCTAGGTTAAATCTTCCCTAAATAACTCATGAAGAGGCAATGACCTCCTCTCTAAAAGGCAAATTGTGTAAAATAAAAGATCTAAGTGAAAAGGATTTAGAGGTTATTTTTAGATCACCCAAAGCATACAAGTTTTGGGGAGAACCTAAACAAATTCCTTTTCATGCCTTGGAAAATGGTATAATCATAATGAAAAGGAACTTTTGGTTACTTGAGTTCCCTATAGGGAATGGGGGGAGAGAATACACACACTTCTCTTTTTTCTCGAATAATATAATAAGCAATAGATGATTTGCATAAAATAACACTTTTGAAAACATGAACTTTAAGTGAAGTGTAAGTTTTAAGCACCAAATTGAAAAGTTTAGTGAAGTTCTTGACCCCTTTGCCTTAGTTGAAAAAACTTTAAAAAACATTTACAAAATAATCAAATAAACTATCTAAGTTCCATTTAAACACCAAAGGGAAGGTTTAAGATTTAAACATTCTCATCTAGGTTCCTTTTAAACACTAAAGGGAAGGTTAAATATTTAAACATTCTCATTTGTGTTCCTTTTAAACACTAAAGGGAAGATTAAAGATCTAATTATGCTCAAATTAACCACTTTTTTATGCGAGTCCTATAGAAAATGTTAGATATTTTCCTTTAGCTTTGAAGTATAATCAATAATGAAACAAGTAAGTTTGGATTTCTTGCCCTCAGGTTCTCTTTTTTTACACACAAAATTGACATCGGTCAATAATGATCGATACCAGTTGTAGCAAGACTGATGCTGTTCATAAAAAAACTATTACTAATTAACAATGACTGATAATGATCACCTATGAACCCTTAGGGAAAAAATATATTGATAAAAAATGCTTGTTAGCACAATGTTAGGATAACATCTCCAAAATAAAACTCTTGGATCAAGAATAATGTTTAGATCAAAGACTTAAAAAACCATATTGATATATATAACTTTGAGAAAAGCTCTAAAATATAAATTGTTAGTCATATTTTTCCTTGCAACTTAACTAATATCAGTTAGCCTTGACTAATGCTGGTTACATATAACTATTATCGATCACTATGTAACCTGTATATCAACAAAAAATGTAAAAAACACAAGAAAAACAAGTTAAAAATTGATGTTAAAGGATATTTATTGAATTTTAAGGAAATCTAAGATTACCAAAATGTCTTCCTTGCTTGAGAGGGATGCATTTGTCTCACCAAGAATGACAATATGTAGAGATGGATTACAAAGATGGTTAGATCAAGCATTAGTCAGGAAAAATACAAGAAATGCATAAGAACATAATAATCTAGGCTATGCTATTCAACAATGTGTGTAAATGATAATTAAGAACTCAATAAAAGAAAGCAAATATATATTACCTTCCCAAAATAATCCCATCATCCATAAGTGGCTCCAAGTGTGTTCTTTCCCTTGATTTGGTGCTCAAGTCTTCAACAATGGTGCAAGGCAAGCTCCTACAGCATCTCCAGAAAACCAAGTATAATCTATGCTCATGATATGACAATCAATGCTATGCCTATCAATGAAGCTATCTTATTTCAATTAAAGCATAATAATCAATAAAAAGAAATGTTGTGGAGAGAATCCTACATTATAAGTTTACACAAATTAAGCTTAATCAAAGTGGTCTTGGCCCTCCTATTTATAGATTTTCCAAATTGATCAAGATCAATGATGACCATCCATCTTGAAATCAAGATGTGTGGCTATGAATTAATCTAATTATGTAAATAATATTTATAAATATCATCATAAATATTTGGGAGGAAAGGGCACTAAAGAGGTATGAAAATCCATAATCTTGATATTTATTATATTTATGGCTTATGGATGCCACCCAAAAAATGACCTCACTTGATGATGTAGTTAATTGGAATAAATTTTTAATAAATAAATATTCAATAACTTCCATGAAATTATTACTTAATCTCATAATTTAGTTTAATTTGCCTAAGTAATATTAATTAATTTTATTGTAATTATTTGGAAATTGGTGCACTTCATTAATCAAATTGGTTAAAAATTCATATTACCAGGTCATAATTTGATTAAAGATGAATTAGAAGGAAATTTTAGTTGTGTATGAACCGTTATCCAATTTAGGATATTGTTGACACAAAATAACACATGCACATGTCATGTGGTTTCAAATTAGAATAAAAAAGAGTGATCCAGAGCACCAAAATGCATTTTTATCATTTTGACTCGAAATGATTTGATCAAAGTTAATAAT
The DNA here is from genome assembly GCA_037957365.1 of Torreya grandis. Classification (NCBI taxonomy): domain Eukaryota; kingdom Viridiplantae; phylum Streptophyta; class Pinopsida; order Cupressales; family Taxaceae; genus Torreya; species Torreya grandis. The sequence continues at coordinate 975,869 of JARHVA010001852.1, read as the reverse complement.
CACATAAAATGTATTGCCCCATTTAGGGATACATTAGCCTAAATCAAAACTTCTATACGATAAGCTCAAACCATTTAGTGCATTTAAGTGATTTTGGTCTAATTTGTGTGTTGTTGCAAATTTTGAGTAAGATTTAAAATTTAAACACAATGGTGTTAGGAATTAGATGTCTACACTACTATTTAGGCCTCATCCATTGTGGGCCAAACTACTTGTGATCGGTTGGGCTTCTATGCTTGAGGTTTTGAATAGTTTGGGTGTTCCCAATAGTGTGGCTAAATATATTAATCCTTACCACATGTTGTTCATGAATTTTTATGGTGTGGTAAATAATAATTCTTATATTCTATTTCTTTCATTATCTACATCTACCCCTTCCCATAGTGTGAATACTAACTCATCCATTTGTGATGGAGGGATAATATTAATATTTTAAATTTTAGGGTTTTTACTAGTAAAGGCCAAATAAATTTTCTCTACCATCTTACATATTCATAACATTATTTATTATTTTTACTTATATATCTATTTCTCAATTTCTAACTGAATTTTCTCATCCTCTAATTGATTATTCATCTCTTTATTTAGCATTTTCTCTTAACTATCTTTATTTTTTCCTCTTATTACAATATTCTCCTTAACTAAATTACTTTTACTTGATACTTATTTTACTATCCCCATACATATTATTTAACCTTCCATAGCCATTTAAATTATATATTTCAAGTGGTCACATCTTTTGAGGACCCCCCTTCTTTCCACACATCATCCCTTAGGTGCATGTCTCCTAAAAGAAAATTTTACCTTATTTTACTATTCCTTGATCCATAAACAACTTGGGGATGAGGAAAAATAATTTATTCAAGAAATGTTGCCTTGCCCCTTTAATACATTCAACTTTTTTTGTTTTAAATTTTGTCCAACAATGTATAGCCCAAACTATGAAGAATGATTTGTGGATAGTCTCGAACTAGTAATTATTAACTTGAGTTATGGGTGTATCAAGTTTTTGGATAGCCTCAAGATTTATTATAATCCACTAAATAGGTTTTTTAAAGTGAATTCAAAAAAATTTCATATGCTTGGATTGTTGTATTATCCAAGGCCATAAAAAAATGCAAAGGTAACCCAAAATTCTTCATCTTATAGTCTAAAGAATGATACCTTTATTTTCAACAATGTTTTACCTATAATTTTAACTTATACATGATTTTTTTAGCATTTATTCCCATTTATATTTTATTTTTGTTAATGTTGGCATCCAAAAATTAAAAGGATACATCCCCTGGACATTAGTCAGCTAAAGTCCATGTGATGCCACCAAATGTTGACATAAAATTTTATGTTGTTGGCTACATATAGGTTATGTTGATAAAGGTTAACTTTGTATAGACTAATGTGATGCAAGGTTTAGAATTGATTATAATGATTAACATCCACTAAAATAATTAGTGCATATATTCATAGTAAATCACATAATACATAGTACAAAATAATTCCTACTCTAACTTATCTTTATTTATATATATATTAACTACCGAATACAATGTTTTATTTATCATTTTATACTTTATCACCTTAATAAATTACACATGTTACTCTACTTTGTAACCTCTTATAATTCCTCTCCATATCTTATCTCTTCTATGTTATGTTATTTTATTACAATGTTGTGGTATAAATATTGATTTAATACAAAATAACTCAATGGTCATGTATGTATGATACATTCCATTTATCTAATCTAATCATCTTTGATTTCCACAAAAAATAATTTATTATCATAACATCTAGTTAGTAAAATCATTTATTCTGTCAGCCTAGTGTTGTATCAATGGAATCAACTTTGTGGTGTCTGTGACTTGTTCATTTGGCTAATAGAGAATCCTGCCAATAGAAAATGATGGAAGGTGGTGTGTGATAATGCTTATACTCTACTAAAATAGATGATTCTTGGAATTTGGTAATGAATTTAAGTATGTGGATTTCCTTGGCTTGTATAATAAATGTTTTGAGAGTTTAACATTCTAGGATGTGTAAATAAGATGGGGTGTTTTGTGTTTCTCCTCTATTGGAATCCATGAGGGTAACCTTGATTATTTTTTCATTAAAAGTAGAAGGTGATTATTGTATATGATTCCCTGGTGGATACTATCCCTTTTCTCTAGTATTTAATTAATGAATGGGTTTTTGAGTACCCCTTTCCCTATTCATTTATGTATGCTAGTTGAATTTGTATCATAGACATCCTTTGAGTTATGGGATTTCTTATGTACATTAGGGAAATTTATAGGTCTTGAGTTTTGGAAAAATATATTCTTTTCTTTCTATTCCACCAGGTTTTGAGCTAACATATAAAAGGTTGTTAGGTGAGACAAGGGTCTTATGCAATGGGTTCAAATCCCTTGGTTTTGACCTACCAAATGCATTATGTTGGAATAGTCTTGGAATATTTTTAAAGTCTGAGAGGAGTAGTCAAGAAGATAAAATATGAAGGGGAATTAAAGATATCTAAGTAAACTATAAGGAAACAAACACAATGGGGAAAAATTAGACTATTGAAGATCTAGGAGATTAGTTCTCAAAATATGTCAACCAATAAATTTTCAAACCCTACATGGGAATTTGGGTATGTTGAATGTGGAAGGAAACCAAAGATATTGATGATGTGGATGGGGAAGAGATTGGAAAATTTATGAAAAATTTGATGTTGGACCTAAGGTAGTTTATTGGGTGTTGAAATGTGTTTAATGTTACATTTTATTTGAGTAGTGAAAATATATTTCCCAATGCTGTTGGAAAATTTTCATTGCATGAATACCATCGAGACCATGAATGCATGATGCAATCTATGAGGTGAAATATAATTCACCATCAATACTTAATGTATAATGGACTAAGGGCCTTAATTAGGGACTAGGTGAAAATAAAAAATATTGAGGATTATGCTCTATTCTGATGAAATATTTGAGCTGCCTACATGTTTTCCTCAATGTAAAGATGAGGAGGATGAATATATGGATGCAATATGTGATAATGTGATTGTGGTGGACTAAATGACTATTGATTTTTTCCATTTTTCCTTTATATTTAGAAGTGATTATAATTTTTTCTAGATCATAGGATAACTTGTGAAATTTTAATTATATCAGTATATAAGTAAAATAATGGGTTAGTTAGTTTGGTATCATATAAAGATATAATGTAAGATGATGACATATATACACATTGAAATAATTTAATTTTCAAAATTTTATAGATATAAATCTACTAAAATATTCTTTTATCTTTTTTATTCTATTGATTTTGTAGACTGAGATGGTCTGTAAATACTTTGGGTTGATCTTGGAATGAAGCTAGGTATATGTAGGCTATGGTTAAATTTATCATAAAGTAGGAATGATGGGGTAGTAATTTAAATTAGAATACCTAAATATAATCATAATATGCACACACCAAGATATTTGGTCCACAATCTAGTAAAACAATGGTCATTCTCTTAATCATTAGAAGTAGTCTAGGGATAAGGGCATATGAATATTATTCAAATGGAAAATTATTAGCTTTAGTTTGTGAATACAGACTTGGTTTCAAATCTCCAATTTGTAGATGCAGTATTGATTCTAGTATTTAATTTGTAGATGTAATTTACAATAGTTAGAGCAATTTTAGTCTTGAGTATAACAATAATGATAACATTTAGTTGAATAAATGAAAATGGGCTAAAGAAGTGGATCACAAAATTGAGTGTGTAATAATCTGGATGATGGAACTATAATGTTTTCTTATTGAAAAGTGTTTAAGGTTCTCATGGTAAGGGAAATTAGGCTAGAAATATATATTTCCATGACCCTAAAAATTAGGATAAAATATATTTTTTCAACTTTGGGTAGGGGTCTATTAGTAGGGTGACTGGTTTTTGTTGGCATGTTGATATGCCTCTAAGTTTTTAACTTGATATGTATTTATTTTTTGGTTAGAGATCCATTAATTTTTTTCAAGTCTAGGGCCATTCCCTAGTTATAATTAAGCAAAACTTATATCTTAAAAGAATTTTCAAGTGAGCAGAGTGTGTTATTCATATAATTCATTTGCATCAATTTTTTTAAATTAAGTGAGAGGATTAAATGTGTAATAATCCTCATAAAATATTTTTCCCTTGGATGATATTAACATATAATTTATGTTAGAGGCATTTTTAATTCCTTTGTGCATGCCTTTTAATAGCCTTACCATGTTGATTGTCATGAGCAATATATTTTTTCTCCATAAGAAGGTCAATTTTGTAGTTGACTTACCTTCTTTGAGTCTGGTTGATGAGAGATATCCATGCTACCTTGCCTTGCAAACACTAATATAATTTATATTAAAATGAATTCTGTATAACAAGAGGGGGATGCGAGACCCTAAAATTTCATAATGTTTAACATTATATGTTTGGTGTTGTACACAAATCATGTTGATACATTCCTTATGTGTTATTAAGACACAAGATGTTATTGAGTCCTTATGACTGAAACAAATATTCTATATGTTATGTTTCACTTACATAAGAATATTTATGAATAAATTACATGATATTATATGTATTATGATATGTTATGTTTCACTTACACAATAATATTTATGAATAAATTACATGATATTCTATGTATTATGATATCAATTTGCTTATGCTATTTTGGTTGTCCTTTTTATAAGTATTAATTTAATATTAATTGTTAGTAAACATGTATTTGATTATGAACATGTTTAGATGATTGGTATGAATTTATTACTATTGATATGTGGTGCCTTTGATATGTCGTGTCCACTTTATATTGATTGAGATCATTTATATTGCTTAATTCTATAACTTCAACTTCTAGGGTAGGGAATTTTATGTGCACAATGTTGTGCAAGTGACAAGGGAGGCTAATGAGGGAATTAGGACTATGTCAGGTAGGAAAAAATCATGGGTAGAATGGTGGCATGTATACTTGACCTTTCAGTGATCTAAAACACTCCTTGTGCCTTGTTGTAGACCTTATTGGGTGCATAGGTGTCCCTAAACCATTTTGCACTATTTACACCCATTGTAATATTCACACCTTTATCATTAAACTTAAGATTATAATTTAAAATTTAATTCTTAAAGTATTTGTAAGCCAATTGAGTGGCCATTTTGACTCAAAACTAGGATGGGTTGAGAGATCTAATTTTAGAGCTAGTCATAAAGTATGCTTTTTATATTTTGTTTTAATATTTTTTCCCTCTAGACCAATAAGAAGGTAGGAGAGTCTTTCAAGAAGCCTTAGAGGAATTTTGAGGCAGCCCATGTACCATTTATGGAATGGGAAAATGAGCTCATTTTTTTAAGTATGGGATTGCTTGCTTGCCCACATGGGCTTGTAAGTAGAGTTGGGGGGGTGAGACTTTTTAACCATAAGCCAAGGGATGTGAAAGCACACATGTCACATTCCCATTGGATTTTGTATGGGACACTCTAGTCTATATGAGGAATAAAAAACTTCCTTGTGATGAATCTTATACTCATTTTTAATTTTGGAAAAAAAAATAAGTGGAGGAGAGAAAGATAAGCTTGGAGGAGGGGCATATAGATGAGGTTTTTTCTAGTGTCCAAGACTTGTAAATGGAGTTCTTGAATGGATTCAAAAGGTGGACCCATGGTAGGTTCCCTTAACCATTATTATTTAAATGTAACCTCATTTAAATTATCTTCTTCCTACTCTTAAGTGTAGTTTTTAAGAGGGGAAAAACCATTTGGCTTATCCTCTTCCTTTACTTGTTTTACATGGTTTGTACTAAGGCACCCTATATTTCAGGTCGGTGGTTATCCATGTGACTGTGTGACATAGGGAAAATCCCATAAGGGGGATAACACTATTATCTTAAGTTGACTTCCCATATGCATTGGGTAGTGTTCACATGTGATATGGTTTAAAATGAGTAGAGCTGTCAACCAAAGTTAACTACCACACCATTTAACTATGTGGTTAGTTTTACTAAATGGCAAACTTAACTTTTTTTAATTATTTGGTTATTATTTTACTATGTGGGTAAAACATAAGATAATTAAGATTTACCATATGTATAATTATGATTATTAATTCAATTTTAAATTATTAAAATTAAAACTTGATTTTTTATAAAGTTAAAAACCTGCAATTAAATTTGAATGAAACTAGATCTATTACCCTTAGAGATAAAGATTTTTGTAAATCCATTTGTGGACACTGAAAGAATCAGAGGTGAGCTAACCCAAATAGGACTCCTATTCATTTTTTTATCTTCCACATAGTGAAATTTTATAGAGCTAGAATGACCCAATTTTCCAATTTTGACCTTTTTTAACTCAAGTGTGCCTTAGACTCCTTTGCAAACTAGTTTACCTATTTTGTTCTTGTGGGTGTGGATATCCAATGGATCAGAGGCAAGAGAACCCAAATGGGATGCCACCTAAAATTTGTCCCCTTTGTATAAAATTGTTTTCAAAACTTGAAACCTCATGGTTTTCAACTTGTACTTGTTTTGTCCAGAGGAGGCCTATTCAGGCCTTGTTGGCTATTACAAAATCTTGGAATCCCCAAAATAGGTTGGAATAAAAGCGATCCCACTAATTTTATTCCCTATACCATTTAAAACTAATTTAAAAAACTTTAAAATAATACTTTTCTAAAATTTTACCTTTAATCATGCTGATATTAATGACTGTGGCAAATATTGAAGCTCCTTGAGACCTTTTTGGAAACTTGGGAGATTACAACCTCATGGAAGATTTTTTAAAATATGGGTACTTTTTGAATGAAACCATATATGCATATATAAAAAAATTGAAAATTAAATAATTTGAATATGGATCAAAATACTAGAGACTCCATTAATGGCCATCATGTAAGGTTAAATAAGAAGATTAAGGATGACTATGGATAAGTCATCCTCCAACACCTCCTCTCTCCATTAAAAAATATGAATTTATGACTTAATGTTCTATTAGAATCTTTTATTGACTTTATAAGGATTTTTAGGGTTTCTTTACCTCTGACTAGATTTGATGATCAAGATTAAATTGATCCAATAATTGAGTGGAGTGCTCCATTCTCAAGGGGATTATTTAGGACATTTTAGACCCATTTTGAGGTCTATGGGGACTATACAATATTTAGATAAGCTATTTGTTTAAATTTGACTTAAGTTGAAAATTGAGTCTAATTTATGACTTAAGTGTGAACCAAGCCTTGTGATTAGCCAGATTCACCTGGAGATGCTTTTTAGTATCGTGAAGAGTTATAAAACATAGTTTAGGCTAGTGGTTACTCTAACCCACCTCAAATTAATTGAGCATCCTTTTTGGGCCTTAGGGCCATGGGGCTTGCTAGGCTAGCTTAGAGAGTTGTAGGCTAGTGTTTTTAGCTTGTAAGCCATTATATAAAATGGGGCCAATATGGTTATTTAGCGATTGTCCAAACATTTGTGCTTTTATTTCCATGCCATGTAGGAATGTAAGTTTATTTGGATGCATTGTGCATCTCATGCCATGTCGTTGTATAGCCAATGGGTAATGTAATCATGTAAAATGTGTGTTTTACATTTCTCAAAAATAAAATAGACTATTTTTGTGTGTGTTATATTGTGTTATTTTTTGGGCATAACATTTGGTATTAGATCATGGTTTATACATTCAAAGATATAGGGATCATTGTTTAGTACTGCTTCTTCCTATGTGAATTTATGTGTGTATTTATTAGATGTTGGGTTTTGTTGATGAGGTAAGCACATTATACATGAAGAGTTCCTTGGACTATAGGTTTTTTAGGCTAGTAATAGACACTTGGATTTTTATTTTGGTCTATGTGCTTGATAGATCCATGTTATGGTTTTTAGACATCCACTCATATAGTTGAATAGATGAGGTTTGACTAAGGATTTGAACAAGGTTTTAATCAAGTGTTAGGAAGTTAAATGGTTGTGATGGCCAAGTGACTATTAGTTCATAGTTGAGATCTTGTGTGTTAGGTCGATGGGACTTTCCCTTTACTTTTATCATACACATATTGATTAGATGACTTATAACATGAGTTATTAGATATATTGATCTTATATATTAAGAGTATGAGGTTGATCTTAGCTAGATAATAGAGTGTCTTGAATGTTTGGGGTCTAGATGGGTCTTTCTAGGTCTAGAGACCCCTTTTAAGATAGTTTATCTCACCACTCAAGTGGAGTGTACTAGAGGGTTTGTTGATGTTTCTCCCACCTTGAGTGATGAGGTTATAATGAATTGGGATGAATTATTGTAATCCATCCCATATTATTTAGTTGTTGACTATTGCCTTGTGAGTAATTTTAGGAAGAGTTTGGGTAAAGTTCCCCCTTAGGTCGAAAGCCTCATCCTTATGGACCATAAAGAGTTACATAGACTTGGAGACATTCTTATTCCATGTGAGGGACCAAGAGCCTCACATTGTTACACATTAGTTTTAACTTGAAACTTATCCACATACTTTTGAGTATCATTAGTTTTTTCCTTTTGGTGGACTAGTGATACCACATACCTTGTTAGGGAGCCTCATTTAGGTCACTTTGTTATTACCTATGTTTATGTTGAATAATCTCTATCCCATTATAGTAGTGATATATTCCTTTTTTTATCTAAATTGAGAGACTATTGATTGGCATTGGATGTCAATGTTAGTTATGGAGGAACATGCAATCCTTTGAGGCATCTTAGCACTAAGTAGGTCCAATCATCAACTTAGTTAAAGTGAAAATTATGTTAGAGTGGTGATTTTAACTTTAATGAATTTTTAATTAATACCCAAGGTATATGTATCTAGTTTTGATGTTGATATCCAAATCTTATGGTTAATAACTGCCTTGAGGTTATGACCTTGTTACTTGGAGTATTTTCTTAAAGAACACCATTGTGTAAAATAAATAATGGTTCAAAGGTGACCTTGTTGATAAGAATACTTGAGAGGAATGTGATTTTATTTTCCACCATTACTATGAAGGTTTTATTGGACATTGGAATGAAACTTCTTGCTTTTGGAGATTCTTAAATGGATTGATGAATCCTTGATAGTTTGAGCTCCTTGTTAATAATCAGTTAAGTTCCTCTTAGAGTAGTTTTGATTTTTTAGTGGTGGCGCCTAGGTGGGTAGGTTTCCTATGAATGTTGATAGCATTGAAATAATATAAGTCTCTTTTGGAGTTATAGATAGTGGTAACCTTGAGTGGGTGTAACTCATTGTTAAACATGATCATGATATGAACATACATTTGATTGGTAGCATACATGATAGTTATCTATAGCATATAGTTTGACATTGATTGTGATATCTAAACTTTTGGGTTGTTGACAATTAGAGGTGACCCTTATCTATTTGGGTAGGCCATTACATCCTTTTGATAGTACATATTGTGCTTATTAGAATTATGTTGTCTTGAGAGGCACTGTGTGCCATTTTTATACTTATGTTTTCTTAAAAATATTAAACTGACCTATAGTAAGACACTTTAATATAAAATATACATTTTGATTAAATTTTATGAATGGTTAAATTAAAAAAACCTATGATTTAACTTTGAGTAAATTAATAACTTTAAAACTATAGAATAATACACGCAAAAATTTACTTGGCCTTTTTGGCATCACAATAATATGATCCATGGTTGATTATTAAAATTTGGGGTTCAATGTCATACTCTTGAGTTATGATGGAACACAAAGAATTTTTTTTTAAAAAGGTACCTATTTGATATCATTGTTTTTTAGATACATTTGAGATCCTTCAACATTTTATGATTAAATAAGAGACATGATTTATACAGTTTTGGACTGATAAGTTGATTATTTACTTCATGTTTATGCCAGTGATCCAAATTAATTATGTTGTTATATATTATACTCTCCTTGCTCACCATTTTATACTATTATGGTATGTAAATGTGATGTGTGAAACATCAATTGTTCTATTTTTCTTTTTGTGCCTATGTTATTGTGAACATATCAATGTTATGTTTGGTGTGTATACCACCTATGTGAAACTATTGAGTTGTACAATTTTGAATTTTTAGTAAAATGTCATGTAGTGTAACCCTGTTTCATGTATCTATGTTTAAGCATGATGCAAGTATGGGGTTTGAGGGAGCTATAGAGCCTTGTTGATACTAGTTTGACTAGGTTATGAGATAAGAAGTGGAGCTTCTCATAGGATGAAAAACCAATTTTCTTATTTTTTATGAAGTTGTCCTTGATTATTTTGGATGAGACTCATATGATTTATGCATAATGGTCACCTTATGAACATATTGTCCCTCCACTCACCCTTTATGGTTGTCGAAAGCTAACCTTTGTGAGTACTATTATATGTTGATCCATGTGGATCTAAGGATAATTTATATGTATTGGTAATACCTCCAAGAGATAATTGAGACTTCTATGATGGTTAATTATGTCCTTCTCCTTTTGAGTAGATTCCCCAAGCCACATAGTCTATGTAATGTGACCTGTTCACAATATTGTTTTATTAAAATTTATTTGAATTTGATTGACAAACTAATTTATTTTGAAACCAAAACATTTTTATTATTTATTCAAGAAGTCATTAAACTAATAATTGATTTTTTTTTGAATTATGAAGCTTTATTTTTCTAGTTTTAAAAATATTTTGAGGCTACTTGGCATCAAATCAATTATTTATTTTATTTTATTTGATTTAATAATTTATTTATTATTTTAATCAGTTAATTTTGAGTTGTTTTTTGATTATAAATGTTGGTTTCCTACATGTTATGTAAGTGAATAATTATCACCTTCTACATCATATGGGGGAGAAAAATATAAGTTCTCAAATAAGCTATAGGGTCATGATGGGAACTTATATGGGTAGGCTCATGACTCCATCCTTCCCTCACTAAATGTGGTATTTTATTTTACATATTTTGGTTGGTGGAACATAGTTTTGGAGGGCCTATATGTAGTAATTTAGCATGGTTAAATGTGTATATGCGCTCCCATGCCCAAGAGATGGTATAACTTGGATTAGTTATCTCCACACTTTTTTTCTCCTTCAAGGGTATTCAGTTTTGGGAATAAATTTTGGATACATGTTTATCATTTTTTTTTTAATATGGCACTCATTATTGCTCAATATTTCTCAATATTGATAAGTTTTACTTAGAGTGCTCTTTCCATGGAATGACACTTATCTCATCACATTGTAATTTTTCCCTAGAGTGGTGCATATCATTTTTCTCAGTATGTATACAACATATTGGCACTCATGCTCACATGATTATATAAGTGATTATTTGATTTCATTTGTTTTAATAGTGGGGGTATGGGTATCAATTGCTTCTACTAGTATTTTAAGAAGAATTAAAATCAAGTGTTTAATGTACTTCTTTATTGTAGTTTATGCATCGAGGATGATGTTTCATTAAGAGGGGTAGAATGTAATACTCCTCATGTGAAGGTCGAGACCTTAGATCTTAGCATATCATTTTCAATAGAGGAATTTTAGATTCCTTTGTGATTGATTTATGAGCCTTACCTTGTTGGCTATCACGAGCAACATCTTTTATGTTCCACAAGAAGGTAAATTTTACAGTTGATTTGCATTCCTTGAGTATGGATAATGATGACTATCCATGTTGCCTTTCCTTGTAAATATAAATGTAATTTATATTAAAATGAAGTTTTCATAATGAGAGTGGGATATGAGACCCCAAACTTTCATAATGTTTACCATTAGACTTTTGACATTATACACTCATCCTATTGAGACATGATTTATATGTTATTAAGAAATGAGATGTTATCGAGTCCTTGTGATTGAGACCAAGATTATATATGTTATGAGATATTATTATTATATTACAAAAGAATAATTATTCTTATATTAGATGATATTATATGCATTATGATATCAATTTTCTTATGTTATTTTGGTTGTCTTTTTTGATAAGTGTTGATTCCATACTACTAGAGATATTGTTCTTAAACATGTATTTGATTATTCATATGTTTAGATGATTGATGTGAGTTTATTAAAATTTATATGTGGTGAATTTTAGATTTCATGTGTGCCTTATGTTTATTAAGATCACTTATATTGCTTATATTCTACAACTTTAACTTCTAGGATAGGGAATTTTATGTGCACAATGTTGTGCAAGTGATAGGGAGGCCAACAAGGGAACTATGAATACATCAAGAATGAACACATAATGGGTAAAGTGGTGACACATTACTTAACCTTACCATGATATAAACCAATCCTTATACCTTGTTGTGGAGCTAGTTAGGTGCATAGGTATCCTTCAACCATTTTGCATCATTCACCCCCTTAGACACTATTCACACTTTTATTATCAACCTTAGGAGTTCTATTTAAAACTTATATTTCATTATTAAAGTATTTTTAAGCCACTTAAGTAGCCCTATTTAAATCAAAACTCAGATGGGTTGAGAGATACAGATTTAGAGTGAGTCATAATGTAGGTTTTATTTATTTTATGTTGATATTTTTTGACTTTGGACCAATAATTAGGTAGGATAGTATTTTAAGAAGTCTACGAGGAATTTAAAAATAACCCATATGCCATTTATGGCATGAGATAATGAGATCATTAATTAAAGTATGGTCTTGATTGATTTCACATAAGGGTTTGTAAGTGGATTTAAGGAGGGGAAGACTTTTTGATCATAATCCAAGGGATGGGAAGGGACACATGCCACCTTATCATTGGATTTTAGAAGAGAGAGTATAGTTTATATGAGGAAAGATATCCTTATTTTTGAGGACTCTTCTACTCATTTTGAATTTTGGGAAAAACATAAGTGGAGGAGAGAAAGATAAGCTTAGAGGAAGAACATGGAAAAGAGGGTTTTGCTAGTGTCTAGGACTTGTAAATCAAGTTATTGAATGGATTCAAGAGGTGGAGACATGGTAGGTTACCTTAACCATTATTATTTTAAATATAACCTTATTTAAATTATCTTTCCCTACTCTTAAGTGTATTTTTCAATAGGGGTAAGGCCATTTAGCTTATCCTAATCCTTTACTTATTTACATAGTTTATGCTAAGACCACTATATAGTTTGATTACTATTTTGTCATAGAGATGTAAAATCCATCCTAGATTTATTGGTTGTTTTTATAACCTTTATCTTGTCCTAAAATGGTATATTTTTATGCTTCTTAAATGAGCTTGCATTGAATTATTTATGTATGCATTATTATGTGGGTTTATGTAATGGACTATTTACAAGTCCTCACCCTTTCACCCCAAGTGTAGAGAGTGGAAATTATCATCTATAAAGGAGTAAGGAATGGACTTGTTATGTTTGGATTATTGAGGTTGTTCGAGTGTTAATACTTCATTATGAGTGTTGTTCCTTGATGTATTTACCATAGTGAGCAATCCTTGTCTAGCATGGTTACTACCTGAACCTCCTTTACTAGATTTTTTATTTAAACCATGATGTGGTGATGCTTGGAGCCATGAGTCTTAAGCTTAGGGGTGCCTAGGACAACCACCTAATGATGTCAAGAGTATGGGAGGTAAACCCATACTTTATTTGACTTTGAAAAAGACTTGTGAAGATTTCTTGGAGTTTTTTGTGACATAGAATTTTTAATTATTTTTAAAATTGTGGTAGCTACTGTAAAGCCTTAAATATTTAATATTATGCATTGAATTAACAAGAAATATGAATTTATCATCATGATGTGCATTGTGTGAACTAGTGTTTGATTTAGTTTGTAGACCTTATAGGAGAGGATTAAAATGAATATATCTCATGAAATTATATTGAAATGAAATGTTAATATGAAATTTATACTACAAATGATTTGTTTTAGTTTACAAATCTATATTACTATGGAAAATTTTAAATAAAGTGAGACAATCTGTTTTGTTTTCATTTCATAAATGAGTCAATTGAAGAACCATAGTGGGTTTATAATTTTTAAATTATTTTAATCTCACTAATTCTCCCTAATTAATTTTTTTAAAGTATGATGTCTCAAGATTTCATAGTAACTTAAAAAATATTTTTATGTGCTACCATTTAGAAGATATGAATTTTCAAGTTGAGACTACTAAAAAGGACTTTTTTCATTTATAAAATATCTAAACTTCACTAAATTTATTTATATGTAATATGAGGCATTTAAGTGCCTAAGCTAATTTTATATTTAAATTAAAAATTTTAATGACCCTATGCAATTTATTTTGTAATTTTTTGGGTTCCCAGTTTGACCTATATGAAAATTTGAAGTTGGCTTTCTGTAGGGTAGTTTGTGTTATTGACAGTCCCTCCGAATGGGTGTTGTCTTTACTCTATGCCTCACCCTATGTTTTGGACTAATAGACACCCATGTAAGTATATGACATAGGGGAAATCCCCTAAGGGGACTAGTGATATTGTACTAAGTTTACCACCCATATGCATTGGGTAGCATTCACATGGAACAAGGTTTAAATTGATGGAGAGGTCAACCAAAGTTAACCACCACACCATTTAACTGTGTGATTAGTTTTACTAAATGATCAACTTAACTTTTTTTTTATTTGGTTATAGTTTTGATACATGGGTAAAACATAAGATAATTAAGCTTTGCCATATGTCTAATTATTATTTTTCATTCAACTTAAAATTAGTAAAATTAAAACTTGATTTTTTTATAAAGTTAAAAACTTGTAACTAAACTTTAATGAAATCAGAACTATTACCCTTAGAGAAAAACTTTTTTGTAAATATGTTTATAGTCATTGGATGTCCTAGAGGTGGGGTGACCCTAAATGGGACCCCTTTAATTTTTTTTGATCTTATGTATGGTCCAGGTTTCAAGACTTGGAATGTCATGGTTTTTTTGTTTGACCTTTTTTTACTCAATTGTGCCTTGAACTTATTTGTAAACTAGTTTACCTTTTTTTTTTCCGTAGTAGCATAGATCTAGTGGCTCATAGGTAGGGAAACCAAAAAGGTACCCCCAATTAAATTTTTTCCCCTTCCATATGGAAGTGGTTTAAAAACTTAGAACCTCATGGTTTTCAAATCATGCTAGTTTAGTCTTAAGAAGGCATGTTTGGGCCTCATAGAAGCCTTAGAATGGGTTTGCCCAAAATGGGACCCAAAATAATTTTGTTCTCTAAACCATTTAAAACTAATTTTAAAAACCTAAAACTAATAATATTCTAAAATTTTACCTTTAACCTTGCTAGCAACCATTAATGGCTATGGTGGAGCTTAAAGCTCCTTGAGACCTTTTTGAAAATTGTGGGAGATGGAGACTTATCGAAACCTTTCTAAAAATATGGGTACCTATCTAATGAAACCATGTATACATGAATATAAATAGATTTTAAAATTAAATAATTTAAAAATAGATCAAAAGCTTGGAGACACCATTAATGGTAGTTGTCCAATGCTGAGGAAGAAGATGAAAGAGGACTATGGACAAGTCATCCTCAAACACCTCTCTCCATTCTAAAATTTTAATTTGTGATTTAATATTTTATTGGAATCATTTATTGACTTCCATAAGGATTTATAGGGATTCTTTACCTTTGAAGGTCTTCGATGGTTGAGGTTAAATTGATCTAATGATTGAAATGGAGTGATCCATTATCAAAGACCTTGTTTGGGATATTTTATACCCATTTGAGGTCACATGGTGACTATAAAATATTTATTTGAGCTCTTTTCATGACTTTGACCTAATTTAAAAATTGAGTTTGGTTTACAACTGAAGTATGAACTAACCCCAGTGATTGGCCAGATTTCTTTGGAGATGCTTTTGAGTACCATGAAGAGTTAGATAACATAGTTTAGGGCAATGGTTTTTTTAACCCACCTCACATTAATAGGCCTTAGGTTCATGGTTCCCATTAGGCTATCTTATAATGTTGTAGGGTTTTTTAGCCTATAGGCCATTAGAGCAAATGAGGATAGTATGGTTGCGTAACAACTATGTGACCAATTATGTTTTGATTCCATGTCATTTAGGCATGCAAGATTTTTTGGTTACATTGTGTGTCTCATTCCATGTTTTTGGCTAACCAATGGGAAATTCAATCATGTAGAATGTGCATTACATATTTCTAAAAAATGGTCTGCTTTTATATGTGTTCTTGAATTGATCTTTAAGCAATGATTACTATTAGCTCAACTCATTTTCCTAATTTATTCAATTCTCAAATATAACATATGGAATGTAAATTGAATTTAAAGTAAACTAGTTTCTTATCTTCATTATAGGTTTTTTGAGCTATTAATATGCCTAGTTATTTTTTTAATATCAAAATCATTACAAGTAATTCAATATTAAATATAATTCTCTTAGTTATTTAAAATTATAAAATATTCCTTCACAAGGGGGAAAATAATATATTTTGATATGCCTAGGTCAAAAGTATTATCATTAGTAGTGTTTAATGAAGTTTATTCGTAATATTAATTAAAAAAGGTACATGAGGATGCTAGAGTTTAATTAATTTCTAAGGTAATAATAATAATATAAAATTTTCCACTTTACCTAAGTGGTGGTGGGTCAAATCCCCACCATTGGATTGGGTATATTTCTACCACTACATCTAGGTTTTCCAAAAGCATCCAATATTAAAGTCAAATTTTCTTGTTTTCATTCATTTCTCCTCTTTATTTTTGTTACAGGTTTTGGAGGTGGGTTTGAAAATAGAGTTAAAAGGAAAAACACAAAGGATATTATAGTTCATACTCATTTGGGTATATACATATTATATATACAAAATTATTTATTATATAAGAATATAAAGATATCTTTTATTTAATTTTAATTTTAAACAAATTTAAAATATATAGACACACACATTTGTATGTATATACTCATAAATATATATGTGTATGTATAAATGTTTAAATATAAAAAACACCCATTTAATTTTAGCATTAGTGTGTGTGTGTGTGTGTGTGTGTGTGTGTGTGTGTGTGTGTGTGTGTGTGTACTATTTTATTTTTATTCAAAACAAAATACATTATGTCATGTGCAAGCCTAGACTGACCCTTAACCTAGATAAATCTTTAGTCATGGTAAAGGGTTGAAGAGATGGTGTTTTCATCCCCATCCCTACCTATATCCTCAAAGGGAAGTAGGGTGGGTTGGATGGATTGATCCCAACTTGACCCCTTACACCTTTCAATGGAATGGGGTTGGGGTCATCTCAACCGTTACCCTTTCCTCCCCATTAATCATTATTATTTTTAATATTATTATGATATTAATACCTTAAAATAAAAACAATGATTTCTTCTCTCTGTCTTTTTATATTTTTTATTATCATCTCAGACACATGATTTCATTTAAACTAATTTTATTTATTGATTTTTATTTTTTAATAAAATTACATACTTTTTATATTTATTTTATTTCATTCTTTTTTTTTTCTAATTTAAATATAAACAAACCATCATCATTATTATACATATATCTATATATGTGGAATTAAACTTTATTTTATTAATAAAACATACATATATAAACTATATTTTATTAATAAAACACACATATATAAAATATATTTGAAATGAATTTGTTTATTAAGAATATAATATGTATGTGTACTTCATGAGTCCTAAATTTATCATATGTCTTTTCATTTTAAATCTTATGCAATTTTATTTCATTCTCTTTCTATTTATATAAATTTGAGTGGTCTTATTTAATATGCCATGCATTGAAAATATTAAAGGAAAAAATCTCATTCATAAAAATGTTTTGTTTGGAGGATTTTCTTGAAATAAATAAATAAATAAATAAATAAATTGGACTATTCACATTTTTATTTAATTCTCTTCTCGCTTGTTTTTATATCCATATTTAAATGGAATGAATAAATGAAATTAAAGTAATTAAATTTAGTTTCTAAAATAGAACAAGATTATAAGTGTAATTTATATATATATATATGTATGTATGTATGTATGTATGTATGTATGTATGTATGTATATGTATATATATATATATATATATATATATATATATATATATATATATATATATATGTATATGTATGTATATATATGTATATGTATATGTATGTATATATATATATATATATATATATATATTAATATATATTAATTTTTTGAATCACATATATAATATTGTTCCATTTTAAAACTTAAATTTTATTCTTTTAATTTCATTTATTTATTCGATTTAAATATGGATATAAAATGATGGAGAAGAGAATTAAAATAAAATGTGAATAATCTAATTTATTTATTAATTTCAATAAAATCTTCCAAATGAAACATTACTAGAAATGTGATTTTTTTCTTTAATATTTTCATGGCATATGAAGGAAGACCACTCAATTTAGAGGGAGAGAGAAAGAGGGAGTGAGAGATATTCTCATTTCTATTTTCATTCAAAGAAAACATAGGGAGAGATATAAGGTGATGCTTAAGCAAGATTTTTTACTTATTAATACCCATTTATAACAAATCAAATGAGACAAATAGAAACAGTCAATTATTTCAACAAAAGGATACTTTATAACATTTTCAAAGAAGAGGATAACTATTTTAAAATTTCAAGAGAAGGTTTGGGAGAGATGCAATTTATCAATATACTTAATATTTCAACAAATAAAAGAGAAGAAATTTTAAGGGGTCTACTTCAATAACTTCTCATTCCAACCTAATTTCAAGCTTATTCTCTAATCACCTCCACTCCAAGCTCATTATTACACCTAAAATGAACAACCTAAAAATGGCCAAGGGTTGGATATAAAATGAAGTTATAATTTTTTCCCCTAAAATTTACATCAAATTCATTAAATAAAAATGGTACCACCTCTTATATGGGTCATTTATTGTCATACAAGGCCCACAATGTTCTTTAAAAGGCCTTTTAAGGCCATGTTGGTTTAATTTTAGAAGTAACCCACACTTTTACTAATCTTAAAAGGTTAAAAAAAGAATTATTACAAAACCATCCCTCTTTTACACTTATCATCAAATTATGTTACAATTCCCCTTGTACACTCCAAAAGTTCACAACTTCCTACTCTAGGCTGGGGTCTATGCATTATCTTCCCTAGCTTTCCTAGAGTGGCTATGAACGAATTGTTCAATTAATAAAATTATATGTTCCCAAACAATTTAATTTGATTTTAAATCTATAAATTTTAGTAAATAGAAATTTATAAGTATTTGTCATCGTATGAAGGCTTCAAATAAATGAGGGAAAGAAAATTATAATTTCTACACACCCTAAGGGTCAGCACACATGATGAGCACCAAAAAATAAAGGGAAATGTGGCTCAAAATAAGAAGTATTGAATTATCCCCCTTTTTATAAAGCATCGTCTTCAATGTGCCAACCAACACTATGAGTCAAAAATAAAAGTACTTATAAGGATACACTAAGTTATAATTAATACAACTCAAGTTGACATAAGTGACACAACATCAAGTATTTATTATAATTTTGAGAAATGGAAAGAAACATAACTAAATTAGAGCTCTAATTAGTTTGAAGTAATTTAAAACTTAAATTATTCATAAAGTTTTCATACAAGGTTTCACATGTCATAAACAATTTTCATTTTAAGTGTTTTAAACAAGGTTAAAAATTTCTCAAATAAGGACATTATTTTTTTCATTTTAAGGTATTTGGATTAACTTATAGTTTAAAATTTAATATTTATCCCTTAGGTTTTAAATCAAGCAGTTGGTATTCATTTTCTCAAGTAGCTCCTAAAACCATATTTCCATTTGAAATATGCCACAAACCAATTGAAACCCAAAAAACTACTGATGCCAAATAATATTTATAAGTAGCATGTGTAGCATAGGTATAATTTTTATACAAGATCATACTAAAAAAATTGAGCACCATCCCATGGTGAGAGTGCATTATGAAAAAATCAAGTTCTATTTAAATAATGAAATATCATTTGTTGAAATAGAAGAATAATCAATGTCACTTTAGAAAAAATATCCTTAGACCTCCCAATAAATAATATAATATTAATAAATTCATTATCAATATCATATAATTTTTTTGAAATAATAGAACAAATTGAAATAATATTACCTTGACAAAGAATCAAGCTACAAGAGTAAGATGAGATTTGATAAATGAGGAAACCATCAAATAGATAAAAATCCCACCATATTATTATAAGTCTTAAAAACAATTCAAATCCAAGTACATAGTAATTAGAATTCAATATAAAGATAGAAGAATGGACTTAATCTAAAAGATCATCTCAATAATGTAAGAGAAAGATTGTGCATGGAAGAGAGGAGGACATGACTCTCTACATAGAGCAAGAGGGAGGATGAGGGAGTTATAAGAATACCAACATGAATTTATAAGGTCTCTTTGATTTATTTCATGTGTCCTATTCCCAAATAAAGTGGGAGAAGTGTGTGACATGTGGGGGGATGATTTACTTGTGTAAGTAACTCTTAAATCTTATAATTAGATAGAAGAGATGAGAGACACCTCATAAATATAGGATAAAGTGCATTTATAAATATAATAAATACATAACTAATAATAGAATTAGGATAATCCTAAAGGACTAAAGGATATAAAATGAATTTAAATAATCATAATTTTAAACATTTCACTTTAAGTTTAATCTGGGGTTATAAAAGTAGAGGAAACCTTTTACAAATAACGAAGGGAATTGAAATTACATAATACTTCCCCTTAATAGAAACTTCATTCAAGAGAAAATATAATAGTTTGAAAAATAAATGAGAAGATAAAGTGCCACCAAAAGTCACAAAAATAAAGGTGTGATCATCAATAATCTTTAAGAAACCTCTTTAGACAAGATAATAAATTTGTAATGGAACAAATACCAACAAAAAGGAGAAATTATCCACTAAACTTGGTAAAATTCAAAAATATTTAGAACAATTTTTTTTGAGTTAAATTCAAAACAAATGATATTTTAATTAAAAAAAAAATAAGCCTTTGATATATGTGTAAAATTTTCAAGAATTTTTTTTCTTTTCCTTTGTAACCTTTTGAGAACAAGAGTAATTTAATACATCTTTCAAGTTTTTCATAGTAAATTGAGTCCCTTTTTTTTAAGACTTATATGAATTTGGATTTTTTATTATATATCATTCATATTTAATGCTTTTAAATTAAGCTCTAAACTTGGAATTTTTTAATGATTTAAAACAAAAACAAATAAAACATCCATTTTTTTTAAATAAAATAAAACAAAACAAGTTTGTCTTTTAAGACTTATATGCAATTAGCTTTTTTTTAATTAAAGACTAATGATATCAAAATTTTGTAAATGATTTAAATCCAAAAAAATATTTATTAAATTTAAATTTACGTTTGTTTTTCAAGCATGTTTATTGGTGTGGACTTACATTTATAATTGATTAAATTATTTAAGTTTTTTTAATTTAAATTTTATACCATTTTGGTTTGTGTAACTTCAATTTTTTTTTGCTTTTTTTCAAAAAAAATTTGGAGTTTTGGATGTGAAATTTATACAAATATTTATTGGGTGATTTTGAGACTTTAGTTCAACATTGTTTATGTTTTGATCTAAATTCATTAATCTTTGAAAAAATTATTGCTTGCATGCTACATAGATTTTAAATTAGATATTTTTAAAGATTTTAAGAAGTGTATATAATTTATTTATTTTAAAAATGATGAGATAAATACTCTTAAGTAATAAATTACATGTTAAAATGAGACTTTAAATGCTTTATAAACCTCTTTTATTTATAAAATGACAACTATGCAAACTTATAATAATGCTCTAAATAAAACTTTTATGTCTTTTACACATGTTGCTTCTCATGACGGTCTTAAATGTGTTTCTAATCAAAATTATGTGAACACTCATTTTACCAACCCTATGTTTAAAATCATGAAAATTATGGGTTACTCAAGTGGTGGGCTTGAAAAGTGTGAAAATAGTATTCTTGAAGCTCTTTTGCCTAAACCTAATGTAAATTATAAAGGTATTAGTTTTAATGCTTCTAATGTTTCTACTGTGAATTTTAAATCTTATTGTCCTCCTCACCGAAGGATTTATAATGTAACTTATTTCTATTATACTACTTGTAATGTTCATGCTTTACTTTAAAATGATAAAACTTGTGAGCATTATGGAAAACATGGGCATCGTATCTCTAAATTTTAGAAATTACATCCATGTAATATCTTATGGTAAATCTACTCATGACACTTTAAATTATTGGAAAATGACTAAAAAACCTAATTTTAAGGTTAAAATTATTCTTATACATAAATATAATGATTCTTCAAGAGACTTTGATGTGTCTTCATGTGACATTTATTTTATTGCTTCATGTCA
The DNA here is from genome assembly GCA_037957365.1 of Torreya grandis. Lineage (NCBI taxonomy): Eukaryota > Viridiplantae > Streptophyta > Pinopsida > Cupressales > Taxaceae > Torreya > Torreya grandis. The sequence goes on along the minus strand of JARHVA010001852.1, from coordinate 953,503 downwards.
AATATCTTTTGCAAGTGAAACATCTTATTTATCTTCCTTTTGATAAAATCATTTTTTATTCATTCCATGCTTTTTATTGCAAGTGAAATATGATTTTATTGGAGATCTATATTTTGAGTAAGTTATTTTTTGTGAAGGATTTTACTCTTCGTGATTTAAATTGTCTTTTTATCCATTTTATTTGTTGTACATCTAATTTTATTATATTATGTATGTAGATCATATTTTTATGGCATATTGGTTACTTAACTTGAACAATTGGTGTTAGCTTGCTAATTTTTTTAGCGTTTAGCAAATTATTTCTCCATTTTGTTGGTCTTTGCTTCTTTACAGATTGACCATCTTATCCAAAGAAGCTTTTTGGAGATTATTTATTATCACACCTTGATCTTTGTAACTTTTAGCAACACCTTCTCTTCTTATTTCTTTCTCAACTTATTAGATTTCTTATTAAATAAATTTTCTATTAAGGGCAAGTATTATGTAATTTAAACTCCTTTCTTTCTTTGTAAAAGGTTTTCTATAATTTTAAAACCCTAAATTAAGCTTAAGGGGGTGGTTCTTGGAGTTTATTCTTATTTTAGTTCACTTCAGGTCCTTTAATCTTTTATTTCAAAGACCATATTAACATGTTGAAAGAATAAATAAAATTGAAGTAATATTACCTTGAAAAAAAATCAAGCCACAAGGTTGAGATGAGATTCGACAAGTGGGAAAAATATCAAATGGATAAAAACTCCATAATATTATTATAAGCCTTGAAAACAACTCAAATCCAAGTAAATAGAAAGTAGAATCCAAGAGAGAGAGAGATAAGAAATTACAAAATATAAAAGAGAATTGTAAGAATGCAAGAATAAGATTTTTCATGGAAGAGAGGAGGAGAGGGATATTTAATTAGAGCAAGAAGAAGGATGAGGGAGTTATAATAATCCCATCATGACCTTACAAGCCTTCTTAGTGTGTGGCACATATCTTATTCTCAAAGAGAGTCAGGGTAAGTGTATGACATATAAGGGGAATACTTGTGAAAGTAACTCCTAAATCCTAAAATTGGACAAGAGAGGTGAAGGACACCTCATAAATTTAGGATGAAGTAAATTTATAAAAAATAAATACACACCTAAAAAGAGAATGAAATATTATAATTAAATTAAAAGCAACTCAATAATCATAAAATAAATTATTTAACAAACTTTAAATCAAAGGGAAGTAAAAAAATGTTAGTTTCAAAATCAAATTAAATTTATAAACAAAATTAAATTAAAAATAACACTTTCACCAAAAATTCACATTACAAAACTATGTGGCTAAAGAAGCCACCTAAGGGGAGAAGGAAAAATATAAGCCTTGATTACCAAAAAATGATGCAAGTGCTTAAGAAATAAGGTACAATTACACACAAATATGGACTATTACCAAGGTTAAGGAAACATATATTTATCTCAAGATACATTTGTTTACATTGGTTAATGATAATGTTTACAAGCACATCATAGTACGATAACATAATTTCACTAGTAATACATAGGTATCAAAGTAGCCTCATTGATCACAAATGATGTAAATATGTCATCTTATATAATAGTGATACTAAAACATCTATCAATATTATTTTTTAAAGAAGATTAATAATTTATCATTATGCACAAAAAACCCTAGTGCCTTAATATTATCCCATGAAAATATACATGTTTTATACATGATTCTTAACTACTATGAAAATAATGAAACAAAGCTAACTTCCCTCATAAATAATATATCTATATGGAAAATTTATCATGAACTAATTTTTACCAAACTAAAACTACTCATGTTTTATGTCTATTTTATAAGGTAATCAAACCAATCATACTAATTCCCCTAGAGTTTCCAGTGTTGAACTTGTGCTATGATATGAAATTTTCATTCCCAAATTTTTAATCCCAAAATACAAGTGTGGTAATTTTTTTACACTTAAATGAATGATTTTTAGTTGCTTAAATGTGGTTTCTTAACTTCAAATATTTCTATTAGTTTAAATGTTGTTTTCAATCTCTCAACAATACAAAGGAGTATGACACAATATTTTTCAAATGGTTTACTTAATTACTAATGTTTTCAAGATCCATATCAGGACTTCATAAGATAATGGAATAAAATCATATATGATCAAGCATAAGGTTCACAATTGGTTTCCAAGGGTTATCATACTATAAGAGTATCCACTAATATAATTTAATATCTAAAATAAGTGAGAGAGATAATTATAATGTCATAAAAGAAGGTTTAATTAAATTTTATTCTCTTGAATGTTTTTAGTTCAAGAAGACACTCAAACATACTGATTGATTTAACTCACATAAGAGAAAACAAGAGTGAACCATAAAAACTATAACTTCATAATAGAGTCATTACTCTAAGGCTCACCAAGGGAGAGCCCCTACTGAAACTACACAATCTCTACTCCCTAGGCACATAAAACAAGGACAATTTTAATATAAAATTCATATTGAAGCAACAAACATCAAAGAAAAATATAATTAATATAAAGGGATTAAAAATAATCAAACATATATTAATATCAACTTTTATTATTATAATACAAGCTTTATTCGATAACCACATGGAATACTAACTCGAAAAACCCCTAACCAAACCTAGGACCTAGACCTAATGCCCCCATAGCTTTGGTAACCCACATATCCACTCCTTGGAATCAGGGTCTAATGTATTTATCCATGAAATTGTGATGGATCTCATCCATAAGACTCTATCACCAAAATGGGTTGGTACTCTAAGATAACAAATTAAAAAAACTTGTGTATCTCAAATGAGATTTTAAAGCGCTACACATTAGTTAAAGATGAAATGACACACTCAAATGTCACTTATCACAATCACCTTAACAAATTAAGCTATATGTGATTACCAAATATATGTCATGCAAGAACATAGGCGAGGTTCAAAATTATTGATAAATAGACCCATATTACTTTGATCCAACAAGATAGAAGGCTCAATAACTATGTGTTTTACTTCTTAGAATAGTTGCACTTCTATTGAGTTTTTTCTAAGATAGAAGAACACAATGATCACTCACTATAGGTATAACGAGGGTAACTACCCAAAAAATAACTATAGTCACAATGGATATCTTGTTAAAACATTTAATCCTAAGTGGGATTATTATCCCTTAGACTTGGTAAAGTTATTAAATAATAATAATATATTACTTATTAACATGAGGTGGAAACCTCATGAAAACAAATAATAAACTTATAATTATTTAATGAATTACCAAACTCTAAATTGAATAATTTTATTAGGATGGATGGACCTATTATTCTTACAATGGTCACCTCCCTTGATATTTCACTATAAATAAAATTTTACCCTATTGTAAACAACACATTCGAATATGAAACTTTTATCATATTTAAATGCATTTTACGAAGAACCATGTAAAGAAGTGAGAAGAAATAGTGTGTATTAGGGTTATTTAATTTCTCATATTAATGAATATCAGATTGGTGGGTTCTTTACCTTTAAAAGTTTTTCCATGGTAAATACCTATGTATTGGTTCATTGATAAGTGTTCAATATTATATGGTTTTCCATCATCTAATCATCTAGATCTTTTATGTATATACTTTACATTATTTTACATGGTAGAAGAGCCATATAATGGGTGAATGATTGGTATCCTATGTTTATATGAATTTTGATCATATTTTGGGTTATCTCATGACTTATGGAGGAGGTATATGGACTTAGGAGTGATATATTTAATTCAACATTCATTTTTTTGGATCTAAAAGACTGGAGGACAAATTTTTTCATCCCAACTCTTCTTTATAACATTATTTATCCCTATCAAATTAAATAGAATATTTTTAAAATATAATTACAACCAATGATAGGGGGAGGGGGTGAATCTATGTCCTAAAACAATCCTTTCTTTCCACTTAACATGATTAACCTTTCAAACCAATATAGTGATCAAGCAATGTATAGAGAAGCAATCACATAAACATGAAGCAAGATATCAACACAAGAAAATAATAGATATGTGGGAAAACCTCATGAGGGATAAAAAAAAATTACACACCAATTTAAATATAGTATTATAAATAATTAATCAAAATTTAGTGAGGCACCAACCCCATAAGGTCACCAATCCCTCACTAGTCAAGAACGAACTCAACTAGTCCTTTAGAAAGCTCCAACATTCAAGGAGGAAACAATCCCATAAGTGACTCAAAACCAAATAAAAAACTTCAATAAAACTTATAAAATATTTAATATCATATTTCACTCCTTGAAAAATCACCAACTTAGACAAAATCAACTTGATCACCTCAAGACACCTTATTTCTTAACCAATAAATGGTGACCTTTTCTTCAGCTCTCTATCTCATCTATCTAGATTAAACTCACTATCATACATCAGGAAAACATATTTTATGAATATTAATATAAAATAAACTCATTAAAATATTCTCAACCTTCTACCCGTCTCAAAACAACCTCTAGGCTTCTTCGCTCAAGTATGCCTCTTACTAGGCTTATCAGGTTAATTAACCTTGTCAACCATATGTAAAAGATATTTTATATGTTAATAATAGTTTTTATAAACTATTATGATGGTCATAAATACCTATTTATACTCCTCAAGTTTATCTTTTATTTTCTTTCACTCTCATACACCTTGCTTGCACAAATAGGCCTATTATGCCTTGTACTTATACCAATCACTAGGTCACTCACACTCTTGGTCAGCCAAGACATTAATCCATTAGGTTAAAAACCATTTTTTTTTAATTAAACTTTAAAAACAATAATAATATCACCATTGTGTCAGCAAAACTCACTTAGAGCACCTTCTCTTCTTAGGCCTACTTAAAGACCTAATGCATTAGGTCTATCTCAAGTAACATGTTACACTTAGCCTTCTTGAAAATTATTGAGTATCCAAAAAAAATTAAACACTTAAAACATAAATAAAATATAACCTTGATAACATACATATAATTACACAACACCATTTATCTTATTTGACTCCTTAAACCATGCCATTATGCCTATTCACAAATAACCCTTCTCACTGCCAAAAAGTTTGTCTTGAGAATATGAAGCATACACTCAAATTTTACACATAAACCAATTAAAAAATAACATGGATATAACATAAATTATCTAATTTTAATCATAATGCAATTTATAATTCACCAAATTTGGAAAATTACCTCAAACTATCCACTTTCATATGCTTACTCAGAACTGGAGACAAGCCTCAAGAACCCAGTCAAGAACCTTTGACTTTTCACACATTTATAGGAGTTTTTGATGAATAAAAATACATTAAAATCAAAATATGAGACATTTATAACAATTTAATGTGAAATATATCCTAAAAATCTATCCAAATCACTCAAAACTCATCTCTTCTAGATGACTACTCATAATTGTCTGAATGCTCCAAAATGAAGCCATGAAGAATATTATCTTTAGATCATGTAAGAAAAATTTAAAGAAATATAATTAAAATTAATAGTTAATTTGTGACATATATAACATATTTTAATATAAATATCATAATTTATAGTTTTAACTATTGATCTTGTAGTCCAATTTGTTAAGCTTCTCTTTCACAGTTCTTACATATCCAGACAAGCCATTTTGGATTCCATATTAAAACTCCTTAAAATAAATTTAAAAATTATCAAAATAATGTATAGGTAATATAAATAAATAAAAAAATCAAAATGTGCACTATATACATCAAATCATGATATAAAATTTTAAACTCATCACTTTATCTTGCATACTCAGAATTGCCATTCTACCTTAATAACTAGTCATGATGACCTTGCATTCCAACCTTTGTGTAGACACATTTAAGAAATATTGATACATGTGTGTGATATTATGAGAACTTTATATAAATATAATATAAAAAAACATCATGGTATTATTTAAATAATTCAACTTATAGATCCATTACAAAACTTTACTACACATAGTCTTAACTCACTCAGATAGGTCATTTTGGCTTAAGCAATTTCACCATCAATAATAATCATAAAGATGTACAAAAAATATTTAAATTTAATAAAATTCCAAAAAAAATCTTACATTCATTTATAAAAATTAATCCTTCATTAGAATTTGATAGGAACCTTCAACTCATCTTTGTCTGAATTTGCACTAAACTACTTCACTAGCCTTGATAGTGACTGGCCATCTTAAAACATAAAATTCACACACCTAAATCACTATATAAACTTATAAAAATAAATTTTTATAAAATACAATTCAAAATATTAAAAATCTATTCATTGTGCAATTTTGACTTGGTCAACCCTACCTATTATATCAAATTTCCAAGAAATAAGGGATTTATTATAGCTTCCAATCACTCTCCTGAATACTAAATTCCAACTTTGAGGTTATTTTAAGATTCATATACATAATAAAATCATAAAAATATCCTTACCAATCCATTATGGGCACTCAAAAACAAAATCTTCACCATTGGGTCACTATAAGGGTTTTAGACAAGTTTCCATTCTTAACATTTGTTCATAAAAATCTACCCTTGAAGCTAACTCCTAATGTTTGGAAAATTTTTTAGGACCCTTTTAAATCTCTAAATAATATACAATCTTCCCATTCAACATTTATACATGCCAACAAGCATCAAAAGTTCATTCTCAGGTCTGTAACTCTTCATTCTAGCACATGAGAGACCTAAAGATCCATTTTCCATGCTTTCTTATCTAAATAAAGACCTAAAAGTTCACCAACATACTTGAAACATAATTTAAAACCTTAATCCATTCTCACATGAGCTTAAAATCCTCTAAACCTGATCATGATACCTCATTCTACCACCTAGGGTCTTAAGACTATGTTTATAAGAAGACTACTAAAGAAGAGCATACCTCTTTCACTCACTCTAAGAGTCATGTGATTGACTCAAAACCTTTCTCACATGATCTAAGAATTCATTGGGTAATTTAAAGCTCATGCACATCCATATCACCACCATCATGCCTCTACAAGCCATACCCATGATGAAGAACTAGTCCATCTCATAACCCTACTAGGAAACATACCACTTTGAGATCTTTAAGACACATTTTGTAGCTCACTAATAAATTAAAGACATCTGAGATAGGATACGAAAAATCTCCCATCATTCTCCTTTGAATAAGTCTTCTTAGACCATATAGGTCACTACCCAAGACTAAACTAGCCTTCTTGAACACACTAGACCTCACACTTCCTTTGACATTAATGAACTTAGGCATATGACATCAAAAACAAATATCACCTTAATAATCCTTCTTAAAATCAATGATAAATTTAAACAATATCCCCCTTTATAATTTATGTCAAACCATATTGATGGCAAACCACAAATGAACTAATCCTTCTCAAACTACATAGTTTCATCAAGAAATTTTCTCCCATAGGAACTTTGATGATCAAGAACTTTCTCCCACTTTGACATTAATGACAAAGGGTCATATAAACTCTCAAAATGTCATCCAAACATAGTCCATTTATCCTTGGACATGACCATTCACAAAACTAGCAAGTTCCCCCTTTGTCCATACATACTTTTCTTCAATCTTCTCAATCCATCATGGCTTAGATCACTTCATAGCATCTTCATGGAAACACATGGTCAAATAGGTATTGTTAAGAACAACATATAACTTTTATTATCCTTAGCCTCCAAACGTCTTCATGTCATTCAAAATATGAAAATAAATCCTTTTATGACCTTATGAGGTCATCTTGACATCAAAATAACATTTCAATTCATGACATAACCTCTAAAGAAATACTACCTCAATATTCTTCAAGATTACTAGAAACTTGTCATCCTAGAGGAATGATCCCCTTTAAAACTTTATTGCTCACCTTCATGGAAAAATAAACTTATAATCTCTCTTATAACCAACTCTAGACCATGTATCACATGATTAACACTTTCTACCTTCAAAGGCATTGGTCTTCTAGACCAATCTTCGACTTTCACACCACTTATTCTATATTTGCTACTTAGACATCATCTTGCACTCAAATAAGCATGATAAATACTATAAGAAACATTGAAACAAAACCATATAATAATTCATTGATATCTATAGGTCAAATAAGATCCATTTACATTATTAACATTCACATTAAGGTTTATAGACACAAGCAGCCTTGAAACCCTCATACCCCTATTCATCATGTCTTTGAGCTAGTTCTTCATAGATATGATTAATTTGATCATTAAAAATCACTAACAAGAGATTTGAGACCTTAAGAACACATAAAAGTACTTTTATCATCCATCTAAAGTGACTAAAATCTCCACACCTCTCATCAAGTCACTTTATGTCTACCAAAAACTTAGACCTTAAGCACATTCCTCTTTCATTGAGATTTTATTGTACAAAGGCATACTTTCAAAACTTCTTCAGTGCATCAAACAAGATTAAAATGAGGTAACAACATCATCCAACACTTATAAAACCAATTCAAGACCAATAGAGAGGTTCTAAATCCACTTTAGTCATCCCATGTTCTCTAAATAAAAACATAGTCAACAAACTCTAAATTTGACCCACAATAAATACACCTGTACAAACATCCAAGTCTCCAAATCACTTTGAAGGTAATCTACAGGAAGTATACTTCACCTTTTTTTTTACACCAATAAGTTTTGACCTCTTTCATGGATTATATAGGCAAAAGAATGCTCTCGAGTTCAAAAAACTCATGCAAGATTTAAAACCCAATGATTATATTTTTGAATTCCCAATAACTATTTCTTAAAGCATAAATTTGACTTCCTATGGCATGTCATTACACATAGGACCAAATTTGGAAGCTCATAACTTGAGTTAGAGAATACATCAAAATACCAAACTTGCAGGGAAGGATCTTGGCACTATAGAAAACACCTTCATGAAACCCTTTGACAAGAGTTGAATTTTTAGGTACATGTAATAGATGCACAAGCAAACTAGTATCTTCATATATTAAAGATGCTCAATGATACTCTATTTATCTTAAGCTAGAATCATACTTTTTCTCTCTCTAAAGGATCATGAGAACACTAGAACCTCAAAAATGCATATAGGGAGCCTTCATAACATCCTCTATCACCTCAATGAACTAAAAACACTCTTTGCACTTAACCATAACAAAATAATCTTATTGAATCTTTGAAGCATCTCATACATGCTCCCCATATCACCATGCACACCTTAGTTTACTTGAATTTAATAAAATTGACCAATATATTGAACCATCATCCATACTGAGATAGACCTTATAGACCACCTTGGAAATCCTCTTATGACGATACTTTCAAACATATTCACTACTTCAACATATCTTCCCATTATCTCATTATGTAGTACTCTATGCAAATGTCAATCATGACCTAGATCATGAAAAAAACTAGAATTATTAGTTGTTTTCAAATTATCTCTTTCTATATTGACACTGATGTAACCACCTTCTTGTCATGAAATATTTGCCTAGACTCAATAAACATCCACCAAGATTTCTTCTTCCATAAGATGATAAACATACTGATCTTGCAACTCACCTTCACAAGCATAGACATATTATGCTTCTAAGATCACCTTAAAGCTATCAAACCTTATTAAAAAGACATACTATGATACTAATTATTGGAATCAAAACCACTAAGAGGTAGGGTGAATCAGTGTCCTAAAACAATCCTTTCTTTTCACTTAACATGATTAACCTTTCAAACCAATATAGTGATCAAGAAATGCATAGAGAATAAATCACATAAAAATGAAGTGAGATATCAACACATGAACATAATATATATGTGGAAAACCCTAATGGGGGATAAAACCCACTGATGCACCACTTGGACTATAATATTATAAGCAATGAGTCAACATTTAGTGAGGCACCAACCCCATAAGGAGCACCAACCCCTCACTACTCAAGCACCAACTCAACTGGTCCTTTAGAAAGCTCCAAATTATAAGGAGGAACCAACCCCATAAGTGACTCATCACTAACTCAGACACTTCAAGAACACTTTTTCAATGTTTCATGATAACTCTCTCTCCTTCTTGATAAATCATCGACTCAGCTAAGATAAACTTGATCACCTCAAGACACCTTGTTACTCAACAAATAAATGATGACCTCTTCTTAAGCTCTCTATATTATCTATATAGGTTAAAATAAATTTAATACATCAGAAACACATATCTAGTGAATCTCAACATACAATTAACTCATTCAACTCTTCTCAACCTTCTAACCCTCTCAAAATAACCTCTAGGCTTCTTCACTCAAACATGCCTCTTACTAGGATTATTAGGTTAAATAACCTTATCAACCACATGAAAAATATATATTATATATTCATCATAGTTATTTTCCCATCCTTTTATTTTTATTAATACATCCTTATTCTCCTTAGTGTTCTATTTTATTTGCTTGCACTCTCATACACCTTGCTTACACAAGTAGGCCTATTATGCCTTGTACTTATACCAATCACTAGGTCACTCACAATCTTGATCAGAAAAAACATCAATAAATTATATTTAGACCAAAAATATGTTTAAAGACATGTTACACACAATAATAGGATCACCATTAGGTCATCCAAACTCACTTAGACCACCTTTTCTTCTTAGGCCTACTTATAGACCTAATGCATTAGGTCTATCTCATGCAACACATTACACTTAGACTTATTTAAAATTATTGATCATATACACATGAATTAAAAACTTAAAACATACCTAAAATATACATATTATAACATTCATATATTTCCCCAACACCATTTATCTTATTTGACTCCTTCAATCATGATATTAGGCTTATTCACAAATAACCCTTCTCACTACCAGAAAGTCTGTCTTAAGAATATGAAGAATACACTCAAATTTTTCACATAAATAAATAAAAAATAAAATTTATGTTAAATACATGAACTTATGGTCATCATTATTTCTATTATACTTCACCAAATAGGGAAAAATACCTAAAACTATCCACTTCCATATGCTTACTCAGAATTGTAGATAAGCCTCAAGAACCCAAACAAGAACCTTTGACTTTTCACACTTTCATAGGAGTTTCACATGAATAAAAATACATTAAAATAAACATATGAGACATATATAAAAAATTTAAATTAAATATATCCTTAAACTCTATCCAAATGACTCCAAACACATCTCTTCTAGATGACTACTCATAACTATCTGAATGCTCCAAAACATAGTCATGAAGAATATTGTCTTTATCTCCTATAAGGACAATTTAAAGACATATAATGAAAATTATTAGTTAATTTGTGACATATATAAAATATTAAAATATAAATATCACAATTTATAGTGTTAACTATTTGTCTTACAAACCAATTTGTTAAGCTTCTCTTTCATAGTTCTTACAGAACCAAACAAGCCATTTTGGCTTCCATATTACAACTCCTTAAAATGAATTTAGACCTTATATAAATATTTTATAAGTAATATAAATATTAAAAAACATAAATATGTTCACTATATACATAAAACCATGATATAACATCTCAAACTCATCATTTCATCTTGCATACTCAGAACTGCCATTCTACCTTGAGAACCAGTCATGATGACCTTGTATTCCAACCCCTATGTAGACACATTTAGGAAATATTTATACATGTTTTTTTTAATAATATTATACCTATATATCACTATTAAATACAAAAATCATGGCTTTATTTTAATAATTCAACTTACAGACCCATTACAAAACCTTAGTACACATAGTCTTAACTCACTGAGATAGGGCATTTTGGCTTAAGAAAATTCACCATAAATAATAATAAAAAAGATAAAACATAATTATATGTAATAAAATTCACAAAACACTCATTCATGAATTTATAAGCATTAATCCTTCATGATAATTTGACAAGAACCTTCAACTCATCTTTGCCTATATTTGCACTAAGTTGCTTCACTAGGCATGCTAACAACTTGCCATATTGAAACATAAAATTTACACATTTAAAGCACTAAATAAACTCAAAAACCTAAATTATCATAAAATATAACTCAAAATATTCAAACTTAATTCATTGTGAAACTTTAACTTGGTCAACCCTGCCTATTATATCAAATTTCCAAGAAAAAATGGATTTCTTATAGCTTCCAATCACTCTCCTAAACACTTAGTGCCACCTAGAGGAACCTATAAGAGTAATATACATTATATAATCATAAAAATATCCTTAAAAATCCATTTTTGGCACTCAAAAACAAAATCTTCACCATTAGGTCACTATAAGTGTTTTAGAAGGGTTTAAGACTAGTTTCCATTCTTAACATTTGTACATAAAAATTTACAATTAAAACCAAATCCTAATGCTTGGAAATTTTTTTTAAGACTCTTTTAAATATCTCCCTAAGATTTTATATTCTCATGCAATATTAACATGTTCCAACAAGCATCAAATGTTCCTTCTTGTGTCTGCAACTCTTCATTCTAGCACATGAGAGACCTAAAGATCCATTTTCCATGCTTTCTTATTCAACTCAAGACCTAAAACTTAACAATATTACTTAAAAAATCATGTAAAAACTTAATATATGATCACATGAGCTCACACACCTTTAAAAATGATCATGATACCTCATTTTTCCACCTAGGGTATTGAGAATAGGTCCATAAGAAGACCACTAAAGAAGAACATACCTCTTTAACTCATTCTAAGAGTCATGTGACTGGCTCAACACCTTTCTCACATGATCTAACATTGAATTACAAAATTTAAAGATCATACACATCCATATCACCACCATCATGCCTCTACAATCCATACCCATGCTTAAGAACTAGTCCATCTCACAACCCTACTAGGCACCATACCACTTTGAGATCTTCAAGACACCTTTTGTAGCTCACTACTCACTTCCAGACATATAAAATAGGATACAAAACATCTCCAATCATTCTCCTTTGACCAAGTCTCCTTAGACCATATAGGTCACTACTAAAGATTGAACTAGCCTTCTTGAACACATAAGACCTCACACTTCCTTTGACATCAATGACCTCAAGCATATGGCATTAAACAAAACTCTCACCTTATTGATCCTTCTTGATATCAATGACAAATTTCAACATTGTCAAGCATGGAAATCAACCTAAAACACCATTATTGATTTATATGAATTTTTAAATGAAGATTTGAGCTATAAATTATTTACAAAGGCCTTGGATCAAGTCTATGGTGTTTAATCATCAATTATTCAATTGTTTTGTCTAAAAAAATCATAGACCAAACCTCCCAAGGAATTAAAAGCTTCTCCTAAAATATTCCTGTCACATGGGCATCATAATCAGCTTGGGAAAGATCAAGATATTGATTTTTTGGTCAAAATTCAATTTTAAAAATTCCTTCATCATTTAAGTAATATAGTTTTTTGTATTTATTTAATAAATACTAGTATTAAATTTCATTAATTTCCACATAGAGTGTGGCCCCCACATTTACAAAATTTTAATCCAAAATTAAAAAATATAAAAGTGTTTTGTACAAATTCAAAATTACATGCACCACATATATGAAATTATTTATTATTTTATTAAAAAAATTAAAAATATGGTTCATAAATCAATTAGTGTCTATAAATTCTCAAGAAAGCTTGTAGAAGGTTGGTGGTTGTAATTTTGTTTGAACTTATAATTTGGTAGGTCTAGTCTTCAAAACCCCCAAAATGTACTTTTTTAATTTGGTCAAATTTAGTTTAATTTGACCTTATTTTTTTAGGTGTACTACCAAGTTTCACGTATTCAAAACTCTAGTTGACCTTGTTTTGACATTCAACCTAGTGAATGTTTTGTTGAGCATAGTCATGTAACTAGTTGATCCCTAAGTTTTGACACCTTATGGACACATATACATGGTCCATTTTGTATTTTTAGGCCTCATTTTATTATTTTTTATAAATTTTTAATAATAATATCTAGGTGGTTGTTTTGAGTGTGACTCTTTCAACACCTAGTTTAGTATAACTATAGTTTAAATTTTATATATTTTTTGGCATCTAATTGGGAACATAATTATAGTTGTACTTGTGATTTACTTCATTTTATTAAAATAGTATAAAAAATAATGAAAAAAGGTTATTTTTTAATAATTGTTCTTACATTAGTATTTTTTGTGACATTTACAACACCCTATTTTGCCACAATCTTTCACAATTTTCTTACTTTGTCTAGCTCTAATTTGAATAATTTTATGTGTTTACACTTACAATATATTTTTAATATCAAATAAAATTAATTTACATTAAAAAAGGTTCATTTTAAGCATTTTTTTACTATCATTCTGAAAGGGAAGCTATGGCTTCATCTAACTTTGTACTAGATAAATCATAAATGCTTAATGGATATAATTATAACATATAGAAAATTCACATTAAAGCATAATTTATGGCCCAAAAGTTATGGAATATTGTCATTGGGATAGAAAAATACCCATTAAGATGATTTTTTACCCCTAAACTTTCAAATAAATTCAAACATAAATTACAAGAAGACATGTCAATTATCTTACATAGTGTTAAGGATGAATTCTTACTCCACATTAATAATCAGGATTCTCCTAGTGATGCTTGAAAACTCTTTGAGTCTATGCACGAGGGTACTCTTCTATCAAAGATTATTAAATTAATTCTTGAATTGTTTACTACACTTATAAAAGGTGATGAAAATGTTTTAGATTAAGGTGAAAACAGGTTTTGAAGGGACCCCGAAACCCTACACAAGGGGAAAGATAAACCTTAAAGCACAACCAGGTTAACAAAAGAACTTGTTTACAAAACAGAACCAAAACCAGGTTTTACATGGACCTGTAACCAACAAATATGACAATAAAAAATAGCTGTCAAACACTAAACTGAAAGTTAACCAACTGGAACAGCTTGCTGAACAACCTTCCAGTCCAGTAACCAGTAAACCCAACTAGTTGACTGCCTCCGAAAAAAACTAATCAGCAAAAGGGACCTTAAGATGAATCTTTTAAGTTTAGATTTTTTTTTACATGACCAAAGATTCATATCAAGAGGAGGGACCGAAGGCTTAGACTTCTTTCTCCTTACTGCTGTCCATCCGTCCTCCACCTTGGCTGCCTCAGCAACCCATGCCTCAGAAGACAATTATCTTTGGGTTCCAGAGGGCATAAACTCCTTATGAGAATTAAACACAGTCTGGATCTTTGAGAGATCCTCCAGAATAGGGGATGATACTACCACCTCCTCCTCTGGCTCAATAGAATCACTAACCACATCCTCCACAGGGGCTTCATTAGAATGTTTCACCAATGATTCCTCTTCATCTTCTAGTTTAGATTACGAACTTTCCTCGTTCTCAGTCTCGGATTCTGAAGTTGCTTCTAGAGGTTGTTTGTCAATATTATCTTCAGAGGAACCCTTAGGCCACCAAGAAGGTGAATGTCTGGGATGAGATTTCCCAGCAACACAACGAGCTACAATATGTCCTATTTGGTGGCATTTCCTACACCGAAAAGGGACCCCCTCATAATCCAAAATTTGTGTCCAGGTACCCCTTGGGGATTCAAGGAAAATCACCTCAGGAAGGCCCTTATAAACATCCAGATCTACTAGAAATTGTGCACATGTTGAATGGTTAAGAGTCGGACTATCTTCTTCATATAAAAATTCCCCTATAGCATTTCCAATGGTTTTAAAAACTACCTCTTGCCACAGGTGCAGCGGAAGATAAGGGAGCCGCACCCATATAGGGAGCTTGTTAAAGGATTCCGATAGAGGATTAAAATCCTTATGCCAAGGTTTGGCCATAAGAGGAAACCTACCCTGCCAAGAAAAATTATTGTGACACAAAATAGATTTTCTATCTTTAGGACTTTTAAATATTACTATAAAAAAGCCCCTGGCACAAAGATGGATCTGACCATATTTTATTTGTAGCTAGTTCTTTGAAATCCAATCCTGTAGATCTAAAAGAGAAGGCTAGAAACCACAGAAACAAAAAATGGTGGCATAAGAGGAAAACTGTTCTTCCGATTGGCCAATGCTTTCCACTAAATTAGGGTCTAGAGTTACCTTCATAAGTTTTAAATCACTTACAGGCGATATGTAGGTTTGCCCAAATGTGGTGTGAGGCAATGCATCATGTATATCTACTTCGAAGGCTGCCACATATGTAAAGGTTCTCCCCCCAGGTCCATACCCTGAACCAAGAGTGTAGGCCAGACGCAGAGCTGTTGTGTCTCCAGTCCCCACAGAAGAAATAGCTTTTTGATCCCTCCCCTCGCTAGCAGGAAAAACCCCACCCGTAACGGTAGCCACAACCACACTGCCCGCTAGATTCACTACAGCCGATTTTAAATTCTTTGAGAGCGCACACAGAGGAGACATAGCAGAAGATCTTCTTAACTATTTCATGTGTTTTTAACTTTAAGGTGATGAAAATTTTATTACTTTTATTACTAAAATTAATAATATTAAAGCTCAATTAGATGGTTGTAATTGTAATTTGATTCAAGATCAATTACTTTATATTATTATTTAGCTTAACATTCATGATTTTTTAATAATTTTATCTCAATTTTGAATTCAAAGTACCAAAAAGAGAAAGATATCCTCAACCTCACTACCTTGTATGCTCTTTTTATTCAAAAATAGGAAGTGATGTATAAATTTGATTCTAAAGAGAATGACACTCAAACACTTCTCACTCTCAACTCTATTTTTTGGAATAATAGAGACCAAAAAATTAACCCTAATTCTACTAAAAATAAAAATAGGAATAAGAGATTTAGTAATAATAATCATAAACCTATGTTTAATAAGAATTGTAATATGTATGGTAGGGTCAGGGGGCATAGTCAGTTGGTCAAGTATTTTTGTTGCGGCTCTGCCGGTCAAGTGTTCGAGTCCCCCCCGACCCTGTGGTACCGGTATTAGTCATGTCTAGCCAATGGCGCTGGTCATGTTAAAAAGTTTACCCAGCTTTAATAAAGTGAAGAATTGTAATATGTATGATAAATTTGGTCATATAAGGGAAACATGTTATATAAAAAAAGATAAAGATAATAATAAATATTATAAAACTAAAAAAGAAATATATCTAATCATAATAAGTAGAATAATTAAATCCCTAATCAAAATAAAAGTCAAGATCATAATTCAAATGATATTACTTTATATTCTACTTTATTTGATTCAAATGAAAATGAGTGGATTTTATACAATGGTTCTTCACAGCATATGAATTGTTTATCTAATATTTTATGTGATTCTAGAGATATCTATAAAAATATTTACTTAGAAGATAATTTATTTTTAGAATAAACTAAGCAATGCAAGGCAAATTTTTAAAATGTTATTATTAATGATGTTTTCTATGTAAACTTAAAAATAACTTGTTATATTGTTCACAAATTACAAATGATAATTTTATTATAAATTACTTAAAGATATATGGTCCATTAAAAATCAATCTGGGTCTCTGATTGTTGAAGGGATTCAAAAGAATGGTTATACATTTTATCTCCTTCTACATGTTTTCTTTCATCACATAGTAAGAATGAATCTCAATTATGATATGAAAGATTAAGACATGTTAATCTTAGAAGTTTACATGATATTTTTACTTATAATCTTATTGTTGAATTTTTTTCTATACCTTGTCATCATGAAACTTGTGAGGGTTACTTATATGATAAACAACATACTAATCCCTTTCACAAAAATAATGATGCAAATTTATCATATCATTTAGAATTGATTCATAGTGATGTTTTAGGATCTATTTAAGTTATATCTCTTAATGTTTATTTGTATACTATTACTTTTATTGATGATTATATTAGAATGATTTGATTATATCTCATTGAAAAGAAATCTGAAGTGTTGTCTAAATTCAAGAAATTTAAAGCATTGTTAAAAATGTTTCTTATTTTTCTATTAAGAAATTAAGATCTAATAATGGTGGTGAATACATTAGTAAATATCTTGATTAACTTTAAATTAGTTTTGGTATTCAAAAGGAAATAACAAATCCCTATTCCCCTCAGTAAAATGATATTGCTGAAAGGAAAAATTGCACCATTATAGAAATGGCTAGAATAATGTTGCATTATGAAAATGTTCCTAAGTTATTATGGGTTGAAGCCATATATACTACTGTGCATATTCTGAATAGAGTCCCTACCAATTCTTTGCATCTTTTTACTCCTTTAGAAATGTGGTCTAAAAATAATCCCAATGTAGCTCATCTTAGGATCTTTAGTAGTCTTTCTTCTATCTTTGATCTTAAAATTAAAAGAAATAAACTTGATCCAACTTAATATTCTTGTATTTTTGTAGGTTATGGAGATAAAACAAAAGGTTTAAGAGTATATGATCCATCTAAACATCAGATCATTAAGAATTGGACTATTCTTGTTCTTTAAAAATCCTTTTATGATCCCTTTGTGGAAACTCCTAAATGTTCTTCTTTTGATCAATTTGGATCTCCTATTTATCCTTAAAAATAAATAGATGCCCTAAATTAATTTGATCCATCTTTGGATAACTTAGAGTCTACGAAACTCCATAAGTTTCATGTTCAATATAAAATACCTAAAGTGGCAAAATACTTAATCTAATATTTTAATGTTGATAACCTTAATAAACTTACTAGAAGTCAACATTTTTATCATGTATTAATGACTATGTATGAATATGAACCTAAATTTTTTTAAGAAGCCACTCAATATGATAGATGGAATGTTTCTATTCAAGTTGAATATAATGCCTTAATTAAAAATTAAACTTAAGATCTCATCCCTCCTCCAAAAAGGCATATTGTTAGTTGTAGGTGGTTTTATAAGATTAAATATAATTCACTGGGTAAAATTGACATGTGTAAAGCTAAATTAGTTTTTCATGGGTTTACTAAAAAATTGAGATTGACCATGTTGAAACATTTGCTCCTATAGAAAAATGAGTACTATTAGATTAATTATTTATATTACAATGTAAAATGATTTGGTTATGCACTAAATGGATGTCAATAATACTTTTCTAAATGGTGATTTAGAAGAGGAAATCTACATGACTCAATTTAAAGGTTTCACTCACCCTAATAGAAAACATTATGTATGCAAATTAAATAAATATTTATATGATCTAAAACAAACTCCTCAAACTTGGTATTCTAAAATTAATTCTTTTTTCAAAGAATTGGGTTTCTCTAATTATTACTTTGACAATGATCTCTTTGTTAAAGTTGAAATGGTCATTTAATCTTATATGTTTTATATGTTAATGATATTTTGATTATTGGTAATCTAACTAATTTAATTCATAAATATAAAGATAAACTAGGTCAAATGTTTGAAATGAATGATTTAGGCATTTTACATCATTTTTTAGGAATGGTTATATTTATGGGTAAAAATTAAATTGCTGTATCACAATATCAGTATACACGTAATCTTGTTTTTAAGTTTAATATGCTTGATTGTAAATCTACTTCTACTCCCATTGAAGTTGCTATTAAATTTGATCCAAGACCTGTATGTGAAAAAGCTAATCCTACTTTATATTAACATCTTATTGGTAATTTGATTTATTTAACAATTATCAAGTCAAATATTTCATATGCTATTGGTGTTACTTATAGATTTATACAGGATCCATATTTGGATCATTGAAAATTAGCAAAGAGAATACTTAGGTCTATTAAAGGAGCTGTAAACTATAGTTTATTTTATTTTTACATTAAAAATATTAATTTATATGGTTATTATGATGTTGACCATGCTAGTGATATTATATATTGTATGTTTGCTTATGGATATGCATTTAAGTTTGGTGTAGATGGTATCACTTGGAGTAGTAAAAAGTAACCTACTATCTCTATTTATTCTACTGAAGCAAAGTATACAAGTGTTATGGAATCTATCAATGAATCCATGTGGATATAAAGGTTATTGGGAGAAATTTATTTGGATGTTTCTCATGGTACCATCCTTCATTGTGATGACCAAAGTTGTATAAATCTGGTGAAAAATCCAGTGTAACACTAATGAACTAAATATATTGAATTTCATGTGCATTTCATCTAAGACAAATCTCTTAATGCTAATATTTATCTATAGTTATATCATATAGATGAAAAAGTGGGAAATATATTCACAAAACTACTTGTTACTACCAAGTTCTATCAGTTTCATGTAATGATGGGCCTCTCAGACTTACCATTGAAAAGGAGTGTGCATGACAATTCCACTTCCTACCAGACATGTGTTTCTTCTTCTCATTGTAAATAATTATAAACTTCTTGTGGAAGTTATATAATTTAAGTAAACTTCTTGTGGAAGTTTTTAATTTTATTCCCAAATACATTAAAATCACACTTTATAATGGAGGTTCTTATGTTATAAAAGGCTCAAAATATGCTTAGTAAATATTCATGAGAAATTGTGAGATGTAATCTCAAGATTATGCTAACCTAAACTTATTTTTCAGTAGTTTATGGATTCTAATTTATTTTGTTTCAAAAGGTGATGTTTGATAAGATGAAGGTTTTTAAATCCTTCATTTGTGTACATAGTATAATTCTCTTTTTAAAGGTGACTATGACATTTATCCCCACTTAGCATTAAGGGGAAGTGTCAGAGAATTTAATCCTTAGTGAGGTTATTTTCACTTAACCTTGATAAAGTTATCAAATAATAATAACATATTATTTATTAACACAAAGTGGAAACCTCATGAAAATAAATAATAAATTTATAATCATTTAATGAATTACCAAATTCTAAATTAAATAGTTTTATTAGGATGGATGAACCCATTAATTTTACAACAATAACCTCCCTTGATATTTCAATATAAATATAATTTTATCTTATTGTGAATAATACACTCGAATATAAAACTTTTATCATATTTAAACTTATTTGAAAGGATTTTGTGAATCATTGTGTGAAGAAGTGAGAAGAAGAAGTGTGTATTGGGGTGATTTAGTTTCTCATATTAATGAACATCATAATGGTGGGGTTTTTACCTTTTGATGTTTTCCCATGATAAATACATGTGTACTAATTCATTGATCTATGTTCACTATTATATGGTTTTCCATCATCTACTCATATATATCTTTCATGTATATAATTTACAAAATTTTACATAGCTGATAATATATATTACCAATTTAGTAACTAGAATAATCCAACACATAATGAATGACACCTTAATAATCCATACTATGGATAAAAACTATTAAACATGTCTTTTAAGAACACCCTAAGGTTAGTTATCAACATCCACACTAGGGAAGCATCCTAAGGGTTAGTTCTGTATGTCCATATCCACTCTTTGATCTACCTAAATATATGCAATGATTACCTTTGTACATAAAATTAGGGCTGATTGAAATTCACCCATTATCAAAACAAGTGTTAGTTTAAATGTGAAGGTATATGGACTTATCCAAATTTTCTTATAATTATTTTGATGTAACTACCCTTTATGGGTAGCATCACAGTCACTAATTGGCCTAAGTGTAATTAGGTTATACTAAGAGTTAAAAGAGGCATTGAAACACACAAGAAAAAATGTATTTAGAATTCTAAATTATGAGTATAAGTTACACCAAGAGCACACTCTACTACTAATGGAACACCTTCCCTAGACCTATTCATAGGGAAACTAAAGCCTTATATAATTGAAAATTATTTAAGCCCTAAAACTTGAACTAAAGTTATAAAAAAATATTTTATACTAATAAAATGTAGGATAACCATTGATTTATTCAGAAACAAAAAACACACACTTAAACAAAATATACAACCAACAATGCTTTTAAATGCTACACCAACTCCAATTTGGGTAAATTTGGTAAAAAAATCACCCTTGTTTTAATTTATGAAAAGAGATATAATTTATTTCTAAGAATTAAAGCTTATTATCTAAGATAGAATTAATGTGTTTAAGGCTTTATCAAATTTTTATTTGGAAGAAACTGATGTTTTTACTAAGCATCCTAAATTAAATTTAACAGCTAAAAAGTGTTTTACCAAAATTATTCTTAAATTGGCTTTAGAATTGCCTTACTAAAAATAGAAAAAATATGTTATAAATTTATTTTAATAATTCATTAATAATTTTAAGTTATTATAAATGTAATACCACTCTTAAGTTTGTAAAATTTTATTTTTGAATATTTTTTTTTGACAATTCAAAACCAACTTTGGAAGATGGAACTATAAGTGAAAATTTGCTCTGTCAATTTTAGAAGGAAAAGTTTCTTATGGATTTAAAAATCATCTAGTTATTATTTGAATATTTCACAACCTAAAAGAATTAGGTTCAAGTCTCATATTATATAAACCTCTTTTTGGGGTATTTATTCTCTTTTATTTCCAAAAGGGTTCCAAAAAGGTTGAAATGGGCAATAAGGTACTAAAACTTGTTTGTCATGCAAGAAAGGTATCTACTTCACATTTATTCTTGATGTTTATGTTTTTTCTTAAAAAATTTAACCCCATATTAAAATATATTAAAATTAATTTATCTTTAAGAAATAATTATTATTAGTTCAACTAGTTTTCCTTAGTTATATGATTCCCAAATATAACATATGGACTGTGAATTCAATTTAAATTATGCTAGTCTCTTATCTTTATTCTATATTTTATAAGATATTAATATACCTTAGGTATTATGTAAATATTAAAATCATTACAAAAGATTCATTTTTAAATGCATTTCCCTTAGTTAGCATTATAAAATCTTCCTTCACAAGCGAGTAAATAATATCTTTTGATATGCCTAGGTAAAAAGTATTATCATTAGAAATGTTTAGTGAAGGTTATTTTTAATATTTATTAGTTAATTTAAAAAGTACAAGAGAAGGATAGAGTTTATTTGGTTTCTTAAGGTAATGTAAATTATATAAAAGTTTCCACTTAACTTAAGTGGTGGTGGGTTAAATCCCCACCATTGGATTGGATGGATTTCCACCATTACACATAGGTTTTCCAAAAGTGCCTTAAATTTCCTTATGAAATTCAAATTTTCTTGTTTGCATTCATTTCTCCTCTTTATTTTTGTTAAAAATTTTGGATGTGGGTTTGGAAATATATTTCAAAGGAAAATCACAAAGGAGCTTATAGTTCATACTCATTTAGGTATATATATAAATCACTTTTGACCAAATCTAAGAACCAAAAATTACTTTTAATCACCAGAGAAATAATTGGTCTAGGACAAAATTAGGGGCCCCATATCCCCAAGAGAATTCCATTAATGACCACACTACATTGAAAGAATGTTATAGCCCACAGACAACAAGCCATGACAACCATCGAGTATTACCAACAATTTAAATCACCTCCTCTACTATGGAATCCACCTACATATTCCATAGGAACCATCACCAACCATAAGTGTTGACCATCAAAAATCAAATACGATCCACTACTAGTTTACGTGATACTAATGGCCATAACCAACCTCACATGCCTCAGTGGGAATCAAACCTTGGTGGGCTTGGATACATCCAAATTAACCAACCCACTCACTCCAACCTCATTGGTTCATTTAGGTATATTCACATTATATATACAAAATAATTTAATATATGATAAAATAAATACATATTTTATTTAATTTTAATTTAAAACAAATTCCCAAAATATATATATATATATATATATATATATATATATATATATATATATATTCTCATCAATATGTGTATGTGTGTACATGTGCACACACACACATACACACACACACACACACACACACACACATGCATATGCCTATACATATGCATATACGTACACACACACACACACACACACACACACACACACACACACACACACACACACACACACACACACACACACACACACACACACACACACACACACACACACACACATAATCATGTGTACCAAAGTTATCATTTGGCTATTCATTTTAAATCTTATGAATTTTTTTCATTCTCTTTCTATATATATTCACATATATAATCTCATTTAATTTAGAAACTAAAATTCATTTATTCATTCTTTTTAAATATAGATATAAAAACAAGGGAGAAGAAAGTTAAACAAAAATGTGAATAATCTAATTTATTTGTTTATTTATTTATTTCAATAAAATCCTCCAAAAAAATTAATATTAAAAATGATATTTCATTTCTTTAATATTTTTTATGCATGACATACGAAGGAAGATGACTAAATTTAGAGGGAAAGAGAGTTAGGGAGTGTGAGAGAGAGATTCTCACTTTTATTTTAAAATTCAAATAAAACATAGGGGAAGATAAGGAAATTCTTATGCAATTTTTATTTTTAATTTTCTAAAACCCATTTATAAAAAATCAAAGGAGAAAATAAGAAACATTCACTTATTTCAATAAAATGCTACTCTAAACCATTTCCAAAGAAGAGGATAATTATTTACAATTTCAAAATAAGGTTTGGGAGAGATGAAAATTTATCAATTTGCTTAACATTACAATAAACAAAAAACAAATTTCAATGAACCTACCTCAAATACTTCTTTCTTCAACCTCCTTCCAAGATTCTTCTCCAAGCACCTCCACTCCAGGCTCCTTATTCTACCCAAACTGTAAAACCCAAAAATGGCCAAGAGTTGGGTTAAAAAGGAAGTTATAATTTTTTTTCCATAAAATTTCCACTAAATCCATTAAATTAAAAGGGTACCACCTCTTACATTTTTCATTTACAGTCATACAAGGCCCATAACTTTCCTTACAAGGAATTACAAGGCCTTACAAGCCCATGTGGGTTTCCTTACACAAGTAACCCACCCTTGTAATTCTATTACAAGGTAAAAAATGTAATCTTACAAGACCATACATCTCTTATACTTCTCATTAAATTATCTTAGAATTCCCCTTATACATTCCACAAGTTTCACAACCATCTAGTCTAGGCTAAGCCCTACCCATTAACCTCCCTAACCTTCATAGAGTGCATGCACAAGTTGCTTAATTAATATAATTACATATTCCTAGATAATTTAATTTGATTTTAAATTTAAATTTATTGATTGTTAATTTATAGAAAAAAATGTTCTAATTATTGTTCACCATATGAGGGCTTAAAATAAATGAGGGAAATAAAATTTCAATTTTTACACACCCTAAGGATTTCCACAGATGACAAACACAAAAATATGGTAATGGAAGGTTGGCACAACATGAGAGGTATTACGGGTTATCTTTTTTATATTAGACATGGTATGAGGGGTACTGATCCAATAATTAAGACATCGATTATCACTATATAACAAATTTAGTTTCCATGTACCTCATGGTACATCAAAAGCATAAAGGGTTTTTTATTTTCAACCATAGAAAGGATTTAAATCATTTGGTTCTTAAGGGCATCAATGAGTTTTAAACATGGTATTTTAATCTCAATGTACCTTATATATAGGATATTGTGGCTATGGTATGGTGGAATTTTCCTTAATTAGTTCCCATTTGGACCTTGTTTACTATGTAAGACAGTGATCATTATATTTGAGAGCCTAAAGATCAAACCCACCCTATCTAGTTATACCCCTAATATCATTTAAAAATTCAAAATCAAATCATGAATATAAAGAATTTTTCTACTTAGATAAAAGGGATAAAATGAATAATGTAAAATATCAAACCTTCCTTAATTCTTATTGTTTCAATATCTAATATGAGCTACAACTTGTCACCACCAAGTGATAAATGGCATGCATGACTCATTTTTTCCCTCCTAGTTTTAGACCTCAAGGTTTTATTACTTGACATCCCACTCCTATTATTCATACATAGCCTATTTTAGATTTTATTAGTTATGTTTTTAACACTAGACAAGGTCAGGTCCCTCATCATCTATGAAAAATGAAGGTGGCCAACATGTTCCTCCAACCCCCTCCACTTCCATAAAGGAAATCCAATAAATCTATGGGGTATGATATCATTGACCAATATGGAACAACCCCACTAAAATTTATATTTTGTATTTATTAAAGAGATCAATAATCTATAAATATATCATATATAAAATGTTATATGATACAACTCTTCCTAGTGATACACAATTAACATAATATGATTATATCATGAATACATTAAAGTATATTGAATTTTTTTTCACTTTTGATAAGGAGGAATTACTGTAGATACTAAAATATGATTTATGCAGTATATAGGTCTTGTAGACTTATAAAATACCTAATCTTTTGGTTATACACTTGCCCGTTATTAAAAGGCTCATATTCACTATCTCTTTGTATCTAAATTACTTATCTCTTAGCCTAACCATTATTATTTTGATGACAAAGAATTATAAAATATATAAAAATATCAAAGCCTTATTAGTCATTACTAGTTTTAGACTTGTACCTATTTTATAGCTTCCTAGACACTTACATTATAGACATACACCTGCATCGACACAATGGTCCACTTTTACTATAAAGTGTTTAATGCCAAAAATTCATCTAATTTGAAAATTAAACATACAAAATCTAAAGGTCATCCTAAGTGCTTTAGTGTTATATATTTCTAAAGGGGATTAGAGTGTATACAATATCAACCCTCATTTATTCCTCACCTATAAATCACATACACCTCATAAGGAAATATACAAGGAAGCACTCTTTAAATAAAGTGAGAAATCCTACCCTATTCAACCCTATTTATATATTAGTCATAGGACCAATATTTACACAAGTCTGAATAATTCAAAGAATAACCTAGGAGACATATTTTCCAAGTTACAAGCTAGGTCACTAAAAGTTTTTGATTATCACACATTGCATCCTTATGCACACAAAATAAAACACATAGGGGAGAAGTAGGTAAGTCTAAGGCCCTATTCAGAGTATTATCTATGTAGGAAACACCCATTGATAGAAGGTTCTTTGGGGTAGGTCAACGCCATGAGTCCACTAACCCATTTTTCTTACAATCAATCCAAGGGTGAATAAGTTTAGGTTTGATCATTTAAAAAAGAGGGAAAACATGTGAATATTATATTTATACATTATAAGAAAGGTGATAGAGACATATAAGGCTCTAGTTGGTTATATCTAGATCTAGCCAATATTTTGTACTTAAAACCTATGGTAGGATTATACACCTACGTTAACACAATTATCTAGATCTGACACAAGCATGCAATACCATATATAGTATTCCAAAAATATAAATAGTGTTAAAAAATCATCTTCCAAGATTTTTCATATCAAACCTTAATGAGCACAATAAACCAATTGTCATTTAACTCCAATCCATTGCAATATTTATCAATAGTTGTACTTCACTATTTTTAGCAATATCAGTTATATAAGTTTATTTATCTGAGTTTATCTATTAATTGTCTTGCTCATTAGGTTATTTCACCATCCTTATATAAAAATTAATATAATTCCCCCCTAAACCTAGATACCACACATATATAAATTTAGGGTTAAACATTTTGGTGAACCTAACCTTTGGTCTCTAAATCCTAAGACTATCCTAGTGTTTTCTAATTTTTTTATTGATGTAAGTTACTTTTTCACATTCTCAATTTTTTATTTATAAGAAATGGAAAATTTTAATCAAAAAATATTTTCAAATGGAAGATAAATAATAATTAGTTACTCATCTCAATAACAAGAAGGACCTAACAAATGCATTTTTTATGTTACACGAGATGAAATCAGTAAACATGCGAAGGCTAAGGCATCCCCCTAGTGATGGTGATTCCTTAGGTGGTACTACAATTGATTTTATATCAATAAACCTCTACTAGAGCATATAATTACTTCATATTTATAATGGGGGAATGGGTTGTGTTTAAAACACTATTCCCCAAAATGGATCTTATTATTTCTACATCCTCTATGGGAAACAATAGTACTTCAACCTAGTTACTGGTTTCAATGACCATATCAACTCAAAATTTAGTGATCAAAATTTTCAAGATCTTGTCTAAAATATAAAACTTTTTCAAGACAAGGTTACAAAAATTGATAAAAATTATATGAAGTTACCTTGTGTTACTTATTCACATGAGGTGTTTCATAAATGTCTTACACCTAAAATATATTTTTACCCCTTACTAACTAGTGTTTAGCATGTAAGTTCACATTTTATGATGGCAAGGGTGATCATAAAAACATATTTAAAATTTATATATGGCATGCCTTGATCATGCCTCCAATGATAAAATTTTGAATAAACTATTTCAAAATATCCTCAAGGACTATGATCTAAGTTGGTTTTATAATTTACCAATCCAATCTGTAAAAACATTCAAACCTCTTGTAGATCAATTTTTGGTAGACCTCTCTATCAACATTATTGAAAAGGTTTCCTATGCCAAAATTGAAAAAATAAAATAATGAATCAATGAACTTATCAATGAATATGTCTTGAGGTACAAGATAATGTTGGACAAAATGAAAAACTGAATGGTAGATAAAGAACTTCAAGACATCTTCAAGTAAATTTTGCTTGATCCATTACATGAGTCCATTTTTTTCAAAATCTTCAAATCTTTTGATGACTTATGCCATATTATTATATATAGTGAAATTAAACCTATTTCATTGAATAAGCTTAAGTATGTAGCCAACACACTGATTATTATAAAAATCTCCATATGAAGGGGTGCAAGGTTGTCTTAGTAAATCCTTGACTCATTACAACTAGATGCAAACATGGGATATTCCCATAGTGCTCAACACTTAACACTCAACTACACTAACATTAATTTACATAAGGCACATGCCTTATACACTCACCCAAAGTGCATCAGAAAAATAACTAGGGCCCACATTGTTCTAGTTGCGATGGCATAAGGCATCAATTATAGGACTTGGTAATTTCATAAAAGATTCAAGTAGATACCTTAGCGCAAGTATTTCATGGACTAGGATTAGTGTTATATAGGTGTAAGCCTATTTTAGGATGGTTCTATAGTCTTAGGGGTGCAAGTCTATATTTCACTAAGCTTAGTGTCATATCAGTGCTTTGAAGCGTCAAGGGAATGATCTCATTTCAAGTTTTCATGCTTAGGCTAGCACTTCTAGTAAGGGTATCAAAACTTGGGTGCATGGATATCTATATACTAAGGATATTTATATAACATATGCTAACATCATCAATATTATAGGGATGCCATTAATGACATAGACTAGAATCATGCAAAAAAACATTATTTACATGCATGAATTGGAATTACAAAATTATGTTTACTATGTATTTAATTGGAACTATCAAAGACACATAAAATAGATATTATGTTTTTTATAAACATTATTTATCATTAATCAAAGCTTCAAATTAAACAAAGTCCATACACTTAAAAATAAAACATATGCTTAACTCAAAATACTTAATGGCCTAGAGGCTCACAAGCAATATTGGGTACTATAAATAGAGCTTGTAAGGCATCTGATCTATTCCTAACACTATTGATAACCTTCACAATGAATCTAGATCTAATTATTTAGAGCTTAGCTACATTGTATTTTCATCTCTTTGCTCACTAGTTCAAGCTCATTTTATAGCTTACAAGAACATCTTGTGCCAAGGTGGAGTCCACATGTGAATTGCCTTATTGGAGCCTGTGTTGATCATTTTTATAGATCCATCACATTACATCCTTCATGTTGTAGTCACCATGTATTATCCAACCTAGAAGATGCCCTAGGAATCCTAAAAATGGATAGCCACCTACCAATTGGCATAAGGTAAGTGTTGATTCCTCCAACTAGCACCAAGATGCCAAAATAATAATCATTTAAAATTATCACCTCAAATCAAAGTGTTTATCATGATGGTGTAGATCCATACTTAATGAAATAGGGGCCCAACATTAGCCCATACAAAATTGATAGTTTGTCTTTTGACTAGGCTATCAGAGCCTTTGACATGTAGAACTTGGGCTCACTTTCCTTAAGATCAATGCTAAAGTCCTTAAAGCCCTTAATATAGATCTTTATTTCCTCTTTGGTGCTATCTATTTTAGTAGAGGTGGAAATAAGTGTGAACACATCATTCTTGTCTAGTTATTTCCTAAATGCCTCTAGGCTTACCTTAGATTTTGTCACTCCCCCATCCAAAATTGGTCCTTAATCACATGCCTTAGTATAAAAGGTGTAGAAGAGTGCTTTTAGGTTCTATTAATAGTCTTTTATATAGGTGCTCAAATCATTGACCTTACCCATTATCTATACACACTCTGATCTACTTATAGAGTACACCTATGCCATCAACTTCTCCTTTTCCTTATTTACCTACTTGAGGCATGCATCTATGAATGATGCTTGGTTGTAAAATCTCAAGAAGATGGTGTTCATTTCATCTTCACCCTCTTAAATTTTTGTGAAGAGGTCCTCTACCTCTTTGAGCTTAGTAGAAAGATCTTTTAATAGCATGGTATAAGGATCTTCTTCTTTTTCTTCTTACACCAGATCTAATTTCACCTTTGGGAGCATTTTCTCCACTATCACATAGATCTTATCAACCTTGGAGAGTTTAAATGTATTGACATCGACCAAGAGGGAATGTTTGAACATCTTTATGCACTTTCATAATTGTTGTAGCTTAAATTTCATAGACTACACTTCATCTTCAACATCCTTGCAAAGTTTCTTCAATTTATTTGCCCTACCATCATTGATGATATTTTTGCATGTGACTTCTAGGGCCATCCAGATAAGTGCATTCCTAGACCACACTAGGTTCATGGCATGATGGTTGATGATGAGGGAATCATACCCTTTTTTGGGTTATTCTACACCTACTATGGCCTTTCAAGGTGCCTCAAAGTGAGCCTCATCCATGTAGCTATCAAATTTAAATGCAAGTTGTTTGCACATATTAGATGTGGAAGATTTAAGGGGTATGAAGTCAAACATATATAAGTCTTCATCTATCTATCCCTTCTGTACCTTCT